>VXBC01010157.1:0-41261 GCA_013399945.1 Ploceus nigricollis | reverse complement strand
CCCAGCTGGAGAAGGAATTGTTTTGTCTCCCTGCTCTGTGCACAGAGCTCACCATCCCATAATGTGAAGCTCAGACCCACACTGTACTAAAGATAGATTCTGTATAGATTCAGTATCGATTCTATAGATTCTGCACTAAAGCAGTACAGAATGTGAAAAATAGAAAAGCTAAAACCTGAGGCATCAGAGGCAGAGCATCCCTGTGCCCAGGCTGCTCTGCACTCACAACACCCAGGGGGTGAAGGTGCTGAGGAGGAGGAAACATGCAAAAGGAGGTTTCCTTCCTCCTCCTCTTGGCTTCAAAGGTGTCACTCAGAAATGCTATTATTTGCTTGAAGTGTGGGAGCAGCAATGCCTGTGCAAACCAAAATATTATTTTCATGCATTTTAACAGCTGTTGAAACACAACCAACACTTGTGGTTCCAGCCACAGTTTTCCCTCTGCACTCTCAGACAGCATCAAACATGAAATTGTGATTACAAGACGTGTTGTTTGCTTTTCTGAGTGGTGCAGAGCTCTCAAATCCCTCATGATCAGGAGAAAATGAAAGATCTAAGTCCTGGTGACTCTGAGCAGACCATGAGGGAATGATCTGGGGGGGAATTAATGTTTTGCTGTGGTTTTTCTTCCCATAGTTCTGAAAGTTTGTAGCTTCCTTATCACTTTCTTGGTTCCAAAGAGAGCAGGGAATTTTCTCACCCTCTACTTCATTTGCTGCAAAATTGATAAAAAGTTGTAGCTAATGGGAGTGTGTGGAACACAGATGGATGAGGCACTGGGAGAGGCATCAGGAGCTCTAACACTGATTTATGGGACACGTGGCTTGGGGCCACTTGCAGTAAACCACTTGAACATTGTTCACAATCTTTAAATTACATCCCCAAAGTATTCCAGCTGAGTGCTGGAGTCACCAGGCTGTGCTTTCTGCTGCTCCCATTCCTCACTGAATCCTAAACCCCTCTCTGCACAAGGCCCAGCTTTAAGAGGACATTTGGAAGGTAATATTCATTTTGTGACAGTCTTTCCTCCTCTGAAATTCACATTTCCAGACACTTTCCAAGTCCTTAGGATAGAGTTTTTCTGGGAAAACTCTCCAGACTGCATCTTTAGGAGAAAAGCCCTTGGGGTGATCAGCTGGAATGTTGATGGACATCTCATTTCTGCACCTGGTCATGCTGGGCTGTGAGAGGGAGCTGTTCCTAGGCCAGGGGCTGGAAATTTTATTTTTCCTAAACTCTAGGTAAGGATGGTGTTAGAAACTCATGGGAAGATGGGACATGATGTATCCCACAGGGAAAAGCTGGTACCAACCTAGTGATGAGCAGAATGATCACCCTCTGCAAGGCAGAGGAAAAGGGACCAGGTTGCACCAAGATAAGATTGTGCTGAATGCTGTGGTTGTAATTGTGTGTAAGTTGTTCAGCCTGAACTAGGAGCAAGAAATGTGTTCCTCTCAAAAAAAAAAAAAAAAAAAAAAAAAAAAAAAAAAAAAAAAAAAACAAAACAAAAAAAAAAGATGATTCTGCACCATATGCTGTGGAATGGAATTTTCAGGTACTCAGTGAAATTTTGAGTAAAAGCTGCATTACCTCTGTGAAGGATGGTCCTGAAGGACAGCAGGAGGGAGCAGGAGTGCACTTTGTGGTACTCACAGGCTGCTTCAGCTTCTTTCATAATCCCCTATAATTGGATGTAGTTTTTCTCCACATCTTGAGCGCTCATTTACCCTTGGAAAGGGTTTTGTGCTCAATGGGTGGAAGGTGTTTATTAAACACGAAGTGTCACTTTGTTTAGCTGCTGATTGAGCTGAGGGCCTTGCACAGGTTTATAGCAGAGCACAAACCAAGGCAGAGAGAAAGAAACAATCCTTCAGTTCAATTAGAAATGGAGAGAGGCTCAGCTTTGCTGCTGAGTCACTCGAGCTCCACGAAATGCACCTCATTTTCCACCTCTCTGCTATCAGAGCAGGGACTGATGTTGTTTTCTTCACATCTAAAATACACCAGCCTCAGAGACTACTCTAGCCTCCTTCATCCCAACCATCCCAAGGTTTCTTGAGGCTTTGCAGGGGAATCATTCCCTGTAGGACAGATGGTGGCAATTGCTCACTGTGAGCATTCTGGGGTGTCTGAGGTGAGTGGGTGGCCCAGAATCTGTTACCCAGGGGCAAAACTGGGCCCATTGCTCATAAGTAACAGTTAAGGAGTTCTTTAGTGTTGTCTGAAGAGACCTTTGCAGGTGTGACAGGGATTTGTTTCTGGGTGATACCTACCAGGCCAGCCAGAAGGGTGTGAAACTCTCCAAGGTGCTTGTGGCACATGGTCTGGTTTCAAAGTGGAGCACCAAGCCAGCTGTAGAGCAAGGACAATTCCCACTGCTCTGAATTGCTGCAGGCCAGGCCCCAAATGTTTTCTCCATAAAATGTTTCTGAACTGAGCAGTGATCCTGTTCTCCTCACCCTGGCTGTGTGGCCACTGAGCCACCAGCCTTTAATTCACCATAGCTCATCTCTCCCTGCCACATCTGCACATTCATCTGATGCCCTGTGAAGGCTGAGCTAGAACAGAGGCTGGACAGAGCTAAAGAATAAAGCAGGGATTTATTAAAAGGATTTCCTCCATGGATCCACCTTGGGCAGCACAAGAGCCCAGCCAGGGCTGCACCCAAGATGAACCAAAATGGTCCCAAAATGCACAACTGCTCACGGGGGCTCTCCCTTTGATCAGTTCTGCTCCATTTGCATCTTGGAGTTCATTGTCCAGTTCCAGCTTCAGCCCATGCAGTCCCATCCTGCTTGTTTTTCTCTCCCAGCCCACGTTGTTTGTGCTCTTGGGCCTGAGATTTGGCTCATTTGTCCTTGGTGCCCAGCTGGAGAAGGAATTGTTTTGTCTCCCTGCTCTGTGCAGAGAGTCCACATCCCCTGATATGAATCCCAGAGCTGCACACTAAAGCAGTATTTTTCAGAATGTGAAAAATATAGAAGCTAAAATCTGAGGCATCATATCCAGCAGGCTGAAGTTTCCTCATTTCACTTTGTTTCCCTAAAAGCAGCCAGCCATGAGCTCATTGTTTCTCACAGACTCTTTTAAGGAGCCCCCCACCTCTGCTGTCTCTATATTCAGGCAGACACAAGGGTCAGCAGTTTTCCACACCACATTTCCTCCTCATCTCCTGCTCTGCTTCTTCCAGCCTGGGCCAATTTTTCATTAAGGAGAGCTCAGCAGTAGAAAGAACACACGAAGCAGCAAAGGCAGAGTGGTTTTTTTCCCTTTCCCACTGCCATATGATTCTTTATTTTGAAATGTAAGCACAACATGTGGCATGCTGTTCTTCAAGCCACTGAATTGGTGGCTCTCCTCTCTGTATGTTGTCACCAGCAATCATGGATGGGGGAAAGGCAATCTCTCCCAGCACTGATCCTTCCTGGGCAAAGGTAATGGAAGCCTGAAAGATTATTCATCCCCTTCTACTCAGACAGTCTCATATGATGATTTTTTTTTTATTAGAATACAAGAATATTTCAAATTTGCACCATCAGGAGGCTGTCTAAGTGCTGCAGTTTATTTCATGCCTTTAAATCAGAGCTGTGTTAATCAAAATATTTGCCTTGGAATTGAACAACCACTTTACTGGTTAACCTGGGCTGTTCCCTGAAATGCTCACGTGTGGGCTAAATGAAAAGTAGAGCCCCAGGGTTTGATTTGTTCCTGCAGCTCTTCATTCTTCCCTGTGTGAGGATGGTGAACGCTAATCCCTAACTGGGGATATTTCTTTCAAGTAATCTAGTGCCTTATTTACAGTCCCTGGGGCTGGAGCCTGGAGAGGCTCTCTGGGGCCGGCCAGGGGATCAGAGGGAACTGCATCCCCCAGCAGGGCTGTGATGTGCAGCTGGTGGGTGGTTCTGGCTGCAGAGGCACCAGCCTGGCCTCCTGTGATCATCTGCCCATGCTGGGGGTACAGAGCTGAAAGCTCAATTTAGTCTAAAATGTCAGAGGGGAACCCTGGTTCTTTCCACCAGAGCAGTGACACAGAGCAAGAGTCCCTTTGGATTGCAGTGAGTGGCCACCCTCAGTGTGTGGCACGAGAGGGAGACCCATCTAGAGGGGATCTGCAGTGGGATGAAGCCCTGAATTAATCACATTTTGGGGATGCACAGCTGTACCAGGCTGGGAGGCAGCCCAGGGGCAGAGCCTGCAAATCCTAATTTCAATCCAGGGATTTCAAATCACCCCTCACACACCTTGCTTAGACCTCCTGGAGAACACCCTCCCAGGAGGAGATGCTGCCATGGGAACAGCAAAAGGAGCCCTTTAATATTCTGTGCATTGAGCAGGCTTGCTATCAATATGCTTTTAGGATGGCAGCATTGCTGAGTTTAATGATTAAAGATGCAAAAGTGCAGTTTGGTTCTGTACTTCCCAATGAAAATTAGACCCTCCAGAGATTATGGATAAATGACTACATATCCCAGAAAGTAATTTGAGCAAGTTCCAGATCACTGACCAGAAGAAAATTCAACTACTGAACACAAAGACATGTTTGCAGCCATGAACACTATCTGACAGGGTAACTAGATTATGTCAGATTCTGCTTACAGGCAACTGGAAATAAATAAACCTGAAAAATTACTTCACAGTCTGTGACTGTAGGTGGTGAAAAATACCACTCATGAAGAATTATGATCCAAACCAGAATTACCTTTATGTTCCTAATCTGCTCTCAAGGCTTTATTTTTGTCTTTAAAATAATAATAATAATAAAAAAAAAAGCTACAACCTTAATATTTCTCACATGTCAGCTCAGACCCCCTTGGGTTAATACATTCCACAGTCTTGTTGTTTACTTCTCATTAAGCTAAATGTTTTATGCAAATCATCTGACATAAAGCCAGACGACCAATCTAGAAAGGCTGTAATTCCATCTGATGAGTTCATTCAACTGAAATCTGTACTTAATTTCCATAATTATACTACCCTATTCTCATAATGTGAACTGATTGCTGCAAAAACACAAAATAACTGAAATGCGTTCAGATTTAAAATATGAAAATGATATGTCCCTTTGGGCACAAGAGTTATGTTTTACAAACAGTTTCTCTATTTTCTTTATTTTCTCCAACAAAATATCTCTTTATTTAAGGCTTTGCCAGCCTCATTTAAAGACTATTAAAATGATAAGAGCTATTTCTAATGCAGTGTTGCCTTGCTAGTAAAAAAAAAGAAAATTAAAAATAAGAAAAAAAGCAGGGGAAAAGAGAAGAAAATTGAGGAAAAAAAAAAAAAACACCAGCACATCAGGGCATTAATAATTATATTAATGCATTATGCTCAAAAGCCTGAAGATTGCTGTCTTGTCATGGAGCTTAAACTCAGAACAAACTGGCTGTGTTCTTGCTGACAAGTCTAAGTGCCTTTTTAATTATGGAATCAGACAAACGAAGTTGCTGCTGCACCAAGAAAAGCCTGAGCATGGCTTGGCTTGAAGGAGCTGCCAAAGGCCTGAACTTCCCTTGGGAAGCTCAAGCTTTCCAAAAGTCAGGCTCAAGTATCTCCTTTGGTGGCTCAGAGCCAGAAAGGAAAGCTGTGCTGTAGTTTTGGGTTGGGTTTATGGAGGGATTTGAAGCAATCTGGTTTCTAGAACAGTGATAATTTTCAGCATGCCCCTAAAAATTAAGTCACTAAGTCACCAGAAGTTCAGGCTTTTTATCTTTTCTTTTTAGTTTTTTTTTTGGGTATTTTTTTTCTGCCTGGTTGTGTAACCACAGTTTTCTTATTGACAACAACAATTACAAAAAGTTGTACTGAAATGGAGCAACACTCAGGACACCTGATGAGAATGGCAGGATGAAAAGAGGTGTTTGAAGTTAAATGACATTAACCTGATGGTGTCACCAGCCCCTCCCTCTCACCTGTAGAAAGGTGCTGTGATATTCAGAAATGTGAATTTCCATGCAAAAAAAAAAAGTGCATTTTATTATTTTTCTGTCTCTTGCATAGAGCAAACCAAATATTTCCTCAGAGTGGCTATTTTTATGTAAAATCACTGATTCCTCCCTCAGGTTGACCCAAGAGTTGCAGTTTCCTTCTCCAGTGTTGTCCTGGTTTAGGGCAATTTTGGGAGAAAAACCTCTAAAGGAGTTTCCTCTAGAAAAGCAAATTCAAGTGGCCCCTCCCCCAGTTGGTTTGGATAAAATATTTCCTTGGAGAAAAGTGGAAAAAACTGTTTATTTAACAGGCAAAGCATTCACCAGCACAAAAATTGAACAATATTAAATTGGGGGTTCTTGAATAGATCACAATTTGTGACCAGCCATTTCTCTGTCCCCCTGGATTTGTGCTACCAAATCAATTTTTTAATCTAGGTGTAACTCTCTCTTTAGGAAGCAGTGCTGCAGCAATTCAGCTCTGCTAATGATGATTGTAACACTGCTCTGAAACCCTCCCTCCTCCTCTGTGGGGGGAAAAAGGCAAAACTGCAGCAGTTTAATTTCTGTTATATTTTCATTCACTCTTTCTCAGGCGTTTCTGAACTTTTCTGGGTGGTAGCTGGTTTCAGGCTTTGCCTGAACTCTGTGTGCTCTTAACTTGCAAGGAGCTGGAAAATGCACCTCGATTTTTTTTTTTTAAACTTTCCAGAGGTTTGAGTGTGCAGCAGACAGTTCTGCATGATGGATGGTGAAACCAGTTAAATGTGAAACCAGTTAAATGTGCCACACTGCTGTGAGCCTGGGCAATAATGCAGCTGCAGGAATTCTACAGAATGCAGATAATTCTGCTCTTACCATGATGACCTTTCTGGGGGAAAAAAAAAAAAAAGATAGCAGAATCACTTTATAGCTTTCTAATAAAAATAAGAAGTAATCCTGTTAAATTCAAGCTCATCCAGCTAAATCACTTGAGCTTCCTCATATCCCTGCTTTAAATATCCTCAGCTGACTTCGTTGAAATGAGAAACACTCCTGGAAAAACAGCAGCTGGCCCTGCTCGCTGGGGAGAGGGGTGGCAGCACATCTGTCAGTGCTGGGAGACGCAGAATTACACTCCTGGGTCAGAGAGAAGGTCCTGGGGCCTGGAATTTGGGAATTTCTGAAAGAACTGGGGCAAACTTGGGAGCTCTGTGAAGTTGCCCAAGTCTCCACTGGATGGTTTGCTCTGTGCATTCAGCAGAGCCCCTTGCTGGGACCCTCAGAGGGAAGAGTGTCTCTGACTTAATTGCCACTATCACTTCCTGGAGCAACTGGTTATTCTGGTGGAATGAATTCTCATTTGTTTAATTAGTTTAATGGCCTGGAAGTGTCTAAACTCAAAAAGCTCGTTCCAGCTAGCTGGAAAGCTCTCTGTGCTGAAAACAAAGGTTGCTCATAGCCTCATGGATTATTAAGTTTACATTTTTTTTTAATCAGAACTCAGGGAAAAAAAAAATTATTCCATAAGCCAAGTCCTAGGAATTTTACAGTTGAGAGAAGTCCCTTTAAGAAGTTAAATTGCATTTTGCTTGTCTGCAGGAAAGGCTAATGAGGCCAATTTAAAGGGATGTCATTTGTTCTGAAAAGTGTTGGCCATTGTAGATTCCTTCATCTCTTGGAGAGAATGACCTGATTTTACTCCAGATGAGCCTGCTTTGGATCCAGCAGTTTGGATTTGTGTGCACTGAATAATTCTGTTTTTACTGGGCTTATTTGCACGAAGCAATTTGGATGGAGTTTGGTCATAAGAAGATTCTTGCCTGTATTTTCCTGCAGTTTTTCAAGTCATAAACTATACTATTTATTTAATGAGGAGCATAAGAATTTTTTTTCTTCCCTGGGATTTACCTGAATCAACCCCAGTGTTTTATTGCAACAATGTTCACCAAATACATATTTTTGTTTATACCTCTCCCCCCTTCCATTTCCTGCCCCTCCAAATTACAATAATTCACATGGGTTGGGTTTACATTACACAAAATTTCCACGGGTTGCAGCATGGATTTGCACTCCAGTTGAGCAGAGTAAACCATTAATAGTGTTTTTATTGTGGTGACAGGTGCTACCATTTCAATTTACCACACAAATAGCATTGCTTTTATTTTTATCTTGCATTTTCTCTTATTTGAGATATCTGTGTGCCTCCAGAGCTGCTGGTTTGTGATCTGGGGAATGGAGGGGATGAAGCTGCTGAGATCACTCTCTTGTCACCACAGCTCTTCTCCTTCCAGTCCTGTTCCCACCTGCCTGCTCTGCCTGGAAAGACTTATTTCTTGTTTATTTAATGTTTATTCTTGTTTATGTAATGTTCAAAATGCCTATTTAAAATAATATCCAACATAAAATAACAGAGAACGTGGTTCTTATCTGCAGATCTTCTAAATATCAGGCATTGGGAGCAGAGGGAGTTAAATAATCATCAAGAAAATGCCTCAGAGAAGGATTTTCAGATTTTCACTTAGGCATGTGCTTCTGCCTCTTTACAGTCCAACAGGGCTTTCAACCCATCCCTTAAAAAGGAGTTTTTAATGTTGTTTGCCCCAGGTGGAACCAAAATAGTTAGGATGAAATAAAGGACTAAGGAGAGATTTGGGGGATAGAGGGGTACCATTACATGGAGGGAAAATATTTAGCAGGAAAATAAGTATTTAGGAATATCTGCAAATAGTATTGCATTTTACATGAAGTTTCTCTGGTAACAGCTTAATGTTTTTCCAGGCTAAAGGGAAATTCATTGGTAGAATCTCTGCTTTGCTGGATGATCTTTCTGTGAGAAGTGGATCAGGGTGGAGAAGGAGGAGGGAAATAGAGCTGTCTCTGGGGAGGGAAAAGGGATTAAATCGAGGTGTGTGGGTGGAAATCTCCTCTGCAGTCTTACATCAATTTTACAAACCCACAAATTAATTGAAGTGGTTCAGGACAGCTTAAACCATTGGAAGGTTTTACTCACTCCTGGTCTGAAAGGTTTCAATGAAAATATACTCTGAATACTGGCTCAGTAATTGGAATTCATGTACTGGCTACCAATTGAATGCCTAATCAGAATCTATTACTGCAGCTCCTCCTAACAAAAAAAAAAATATATGTTCTGGAGTGTAATTCCACTCAAATGATCTGCCATGTCCACAGATTCAGCCCCCCTAATCTTCAGAGAAACAATTGTGCAGAGCAAATATTGGCACATCTTGTGCATGTCAAGCTGCCACCTCCATTGTTCTGGGTTTTGCATTGCATTTGGAAAATAAACTTGATTTTCATTTTTCTCCAAACATCATATGATAATCCCTGCACGTTTGCTTTACAAAGATGCTGTCTAATTAGTAGAATTCCAATTAAGTTCATTTGCAAAATGGTTATATCAGGTGCCCATTTCTAGCATTGGAACCTTTGGAGCTTCCAGAATTTCTCATGGCCTCAAGTGACATTCCCATTTGCATGAAGCAAAGACTGTTTTAAAGCCCTTGGAGTTCATGTGCTCCTGCCTAATGGATTTAGTAACAGATCTTGCAGTGCTGGTACAAGCTGAGCCTGAAGAAGCCTGATCAGGTTAAGCTGCCCAAGATCCTTGGGATCATCCCCAGGGTCTCCATCTGGCTGCAAATTAACTGACACAACCAACCCCACTCAGAGGATTTTAAAGCTTTATTGTACAGGTGAAGTCAAGCACTTGTGTGAGAAAAACAGGGCTCACTTCCAAGAATTTAAAAGGTTTATTGAAACCTTATCAAAAACACAACAGGAAACTGAATAGAGAAAATATTCTGGTGCTGGGAGCAGAGGATTTTTGTTGCTGCAGGCCCCCAGCTGGGTAATAATTAGCATTAACCCCATGATTGCAGAAGGCTGATCAATTNTGTCCCAAACCCAGGCCACCCCCTGATAACAACAGAAGGGGGGTAAAACAGAATATAAATCTATAAAATGTCTCCTAACATATACACAGGATATTTGCCTTTTAATGGTGAGAGTCAGCCGTGGCATTGCTCACCTCTCACACTTGCCCAGAAGTCACAGTCCTGGACACTGTGCTGTGAGCTTGAGGGCGAGATGGGAATGAGGAATTCTTGTTTTTCTGCTGCTGGGGCAGCACAAGGAGCAGTGTTCTGTGCTCAGCAGAGCTGTGCACGGGGTCCATAGGGGAGATCAGCTCTGCTGACACATCCTGCTGCTGCCATCCCTGTGCTAATGCCTAATCCTGCCTGCTCACCCTTCCTCACTGAAACACCTCCCAGCAGCTTCCCAGGTCAGAGCT
This sequence comes from Ploceus nigricollis, assembly GCA_013399945.1. Classification (NCBI taxonomy): domain Eukaryota; kingdom Metazoa; phylum Chordata; class Aves; order Passeriformes; family Ploceidae; genus Ploceus; species Ploceus nigricollis. The sequence goes on along the minus strand of VXBC01010157.1, from coordinate 31,043 downwards.
GGCTCTGGCTGCACTGCCTGCAGCTCTACACGAGCCTGCATTGTGCAGGGAGAAGGAATAAACCCATTATCTGCTTAGTCCCACTGCTGACAGTATGGCCATGAATAATGAGAGCAGAATTTGGTTGTTAATCCTTCATGTGCAATTAATTTCTCTTTCAAGTACATGTTCAGTGCCTCCTTGAGCCCATGTAAATTACTGGCATCTGTAGCATCCTTTTGCAATTGTTTCCCAGCCCTGCTGTGTGTGGTGGGAGGAATTACCTCTTTTCAGGAGTGTGGAATGTGCTCCTGGCCATTTATTCCACGCCCCTGCTTTTCCTTGGATGCAATAGTGAGCAGCTAGTGAGAAGTTATTGCCTCTCCATCCTTTCAAATTTGGCACACTTCTGTCAATCCCACCAAATTATTCTTTTTCTAGGCTGAGTAGTCCCAACTTATTCTATTATTGCTTTTATGGAGAGTTATTAGACAGCCTAGTTTCCACTTTCTGAATTTTTTCCCCTTGTAATATATTCCTTTTGAGATGAGAGAAGCAGCCCTGTGCCCAGTATCCAGAGTCTTTCTGTGATGGCTCCTGATGTGGTGCACAGGATTGTGGCTTCCCTTTCCTCAGGGCTGAGATATTCAGGTGTCTGGGATGTCCCTCTCAAGGGCTTTTAGACTTGCTTTGGCTTATTTTTATTCATTTTTATTAATATTCATATTTTATATTCATATTCATATTCATATTTATTTATTCATATTCAATTTTTTTATTTATAATAAAAATAATTTTTTTTATTTTTCCTTTATTTCTTTGCCTTTTGTAGGCAACCCAAGAATATTTCCGAAATATTGTTTTTCTCATTACACAATTTGTCTGTATGCTTTTTGTGGTGTTTGCCCTTTACCAAGTAATTCTGATCAAGAGGAATCATGAAATAATTAGAGCCAGCACTTCCCCCCCTTTTTGAATTGCTGAGGAACGTGGTTACCTGGAAGCCAGTTGTGTCTCTGGAGCTTTCCCTATTCTTTTTATTCACTGAAGGGCAAAAAAATAATGAAAACATGAAACCTGAAACTTTGTTGTCAACATGAACCTTGGCTCTCTCTCTGTTGTTACCCAGTCCTTGTTATGGATGAAATCCAACCTCACCTAAATTCCAGCTCATCTAAATCTGCAGCCCCATCAGGAACAGCAGATGGGCTGTGGGAACATTCTCCTTCATTTTAACTGGTAGTCCCTGGATATTCAGCTGCCACTGGGACCAACAGTTGTGCACCAACGTGTGAAACAGAAATGATTCCCTCCTTGGGAGGTGTCCCCTCCAGATGAGCTTTGCTCTGGTTCTCGGTGAGCCTCCTCTCCCTCTTGTGCAGGAATGTTCACCTGTGAGGCCATCATGAGCACGTTGTCAAAGCCAGGAATATTTCACTTGGATCCTTTGAAGGGATGACAAGCTCCCTACATAATCAGAATGGCTTGGCCAACCAACCTCAGCAGGAGCTTATTTTCTACTTCCAGTTCATTTATAATCCATACAATACTGTTCTTCCACTAAGGATATAGCTTCACTTTTATATATATTTTATATGGACTTTACATTATGGCTTCTTAGATGAGAGTCTTAATGTGAGATCATGCATGCATTACCCACATACAAATAAATTACACATGTTCTATTAATTCTCCTTTTCCTTCCTCACCTCTCATGTACAAGGTGAGTTGCAAAAATGTCTATTAAATGCCTGCTTAGGGTATTCCCACTTTTCTGATATGTTACTTACTTCTGTTTATTATAGAATGGAGATTAAAATTGGAAAAGATATTTTCATAGTTTGTCTGCTTTGGGAGAGAAATCAAACAGAACAAACTGATTACTGCATCAATGGAGACACAGATTTAGTGTTAGATTGCAGGAGAGACTGCTTGGAAAGGGGAATCAATTGGGTTGGTAGCTTACATTTATGATGGATTATAAACCACAGTGATTTACTATTTAATGCAGGGGGAAGAACTGTGGCATTTCTAAGCTTTGATTCAGGGAAGGAATGAAATATTCACAGAGTTCTCAGCACACAAGTGGCCCATGTTATTCTAATAAAAGTCCCCACAGGTTGTAAGTCAGGCACCAGCCTTGGCAGCAGGCAGGGCTTTGTAGCAACCTGACTTTTTAATAGCAGCCACTGGAGGAAGGACTAGAGGGAATTAAGGATGCTGAAGTGAATCATCTGTTGAATGGCTGGGTAATTAAGTACCCTGTTTCTGAGCACAATATTCTGGAGGACTTTGAGCCATCAGAAGGGCTGGCTGCAGAAAGAAGAGTGGCAGAAATAGCTGGGAGCTGTGATGAGCTGTAAGCAAAATAGTGAGAACCTTGGGGTTTTTTTCTACTGCTCAGGCAGAAAATGAAAGAGGTAACTATCCACAGATCCCAGGTCAGCATTTCCTGCCAGAGCAATCCTCTCACAGCAACAATTTCCCATCATGGAATATGACAAGTGCAGGGTGACTGTCTCTCCCTGGTAGATGCATTTCAGGATGTTAATTAGGATTCCCTGGTGAAGTGCAGCTACACTGCAAAATATTTATCCTCTCAGTGCGTGTGCTGGGGTTTGGATCGAGTGCTTTGGGGAAAATAGCATGATTTTTGAGGAAAATAACATGATTTTTGAGGGAAATTGCATGATTTTGGTGCCTCACAGTGCTGTGGCTGGACTGAAAGCTGGTAGAATACTTTTCATTCCCCACTCCCACCACCCCTCTTGAGATCTTATTTGAGTTCTGAGTAGAACTTCCATCAAAACTGAGTTCAGTCCTTCTCCAGACTTCATTTCTTGTGAATTTCCCACCAAGCAATTTTAATCACAATTGCCAACCTAAGAGTAATTTTAACAGAAGGCACATTTGTGACTGTCAGTGTTCATTGCAGAAACCTTGATCTAGATGGTAAATGTGGGGAAACACAAACATACAATAAATTCCATGCATGCAGCCGAAACAATTTATATTCTTCATACTGAATATTTGTAAGTGAACACCCAGCCAATAACTATTCAAATGAATTTATTGGAGCTGAAATAACGTCAGAAACTCAGGAGCTGTTCATGTACAGTTCAGCACAAGGAAAGAAGTGAAATAATGTACAATTGTAGCTTGAAATTTCTATACCAAGACATTCTGGCTTGCTCTCATTTTCTCTGTCTGCCTCCATTAGGAGGGTGAATCCTTTCTGGAGAGGTTTTCTCAGTGCCACAGCGCTGCATGTGTGTGATAATATGCTGAGACTTTACTCACAAGAGATCAAAATGACTCCTTAGACCCAATTCCTCAGCATTCAAACTAATCTGAGCTGTGTGTCTGCTGTAAAAAAATTCATTTTCACTCCCTCCCTCTGGAGATGGCTTGGATCATGATGGGAGAGGAAATCCAGATCAGGGAGGACTCCTCCTCGGTGGCTGTTTGCCATTTCATTTCCAGCACCAGCTGTGACTCAGAGGAGCAGGAGGTGTTTTGGGGGAACAGGTTCTGCTCCAAGCTGTCCCCCAGGCCTGTTTCCTGATGGCTCTGGGTTGTGCACAGCCAGGGTGGTGCTGGAGGCTCAAACCAGCCAAGCTCAGGGAGTTTCAAGCACAACTTTCACTCCTTCTTGGCTGGGACACCCACACCAGGCCAGCACTCACCTCCTGTTCCTGTACTGCACCGTGGCACTGTGGGTCTACTCCAAATGCCTCCAGAGGTTTTGGAAATGAGCTCACACAGTGGTTATGTAAATGGGGAAAAAATTGCATTTCTAAGGAAAATGCTGCAGATAGAAAATGCATTTCCTTCTTGCAGTGCCATTCAGTAAGAAAATGGTCTCCCAGGGATGTCTTGTGAAGGCTGAGCTAGAACAGAGGCTGGGCAGAGCTAAAGAATAAAGCAGAGATTTATTAAAAGGATCTCCTCAATGGATCCACCTTGGGCAGCACAAGAGCCCAGCCAGGGCTGCACCCAAGATGAACCAAAATGGTCCCAAAATGCACGGCCGCTCACGGGGGCTCTCCCTTTGATCAGTTCTGCTCCATTTGCACCTTGGAGTTCATTGTCCAGTTCCAGCTTTAGCCCATGCAGCCCCATCCTGCTTGTTTTTCTCTCTCCAGCCCACGTTGTTTGTGCTCTTGGGCCTGAGATTTGGATCATTTGTCCTTGGTGCCCAGCTGGAGAAGGAATTGTTTTGTCTCCCTGCTCTGTGCACAGAGCTCACCATCCCCTGATATGAAGCCCAGACCCACACACTAAAGCAGCACAGAATGGGAAAAATATAAAAGCTAAAACCTGAGGCTTCACCAGCACATTCCATCATCCAGAAAGCAGCACAAAGCAGTCTGTGCTCTGCAGACCTCATGCTCCTACATCCTTTTCCCTCACCCCATTATCTGGATGGCAGCACTCTAGAATTAAATTTGCAGCCTTATAGAAATAGACTGTACTTCTTACACCGAGCATTCCTTTCCAGCAGAGCTGATCAGCACCTTTTCTTTCTTTTTTTTTCCTTTTTTTGTGCAGCAGCAGCTACAATCTGTCTATTCACATCTGTTCATGCAATGGCCCAAATTTATGAAGGCCCCTCTCCTTGCCAGTAGATTTTATTCCCTTAAATTCTCTTTTAAAATAATAACTCTCAATAAGGACCATGAAATAACCTGGTGTCAAAGACAACATGGGATTTAGTGGCTTTATTCCCACCTGTGGGGTGAAATCCATTGCAGATGAGTGGATCAGACACTGAACCTCTGCATTTTGTTAAATTTCTTCAAAAAGCATGCATAAATCAATTCTTAAATGTTCCACTCCTCCCCCAGAAATGTAAAGGTAGATATCATTTAGCTCTGAGCTCCTTTTTGGGTGTTCCATTAATCATTAGCACAAATTGAGAGGCAGGTCAAGGGTGAGTAGAGAAAAGCTGCTGTGCTGCCTCCCTTTTGAAGCTGAAAAAAGAAATGAAGGGGACCTGGGACAGGTCTAAATCCTCTTGGATTTAGTGTCCAACAGCAAGATGTGAACAGCCTTGGCATGGAGAAGGATTCTTGTTTCCCCAGAATTTAGGCCTGAGCCAAAAAGAGAGCACTGGAGAGCATTGGCAGAGCAGGAGTGGAAGCCACCTCATTGCAGCAGGCAAGAAAATCTTTAATTAGGAAAAGAAGACATTTATGAGATGAGAAAGGTGCAGAAGGCCTTGTACAGGATCTAAAGACAAAGACAAAGATACAGCCTTTGCTGTTTATGTGAAAATAGGTGTTTCCTTTGGTTGGAAATGTAATTTTTGGGCTGTGTGGCATTACACCATCACACTCCTCACATCCTCCACTTTCAACACAGATATTGCAGGTGGGGTTTGTCTGCTGGAGCAGGGTCCATCCCCTGAAGGGAACTGTTGGAAAAAAGGTGGGCAGGGTGGAAGTTCCTGCAGGGTTAGACCTGACCTGTGCCTGCACCTGGCCTCTACTGATCTCAACTTTCCAAGAAAACAAAATATCGTGGCTTTCCTCCACGCTGCTCTGGCTGAGGAGTGTTTTACTAAAATCTCTTCTGTGCAGACACATCCAGACTGAATCTGGAAAAAAAAAAGAGTGTTTGACTTTTTTGGGCCTCTATTCCTTTCCCTTATCTTCCTGTCTTTTATTCCACCAGATGAAATAAAAACTGGAGGACATGGCATTTTTATCTCCTTCCTCATCCTGAGACACCTCTTTTCTTTGCCATGATAAGGTAAATGGAGTGAGCCTTTAAGCACCCCATTGTAAAGCATCTATTTGACTGCAAGAGTTTCTCTGTCAGAGTGCTCGGGAGGAGATAAAAATCACATTTCTGTTCCTGCTCACATTGCCTCTGTTTATATAAAGATTTCATTAGTGCTTTTTGTTGCAGCATCGTCCTGGAAACTCATCCATTCAGCTCCAAAGCCACTTGGAGCAGCAAATCTTTTTGGAGTAATTCATTTCCAGGCTATAAATCCTCTGTGTGATTGGGATAGGCAAGGCCAGCATTCCTTGTGTTTGTTGCATTTCCCTGACTCCAAGTGTCCTTTGCTTGAATTCCCCCCAATTTACCAAGCAGTTTTGTTCAGGTTTTTACCAATTTTTCTCTCAAGCAGCAGCTAGAGCAGCCACCAATTTTCTCAATAGTGATTTTATATTTAATTCTGGATCACTGATGAAAAGATTGAATTCTAGGAGGCAGCCATGCACTAAAATTCCCTTTTTCTATGACAAGTTTCCTTGAAAACAGGTTTGTAAAATCTGCCATATGGCTGGTTATTGATGCACTTAATGTTTATATGAAGATGGTAAAATACTAAATTTAAACAGAATATTGTAAATTACACTGCTGTAACATTACATTTACAGGAATTTATTGGAATTTAAGGGTTTTGCCTCCATAAACTGCACTTGTAATTCTACCAGCATATGAAATTAGGTTAGTCTGGCAAATCTTCCACAGAACCAGGGTGACTCACCATCCCTCTTAATTCTTTACCAGATAAATGCATTTTCAAATTTTTGATGCTAAGCAAACAAGCTCTGGCTGAGTCATTTCACTTGGTCTTCCTTGCTCAACATTTCCACTCTTACATTTTCCAAATGTTTTTGATGGTTTGCTTGAATAATTGAGATATATCTCCTAAGCCTGTTCTGATCAAAGTCCTGCAAGATATCTGTTCTTTCTGATTTTTGATATTCTGATGGACTCTGTTGAACATGCTCTAGGAAACAATTTAAGCCCTATGACTAGAAGGCACTTCCAAGTTTCTTTCACTATTGCATAAAAATCTCATGAAAATAAGATTTAAATCAAAAGCCAGACACTTGTTGTTGAATCTCCCTGGCACTTTGTTTTCTTTCTTTTTCCTGACCAATTAAAGCAAAAATATAAGCATTTGCTTTGTTGAAAGAACCCTTCTGTCTCTCAGGCTTTCCTCCTGCTTGTAAAATTCTGCAGTACTTGTTTAGAAGGACTTTTGAGGCATGCTAATTTCAGTAAATTCAGTGTATATCTGTAGTCTTTGAGCTGAAGTCAGCTGGGCACTGGGAATTTAAAAGAAAAGCCATAGGAACAAAACAGTTTGTGAAGGAAGGGAGAAAAAAAATCTCCTTTGCAAAGCAGAGAGTTCTTTTTCTGCTTTTCCCTGGATACATTTAATGAGAGGAAAAGGACTCTTGCAGTGACACCTAATTGCTTTTGTTCCTGTGTATTCCCCCTGCAAAATATTAGAAGCTGCAGATCTTTTACTGGATTTGAGGACAGTTGTCAATCACTTTTCACTGACAAAAAGACAAAGAAAGGATCACCAGCCCCCTTAGGCATCAAAAATTTTATATTTGCTGGATTTTCTGGCATGGTATTTTTTCATATTTCTGTACACAGGCTCATTTCATACCTCGTGTTCCCTCCATCACCTGCAGGACTTGCACCACTGGGCCAAAAAATGTCACACCTTGGACATTTCTGTAGTTGCACAGTTCCATTTCTAACAGGGTGAAAAATATCGACCACACCACGCTTTTGCCTTTTAAGTAGAAGGGGAATTTAGATTACAGAAATCCCTGAGCTTCTGTATTAGGGATGTGTGACCTGGTGGAGGAGATAAAATAGGAGCCAGATGTGGCACCAGATGTGGCAGAGGATGGTCTTGCCTGGTGCAGAGCCCATCTCACCTGGGCAGAGTGAGCAGCAAACCCTCCCTAACAGGGTGCCTCTGCCCCTAAATCTGAACAGGGTGTTCCTACCAAAGACCTCAGAAAAACCTCGGGACCAGAAACACATGCAAGCCCCCACCCCAAGAGACATTATGAATTCAAACAACATGGCTACTGACTGCTCTGTACCAACACAGAGTAATTGCAACCAAAATACAATCAGAACAGGGTTTTTTCCACTCTTTTGAGCCCCACATTGGGCGCCAAAATATTTGTCCTGGTTTAGGGCAAATCTGGGAGAAAACCTCCAGAAGGAGCCCCCCAGAAAGCAAACACACACTGCCCCTCCCTCCAGTTGGTTTGGGAAGAATTTCCTTGGAAAGAAGTGGAAAAAACCTGTTTATTTCACAGGCAAAGCACTCCCCAGCACAAAAAATGAACAACACCAGGTGACAAAACTCTTTCACTGCTCTGAAGAGATGAAGATTCAGAAAGTCTCTCCTGGGAGTGGTCACTCTGTTGGTCCCTCCAGCGCTGGGAATGGCTGCTGCAGGTCACATTGTGCAGGCTCTCGGTGTTTTCCAGGTCCCAGTCCGGAGCAGGTTTGAATGGTTTCAAGAAAAGGGAAAGAAAAACAGTCCAGGGAAAATTCGGACTGCCTAGCTAAACTAACTAAAAAGCAAAAGCAAGAGCAAAAGTGAAAGCAAGAGCAAAAGCAAAAGCAAAACAGCACTGTGTACTGCCCAGTCTGTGTCCAGCAGACCGTGGGGAGTGAGCAGGCTGATAACAAAACAAAACTTCATTTTTCAGAGCCGGTCTTGAAGGCACAGAACATAACATCCAGCATAAACAGAACAGATGACTNNNNTGGTTTGGGAAGAATTTCCTTGGAAAGAAGTGGAAAAAACCTGTTTATTTCACAGGCAAAGCACTCCCCAGCACAAAAAATGAACAACACCAGGTGACAAAACTCTTTCACTGCTCTGAAGAGATGAAGATTCAGAAAGTCTCTCCTGGGAGTGGTCACTCTGTTGGTCCCTACAGCGCTGGGAATGGCTGCTGCAGGTCACATTGTGCAGGCTCTCGGTGTTTTCCAGGTCCCAGTCCGGAGCAGGTTTGAATGGTTTCAAGAAAAGGGAAAGAAAAACAGTCCAGGGAAAATTCGGACTGCCTAGCTAAACTAACTAATAAGCAAAAGCAAAAGCAAGAGCAAAAGTGAAAGCAAGAGCAAAAGCAAAAGCAGCATTGTGTACTGCCCAGCCTGTGTCCAGCAGACCGTGGGGGAGTGAGCAGGCTGATAACAAAACAAAACTTCATTTTTCAGAGCCGGTCTTGAAGGCACAGAACATAACATCCAGCATAAACAGAACAGATGACTGGGGATACAAGCACCATAACATCACCCTAGGACAGCCTTCTTCCCACCTCAGTGGTCAAGACCACCTTTTCAAGCTTTAGCATTGGTCTGGGATTGAGAGGAAAACAATGGTTACTTTCTAATTGCCCTACTTATCTGGGGTTTGATCTCACCTCAGTGGAATCTTTTCCAAGCAGCAGCTCCAGAAAGTGAAGTGACAGCGCTCCACTCTGCTCCAGCACAAATCTGTCACTCAGACAGGCAGCTGGCTGCAAACACATGAGAACAACCTCATTCCTCCATCAGAAACCTTGCTGCTCCCAGGTCCACACTGGAGATAATTGTTTGGAGAACTCGCTCTGCTGCAATTCCAGCCTCGTCCCGCCGGGGAAGAACTGAAGTTTTATGGAGCTGGGAAAAACCAATGTTCAAGCAAATTGCTTGTAATTTATAAGTGCCAAATGGCACTTCTGGCACCTTCATTATGCCTTGTTTCATTATCCCTGGGTCAGAGCTGTGATGGGCACAACCACCGTGAGCCCAACAGGAGCAGAAGCAAGGCAAGAGCTCAGGGGGAGCCTGGTGGTGCCAAGGAACCTGCAGCAAATCTGCCACTTTATTGGGCCAGGAATTCTGAAAAGAGGTCATTAGGCTGGAAGGATGTGCTTGGAGCTAAAAAAAAAAATTAAATAATTTTGCAACTCTGTCAGTGAAGAGCTTTGCCCACCAAACTGAGCTGGTGTTGGGTGTGCTGCAGGAACTGGGGGGTTCAGGTGGTTCTTTACCCCAGCCTGGCCTTGCCCAGCCCACCGTGCATTATTCTGCTCTGCAGGCAGGGTGAGAGTTCTCTGGGAGCTGGTTACATTTCTGTGGCACCATTCCAAGGATTCCTGCTGGGTGCTGGCTGTCCTAACCCAGCTCAGTTTTACCTGAGTAACACCCACCTCGAGAGGGAGAGCAGCACTCCATCCCTGCCCAGCCCTGGGGGTTGTAATGAACTCCTCCTTTCCTGCAGCACTCACTCCTCAATTCCTCCCTTCCCCAAACATTCCTTTTATTTGCAAAATTGAGTTGAAATGTCAGTGCTTCACGCTGACACGCTCCAGTCTCTGATGGATTCATTTCTCCCCTGCTTTTCATTTTTCTCTGTATTTCTTTTCATTTGTTCTGTATAAGGAAAAGGTAATAACTAAATCAGATTTCCAGGGTTAACCTCTTGTGTGTAATTTATAATTTGAAGGACCTTATGTAGTGCTAAATGGGAATAACCCTTTGGGCAGTTTGAAAAGGTTCTCTCATAGAACTTTTTATGATTGTTTCCTTTGGTTGCTGTTGGGATTCCTTAGGCAATTACTTTTTTCCTTCTTTTTTTAACATATATTAGCAAGAGATAGTGATTTTTTTGCTGAATCCTTTCAGTTTCCTGTTAATGAAACACATCCCTTTTATAAAAGGAGCCCCAAAACTATAAGAATTATGAGAAACAAAAATAAAGTCCTTTTTTTTGTTTGGTTTTTTTTTTTTTTTTATTCTTAACTGCCTTCCAGCATCTCCACAGCTGTGCAGCCTCCTTTCAATAATGGGCCTTGAGGCCATTCAGTGCAAGGTGCTCCAAGAGGGCAAATTATAAGGAAGCTGCAATTTGCAAAGCTACCCTGACACCAAGTATTAATTCACTGAGTGAAGAGTTGGGGCCTCAGCAAAATGAGATGAAAACCAATCCTCATAAGTTCCTTTTTACTTTTAAACTTATGTCTCTATTCTAGAATTTATTTTCCAATAGCATCATATGCATCTCTTGGAGAGTATTGCCAGGATCCTTTGTTTGCTGTTAGAAATTGCCCAGGCTTTATTTTCCCCACAGTTCAGTTCCATGGAGCAGCTGTAGGAGGCATTGATTCTCTGTGATTTACAGAAGAGATGTTAGGGGGGTTTTTCAGCCAAAACTCTCCCACTGTTAATCAATAGGTAATAGCAAGGACAAAGCATTCTCATGTTCCTCCAGCTCCTTCAGAATTCTTCAGTGGTTCTGCCCTCCATTTCATTAAATCATTAAAACCCTGTAAATTTTAGGCATAATGGGGAGAAGAGAATATTTTTCTCATTTGCTCTGGGCCTGTCACATACAAATGATTTATTTGGGCTTGCTCAGTTCCACTTCTAACAGGGTAAAAAATATTACACATTTCCCTTTTAAGCAGAAGGACAATTTAGATTACACAAATCCCCAAGCTTGTATTATGGATATGTGACCTGGTGAATAAGATAAAATAAGAACCCAACTCTTCCTGGAATGTGAGATGATCTGGGAGAACAGGTTTAAAACTGCTCAAAGATCTTGCCTGCATTCACTCCCTCACAATCCTCTGTTTCCTAGTTCTGTGAATGGCAAGGGACCTATTTTTGGGAGCTGCTTAGCACTTACAACCTCCTCTGTATTCTCTGGGTTTGAAGCTGAAAAGTGAAATTCACCTGTACACTGAAAGCAGCACCTCTTTTATCCTATTTAATGGGTCTCCTATATAGGAGTAAAAAAAGAGCACAAAAAATGTGTCAGATTAACTTTTCAGTAATGTGTATTGGAAATAGCACAAGGAAATCTGCTTACTCTTAATGTAGAAAGGTCCAATTTCAAAATATTTTTAAAAATTTTGTGAGATTTCCATCTAAGCTCGGTATCCCCAAGATTTCTGCCTAATTTATCCACAGACTAAAGTTCTAAAAAGGGTAATTATAAAGATTTTATTAATATGATCCCATCAACTCCCACATCCTTAGCAGGGATAGAAGACAAGACTCAGTCCTGAATAACCCATGATATAGAGATGGTCCTTCAAATCCTGTCTTTCCATAAAATTCACCCTTAACTGGGCTGTGTGATGTTGTTATACCCATCAACCAAATAAACTGACACATAGCCAGCTTGTCATAGTTTAAAAATTATTATTAATCTCCTTTTGTGATGACTGAGCCCTGCAATCCTCACTCCCCTCAGCACCCTTCATCCTTGGACCCAGGAGCAGTCAGGAATTTTGCTATCCTGGCAGAAAAATTCTGGAGAATCCTGGAATTCTGGAGACCCATGGCTGCTAAAAACTGGCACTTTCACTATTATTTCCTGCACAAACAGAACACAAGGATTTGCCATCTTTGCCTGCCTTAAAATTTCATTCAGACAACTTAAAAAGGTGCAAAAATGTAATCAAGAGCTGCCAACCCACAGTAAATTATTCAGGTTCTCCATTAGAAGGGGGATGTGAAGAAATAAGATTTATTAGTGTTTCTGGTTTGTGTTGTCTTGCCGTGGCAATTATACTTTCAAATACGATGTGCCTGGATCTGCAGGGATTCTGTGCATCACTGATTGATTGGAGAGGCTGTGGATGAGCTGCCTGTGCTAATTTGGGGCAGGGAGAAGGTTCTGGAACAGCCCTGGGCTCATGTTTGGGGTGAGGGTAGAGCTCTGTGCCCTCTGACAGATTTGAATGTATTTTTATCAGCTTATCCTAAGGAGCTTGTGATGGGAAGGAAGTTCTTGCTGGTGTTAAACCAGTTGGACTTCTTGAGGCATTTTTTAAAATTGTTATTTTATTTCATGACTTGTCATGAGAGGACAGGCTGTGCCTTGGGTCCCTTTTTGTCCTTCATGCAAATGTTCCAAGAGAAATCCAAAAGGGCTTTACAAATCCTAGAGCTAGGGCTGGATAGAAGTGAGCCTGGAACTGAGAGCTTTTAGAAACAGAGAACAGGTCTAGATGAGACAGCAGCAAGGTGAAAAATTCACCCCCTGCATTCATACCTCATCTACCTCATGGCTTTTCAGGTGCACTCTCTGCCCAGAAATCTCCAGTAGCTTCCCAGACTGCCACAATTTCAATACACTCCTCTTTCACACCTTGATTTTTTCCCCTTTCTATCTGAAACTTGTTTTCAGTCTCCTCTCTTCTTCTTGTTTTTTTTTTTTCAGCCCTCTCCTTCTGCAGAAGTTGCAGCTCCCTGCTTCCTGTGTCTCTCTGTCCCTGCCCACATCATCCTGCACTGCTCTGTGTGGTTTCCCTTGTCTCCTCTCAAAGAAGACACCCTGATCTCCCCACAGCCAGNTTATTGTCTCGTGATGTCCTAATCCTAATTGTCCAAATTTTTATTACTCTAATCTTATTACTATTTTTACAACCATTTTTTACTATTAAACTTTTAATATTTTAAAAACAAATGATTGGCATTTTTCACACAGCACAAAGTGAAAATCAAACCTTTCTTCTCTGTGTCCAAGGAAATTTCCTTTACAAGAACACTGCCCAGAGTGTAAACATTTGCTGTGAGCAGCTGAGTTAAGTCACTGCACACTCTGCTGCCAGCAGTGCTCGGTGTCACACCAACACTGCCCAGCCACTGCCATCCACCTGAGGGCTTCCATATTCTGAGATGCAGTTTCCAGAAAGATGAGGAAGAAGGGAAGAAAGAAAGGAGAAAAGAAGGAGAATAGAAAAAAAAAAAGAAGCTGTGTCTCCCTGTTCTACTAAGCCTTCTGATTACATTTTTGTAATGGAGTTTCTCACGCACTTTTCATGTAAATAAAGATTGTTTGCATTATTTTCTGGAGGAGGAGAGATTTGATAGACTGTTGGTTTGACCAGTGTGGTTGGAGAGGTGACAATTCCATCCTCCATCCACAGTCACTTTTGCAATTCTATAAATACAAGGTCTGAAAATAAACCTTCCGTCTTTTCTGCCTTTCCAACTCGGTGCGTGTGCGCCGTTCATTTCCTGTCGGACAGGGACAAAGCTGGTTTTGTAGTAGAGCTTCAGAAAAGGTGGCACAGTAAAGCACAGCTCAAGAAGTGGCCTTACTTAGGAAAAAATGATTGTGTGGGGGTGGTTTGTGCCCAACCTCCACCCATTCTGAGCCTTCTCCCTGCACTGCTTTCCTTTTCTCCACTGTAATCACTGCATACATTTATTTTCTCGGGGATGCAATTTAATGCCAGGCACACTTCATTTTGTCCTTAAAAAAAGTCTATAAATCCTGGCTGAGTATCAGGACACCTCTTCAGCTTGGTGAGAATGTGAAACTGGAATACACACTCACATTCCATGTGTCCTTCTCTTCTTTTATGTGTGTCCAAGGATATACTGCAAGGAGCAGCCACGTGTGCCTCTGTCCAAACACACAGTACAGAGATTTTGGATGCTGAGGGGAGCTAAACCAGCTCCTCCAGTAATTTACCAGTATAACACCACTGTTACAGCTCAGGCTGTCTCCCTTCTGCTGTTCCATTATTGTCCCTCAGAATGCTCCTCCAGACAGGTCCTGTACCTTGCATGGAGCACAGGTAACACCTGATTATTTGTGCAGGGCCAAATCCAGCTTTTTCCCAGGTGGGAGCAGTTCTGGAGATGTTGCCACAGTTCCATTCACAGTCACAAAAAAAGGGAGTTTAGCCCATCATCTGCTTCCTTAAAGAAAGAAATCATAACCTGGCTCTTGCTCCTCCTTGATGGATTTGTTTCCTTTTCTGGCAGGTAAGGAGCAGAATTAGGATTTAATGAACACAAATGGGTTTACATATTGAGGCTGCTGGACACGGACAGACTCCTCTTTTCCACCTGGCTTTTCCAGCTGCCAGAGGGGCTGCACATGCCTGCTCTGGTTTGTGTCAGCACTTCATCCATCCTGGGGCAGCAGCCACTGGAGGGATGACACCACACTTTCATTGTCCTGGAGAATGTGGCTTGTCCCTTAGCATTGCTGTTAGTGCCTGTTGGAGGGGATTTAGCATCTCATTTTACACTGTTTTCTTTGGTTGTTTTTTTCCACCTTCTCTCAAACTGTCAGAGATCCTCCTAATAGAAGTGGGAAATTAATTTCTGCTTCAGAAGTTTCTTTGAAATAGACAACATACTGCAATTTGATTTTTGGTGTAACATCTCTCCTACATACTGAACTCACATCTCTTCAGTAATTTTGCCATTATAAAAACAATGGATAGTACACTTTATCCACTCCCCTCCCTCCCCCCAAATCTATTTAAAACTTAGAAAATAGCCTAAGGAGTTTGTTCTTCATACCCAGCATTTAGAATCATTATCATCAAATCTTTTACAGGCTGGACATTATCTTGTCTTAGCATCACTTCCCAAGATATAAAGCACTGGGGGGTTAAGGAATGACTTGCCAGAGCTCATGGACAGAGCAGTTAAATGGCTCTGTTATATCCTCCATAAAAAGAGATTTTCATGCAATGCTCCCAGCACACTGAGACGTGAATGTCTGGCTGTCTACATCTTAAGGTGTCCTTGAGAAATCTCCCTGTGACAAGAATGATTTGCTCCAGGAGCTTCAAAAATTCACTTCCAGGAAAAAAGGCAGGAGCAAGGAACACATGCCTGGCACTGAGACAGCAGAGACAGCAAATGGGGCTGGTATTTTCAGGGGTGCTCCCTTTTCAAGGGGGTAAAGCAGAGAAGTCAGGGATGGAGAGTTTCCACTTCAGGTTTCACTCTTTATTCCTCACCCCTGAGCACCTCAAAGCCAAGGCTCAGTTTCTGTGCCTCACAGGAGCAGCAGGACTTGCATATTTTAAGGATGAACTCGTAAATGGGCCCTTCTCAAGGCTCCTGAAGAGCACTTGGTGATGTGCACAGAAGGAGAATCATTACTGGTGCTTCTCCAGCTGCAGCTGGCTCCAAGGAATTTAAAAGGCCCTGGAACACTGTGATAGCTCCTGGCACTTCTCTTTCCTTGAGACACAGGCAAGGACTTTCAATGTTTGCGAGTAGGAGAGCCAGAAGTGATGGGGAGAGCAAAAGGAACAAATCAAACCCAAGAGCTCACGTTCTGTAGCATCCTTGTGGTTGGGACAGCAGTGGAAAAGGATCTCCTGAAATCAGAAAATCACCTGGCTTTCAGGCAGGTAGGAGCAAAGTTGTTTTGTAGGATTCATACCCAAAATGGGACAAATCCAAGGGCAAATCTGAATCCTGGGGGAAATTCTGTCGTGGCTGTCGTTGTGGGTGGCCCTCAGTCAAAGCAGGCAATGCCTTGGAAAGGAATATTGTGGTGCTTGGAAAAATAAGAGGAACATGAGAGTAAAGCAATGACATTTTTGCCTTCAGCTTTAAAATAAAGAGGACTAGTTGAAAACCTTTACCTCAGAATTAAAAAAAAAAAAGTGGAATAAGGGAATCTAATTAAAGAGCTCAAACCTTGTAATGGTAGAGCTAATGTCAGCATTATTCATACCTCAACGTGGAAAATTTGACAGAAGAGCACAAATGGAATTTAAATTGAAATAAAGACACAGGGGAGCATCTTCTCTGTCTGAAAGTAATAAATGTTTGGAGTGAACTACCTGTCAGGGTTTAGGAGGTGATGACACCGAGGGCATTTTCAGGAAGCACCTGAGTTTTGCTCTGTGGGAACAAGGCATGAATATGGATGAGCTCAGGTGAGCCAAGGATTCTCAGGTGTTTGCTGCCAGCAGCAGCAGCTGCCTGGCCCCTCCTGAGCACAGGCAGTGAACATCATCACTGATTGATTGGAGAGGCTGTGGATGAGCTGCCTGTGCTAATTTGGGGCAGGGAGAAGGTTCTGGAACAGCCCTGGGCTCATGTTTGGGGTGAGGGTAGAGCTCTGTGCCCTCTGACAGATTTGAATGTATTTTTATCAGCTTATCCTAAGGAGCTTGTGATGGGAAGGAAGTTCTTGCTGGTGTTAAACCAGTTGGACTTCTTGAGGCATTTTTTAAAATTGTTATTTTATTTCATGACTTGTCATGAGGGCATGGGCTGCTGGCATGGGCCAGGCCCTGCAGTGGAGAGAATTTCCTTGGATTTTTGAGGTCTTTGCTATGATCTTTGTGAAAATGCTTTTTTCCCCAGGGGTGGACTGTTTTCCTGTCCATAAATACACCCCAGAAATATTTGGCAGCCAAGGCAAAAACTATTTAATTGTTTTTCTGTTGCCACAGAGCTAAGTAGGTAATTCGTTATTTGTTCATTAAAATGAAGAAGGAAAAGGGAGGAGGAGAATGGTTTGGAGTCAGCTTTACAAAAAGATAATTGAAAGATGAGTTTTTACCTTTTGCTGGCCCTTCTTAACACCTTTTCTCACATGTTAGGGTTCATCACTAGCCAGGTGAAATGCTGCCCATATTGGCATTTTGGCTGTCTCCTGAATTACCTCTTTCATAGCTTAATATTTCCCTGATGAATTCTCTTCTGCTTTAGATTGTTTTTATTCTCAAATTCAGGCCACTGCTAAAATTTTAGGAGCCTCAGAGAGGAGTTTAATTCCATGCAATGACGTGATGGAGGTTGTTTTGACAGCTCTTTGTAGATTCTGTGTAAACACAGTTGTTCTACAGGAATTGCAGCTTCAATTTCTTCCATGAATTCAGTGGAAATTAAAAAAAAAAAAATCTTCAATCCACCATTACTGGCCACTATGAGCTTCCAAGAGAAAAGGACTGCAAGGAGCATTTTTGGGATTTAGGGACAGGAGTACAAGGCTGGTAAAGTCAAGTGGAGTCTTTCAATCTTTTTTCATACTCTGAGAGTGGGACCTGTTTCCATTTGGATAAATTGATCTTTTTTTTCTCACACAGATCCAAATTAATGAAATTCCTTCTGTAAACATATACTGATTGCAGTACTTTGAATTTCTCATTTATTTTTTAGAGGACTCTTGCACACTTCAGTAAATATTTGCTCATTCACAGAAAGTTTTGTGAGACTCCCCAGAGTGCTTATTTCAGGGCAATCGAGGCATTCACAACGGCAGTTTTTTTGGCAAAAAAAAAAGAAAAATTACCATACAAGTGGAATACACGAGGTTGTTTCCTCAGCTGCCATGGAAATAATCATTACATCCATCTGTGAGTGTTTGTCAACATGATTTGTTTCAAACAGGCCAATTTAGGGGCTGTTTGGAAGCCCAGACTCATCTGACACCCATCTGGTGAGGATGCACCCACACAAACTCAGCTCAGGACTTTTCAGGGCCCATTCTTCATCCTTTCTCACAAAAACCAGCCAGGAATCTGCAGATCCCAAATCCAGAATCTCCTACAGCTCCTGGAAGAAATTCAGGTGGGTTTTAGTTGGGCCATCAAGAAGATTTATTTGATTGCTCATTGTGTTGGTGTCAGCTGAATTGCATTTGTTGTGCTTTCAAATGATGTTCTCTTATTGGAGAAATTCTCCTTGTCCCTAAACACAAAGTTAAATTGTGTTTTTATCCTTAGAGTTTGTGGGAAATTTCTTTACTTCTATAAGTTTGGTCCTTTACTAATTCCTTTCGATTGCTCAATAGAGTAGGAAGCAAGATTGTTTAGAAAACAACATTTTTATTAGTATTTTTTAAAATTTTATTTTTATTTGTTGGGCAGGCAAAACATGCAGAAGTCTACCTTCCAGAAAAAACCAAATTAAATACCTACAGAATAATAAAATGTTGCAAAAAAGAAGCTGCAAACACAACAGAAGAACAACTTCCTATGGCTGATTGCTATTTTTAGCAGATTCCTACTTTTAGTTGGCAACAATGGAACTGTCAGTTGAACTAATGCAGTGCTTTAAATTTAATCACCTTAATTTATTCACACTGACCAGAAACAGAAATACAGGGTCCTTTTAATTAAATAACAGTCCCTCAGAATGCAGAAAAAAAGAGATATCCATAGGGGATTATTATTCCAAGTTTCCTGCTTTCAGTAAGGACTTTCAAAACCCTCAAGAGTCACTTATGGTCCTTTCCTATTAATGAAATGATTAATAGAACATCATAATTACTCTTTAACAAGGCAAGACATACTTGCCTCAGAGTCAAGGGGAAAAGTGAAACAAGGATTATTCTAAAAAGTTTGGTCAAACAACTGAGAGGTAAAGAAAGGAAAATAAAAACCAAGCAAACAAACTAAAGCAAAACCCCCAAAACCAACCCAAAACCTGAGCCCTCTTTAACTGAGATATTGGATTCTTTAAATTCTTCCTTTGCAAATCCCACCTGAAGGCAACGTCTTCATGCAACTCCTATTTCTGCAGGGTGATAAGAGTTATATTGAGGAATTAAATTTTAGCATTTACTGGAAATTGAGGCATTTCCCTGCTCTTTCACCTCCATTTTATTTGTCCATTTTCTTATTAAAATCAGGCTACATGAGTACTTAAACCTGTGAATAAGCAATGAATCAGAGCTTTAAAATGATGCCCAGACACCACTGGAACAGAGTGCCAAGAGTTTGAAATCCCCTTTTTCTGGGCAGGGTGTTCTGGATGCACAGGGCAGGACAGATCCCTGGATCCAGCCTGGGATGTGCTGGGCTCAGGGCAGCAATGAGGAGCCTCCAGGAATCAGACAAATTCACTTTCTGTGTGATTTCAGGGCAAGCCACTTGACCCCTTCTGGCTGCTGTGGTCACCTGCTGGCTGATGGCTGATGGTGTAAAATAAAAAATTCTGGTGGAAAGAATATTATTGAAAAGAACAAGGGAAGAGCCAGAGGCCCACACATTTCATGTCTCTCACTCCTGGGTGGTGCTCTCCAAAAATACCACATCTGATGGGCAGAGTGTCTGCAGGAGTCACAAATTACTACAGTTGGAATGGATTATAAATCTCAAGTAAAGCCCAGTCAATTCTACAAGTGATATATTTCTTTTATTACTGACCCTTTATTGCTTCTCTCTCACACACACATCTATCTTTATCTATCTTTTGTTCTTGGGCACAGGGGGTGTCGTGCTGCATTAATATTCCTCTCTGCAGCTTTTCTAGCCAGCCCCATCTTCTTTCCTTCTTGCATCAAGAAATTTGAATTTTTAAAACATATTTTAATTTTTTTTTTTGCTGGACCTTGCTTGGCTATGAAACAAAATATAGGGATATGAGAGTTATTTTAAAAAAACATCCTGGAGAATTTGGATATTTAAACTCCTCCCCTTTATTGCCGGAATACAGGACACTTATTCTCACTACTTTTTTTGGGGGGGAGGGAATAAAATATTCATTTCAGTTTAATTTGGCATCAGAAAGACAAACTATTACATTAGGAAACACTCATTTAATCAGTCTGGTGAAAACATTATGAGAATGAGATGATTTGCTGCTTCTAAATAAACATTACTGGAAATGCAATTCCCTGAAATGCTTTTCCTTTTCTGGTTTTTGTCTTGGCCCACACTTGGGGGGTGTCCAGGGCTGTTTGCTGCTCAGGGGGCTTGAAGGAGGGGGGGTTTGGGATGGGGCCAAATCCAAAATGGGATGGGATTGGGATGAGGATGGGACAGGGGAGGGNAGGAATGAGTGAGGGAAGAAGGGAAGGGAAGGGAAGGGAAGGGAAGGGAAGGGAAGAGAAGGGAAGGGCTCAGCTCTCTGGTAACTGTGGTCATAAACAATAACCTCAGGGTTTTGCAGAGCTGCTTAAAAGCCAGGTTGGACCTTCCAGCCTGAGCAACCAGCAAATGCCAAATTAAACCCACATGGACACAGAGAGAACGTGTGAGGTCGAGTCTGCACCACAGAGAAACAGGAGAGATAAACCTTCCATGCACTTGTTGAGGGACAACATGGACTCTTTATTTACACCAGAAAGTCTTGCTGCCCTCCTGGCAGCAGAAGAGGAAAGTTCAGATCTCCAAGCCCACACCACTGTGATGCCTGGATGTGAAAATCTCTTGGAACAAATACACGGAACGGAGAGAGACAAATCTCTCATCTACCCTCAGGGACCAAATGCAACTTACAACTGCTGAGTGAATAATTAGTGTTAATTAGCAGTAGAAATTGATGCCTTTGGAGATAGTCTGCCAAGTTTTTAAGCACTTTAATACTAATGGATTTTTTTTTTCTCTGGGATAAATCTTTATAGAGGAAGCGAGTGCAAATTGATTTTTAAAGAGCCTGTCCAATGCTGAATTTATCTTATGAAAACATTGGGTTTAAAAACAATTACATTTACTTTCAGTGTATTTAAATGCTTTTTCCAGTGGATTAATTTCTCTTTAAATATTTTTGCTCTCATTTTTTTGCCTAGTTTCTTGGAAAAGGAGTACGTGGAGTACATTTGCATGTTTGGAAGTTGTTAGGATAAAATATGCCACCATGTCAAGCTACTTAGTTCCTAAATCATTCTTCAATTATGAAGAAGTATTCAGCTGTAATGATAATGGCAGTCTAATGACACTTTGAATCACAAGAGTAAAGTTCACTGAGCAGAGGCAAAGACCTAAGAGTTAAGAAAATTTTCCAAGCAATTTCATGTCCTCTCTGTTCAAACAGTTGCTGTCTGAACCCTGAATCCTTATTTAGGTTTATTTTCACATCCTTCAAGCTAAAAATCGAGTAATAAGGCCAATAGGATTTGGAACAAGGGCTTGAAAGTGCCCTTCTGACTCAGATGGCATTTGGGATTTGGGCATTTCCAGGGGGAAGTCAACATTCCCAGCAGGGATTCAGGGCTGGCACAGTGACAGTGGCACATCAGTGGCACTGCCCTGCTGGCTCTGGGCAGGGATGAGGGCAGCTCCACTCTGGCTCCTGTTGCTTACCTGAGGAATCAGACTGAAAAGTCAAAGATAAACAAAATATCTTGATTTCCAGAAGTTTTGGTCACCTTGATTTCTCCCTGAAGTTTCTGAGAGAGATGTTTATTCCAGACATCAAAACTCTGATGGAGAAAGCTTAGGGACATTTGCAGGCAGTTGATATGGAAAACTCTAAAACAGCACAGAATAAAAGCTGTTTCTTATATTATACTGCAGCCAGGAGTCAGAGAAGTAAATCAGTGCAGTAATTTCTTTGTTGTTATTGCCAGAAACACATTGAGGACTTTCTGGAGAAATCAGAGCTGAGAGGAATGTTTGAAACAGATACATGTTCAACATTAAGCACATTAATTCCCACAAAAGTGTTCAACTTTTCTAACAGGATGTGTAGCAACTCCAGGTTCTGTGGAAAGCTTGCTGTATTTTTTTCTAACATTGTTCAAAATGTGCAGGCAACATGCAAACCAAATTAATTTCCTGCAGCAAGAAAGAAGGACCAGTTTAGATTTACAGGGGAAAATGGGTTTTTTTTTGCCACTGCTTGAGACCTCAGAAGATTTGTTCACAGAGGTATAAATGTGAGAGTCACAAAATGAGCAATGGCAGACAAGAGCCTCTCTGCTCCTCCCTTCCTTCCACTTTTAGAATTATTTAGAATATTTTCTTATAGGTCATGATCCAAACCCAGCTGAAATCCATGAAATACCTCCAGTGATTTCCATAACGTTTGGATGAGGCTTTATTTAAAAATCACTGGGTGCTCCACAAGAGCAGATAATTTTGTGACCCTGCAGGGAACCTCTGAGGACAGGTTACATTTGCCTTAATGGCAAATAATTGAATTTTTGTTCATGATGTGCATAAAAGGGAGACAAGGCACAGAATTTATCTGGTGGATCACAGCAATGGTGAATTAAAACCTTGAATTCAAACCTGTCACCAAAGCCCACAGACCATTTTTGCAACCTAGTTTCTAATCACACTGCATATATAAATTGGAGATTTTTTTTGTAATAAACATGTTTTTGTGTTTATCTTCCAGATGAGTATGTGGTGCATGTGTTCTGCATGTGTTTCCATGCAAAATTAAAGATATGTGGACCACAAAGTGCCTGTGACAGAGAGGGCAAGATTGTGAGACCTAGCAGCACAAGTGATATGGGGCTGGCCCAGCCTCTGTGTGGTTTCACTGTTGGAAAAGCCCATTCCAGCACAAACTTTTCTCAAGAGAAGCCTTTCAAAGATTTACAGAAAAGTCTCATTTTCAAGTACACTGAGATTCTGTACATTTTTAAATCCTGAGACACCATAATCCTTCAGAGAATAGGTGTTGTTTTGGGTTGTGTGTGTACTTTAGAGTAGCACTTGTTAAGTTTATTTTCCCTCTTAATACCAGACACAGCAGTGACTCGGGTTTAGGGTGAATAAAAAGTAATTATTGTAGAAGATATTTTACCCAAATAATCCCTGCTCTGGTTTTGCACAGATTTTAGTGATACAAAGCCTCTCCACAGTCCCCTTGTTCCTCCTCTGTGATGTTTATCAGGTGTTTCAGACACACAGCTCTGAAGATGTGCATTTATGCTCAGCTGGGCTCAGTGTCTGGAAGTTGTTTGGTTGTGAACAAAACATGAAAGGAGACAAGCAGTGGGTATTGAATTATTTTTGTTTATACCAGCTAACACCAGGGGCTTTGGGGATCACAAACATGTTGTGTGCTGGTATTAGGAAATTCACCACTTTATCAAAATGTTGGGTTTACAGGCCCCTGGAGAGTGACAGTTTTTCCTGTTTTTCAGTGAAAATACTGAGCCAACACTCTGTGCTCTCACCTTTCCCTGCCTGCACCCTCCTCCTCCCCTGTTCAATGAAGTCCTTTGCCCTCTGGGTATATTAAATACAGCTTGATTACTCTGGAGATTCCTTTCTCCTTTTTTTATTGCTTTTGACTTTTTATTACTGCTCATTAGAACGTTATTAACTTGGATTGGGTTATGACAATCCTCAACACCTGCTCCACACAGCAAAGCATTTCCTTCCCAGCATCACTCACCTGGGCCTCGAGTGATTCCCTTTGGCTGAGCTGAAAGAAGCAGCAGAGAGCAGCTCCTTGGTTCCTCTGAGAGGCTTTTCATTTGTGCCTCATCAAGGACCCTGCTGTTAATGACCTGGGGTGTTTTGTCCATCCTGGCTGCGAGTGGTGACTGACACTGATGATTATTTTGGGACAGTTGGTGATGTGAGGGGTGCTTCAGTGGGAAAAGAGGCAGGGTTGAGTCTGCTGTGAGCTGAAGTGGATTTTCCTTTGAAAAGCCTCCCTGGAGAGAGCACAGGTGTGGGCTGGAGTGTCCCAAAGGCCACCAGTGCTCCACAGCCCTGCTTGGGTTTTGCTTCCCCCACTGTCAGCAGCTTGGCAAAGAAGGGTCACTGCTTCTCTTACTCAGAGAAGGCCAAGCTAAAATCAGGATTTCTCTTTTTATGAGTAATATTCCTCAACCTGAGGCTGTGAAATGACTGCAAAGCAGAGAGCTGTAGGAGAAAAGGAAAAACATGGAAGAAATGGAGAGCATCAGGTGAGGCAATGCTGTGACAACACCTGAGAACTGAGGAAAGTTGCATTTCTGGGGACTGTAATGCACAGAAATGCTTCTCCACCTCTCTCTGTATAGCTCACAAATTAAATTAATTTAATTAGTNTTATAATATATTACATATATTATATTACATAAGGTATGTTTATGTACACACTTTATTACATAAATTATAGATTACTTAAATGATAAATTTAATTACAGCTCACAAATAAAGCCCACAAGTGTTTTCAGGCTTCCTCCTTTTCCCTTTAGTCTGAGTTTTTCAGTTTTCAAAGCTGGAATGAAATCACAGAGAGGAATGAACATTCCCCAGAGGGGACAGTGAGGGCAGGGGATCAGGGGCAGGATATAAACTTATCCACACAATTTAGATTTTGTTTTTACTGAATTATGCAGCACCAGAGCTCTCAAACCTCATGCACTGATAATCCCAAACCAGTGCTGTGGGAATTGTCAGAATTTGTGAGGAAATCTGAAGATCTTGAAAGTCTATTTTTACCAGTGTGAGATGCAGGCAGTTGGAATGCAAAGTTGTAATAAAAATAAATTTCATAGCCCTTTTTGTGCATTAAAATCAGCCATTTACTGAAAGAGTTTTGGATCAGGTCTGAACTCCAGCATGTGTAAAACTCCTGTGTCTTTCTATTTTAATTGCTGCTCTGTTCCAGAATTCTTTTGATCTGAGGAGACCTATATTTATTCCCAGGCTTTCTGCTGTGGGTTTGTTCCTTGTTTGGTTTTTGTTTTCCTTTGAAATAAAATATTGAATTGAGTTCAAACATGCAAATAATGGATTTCTAGATGTATTATTTGATATTATAAAAGTAGAAAGAAAAAGGGAATTTGACTGCCTTCTACAAAGGCCATGTTGTCAGAGGAAATTCAATATTTCCTTGGTAAACTGAAAATGTATCACTTAAAGTCATTGTCGTTTATCTACTTTACCTTTAAGCAACTATACAAATCTTAATTAAGCAACATTTCTAATTGAAAAATCATTCTGAATTGAAAATTCACCCATATTTTCTGAAAAATGCAGCCACTGAATAGGTATATTTTTCAGCGTTCAGAATGGAATTGAGGAAGTTCATTCAAGAAAAATTAGCTGAAAATTAGCAGTTGTTGGATGTCTTTTTGCCAGTTTGTGCCCAGCTGCAGGACTTCTCTTACTGTTTATTGTTTGTTTGTTGATGTCCTGGGAATGGGAACACGAGGAATTCAGGATTTCTGTTTGGAGCAGAGAACACCTGTGCAGGGCATCCAAAATTTCCATTTTACAGCGAGTTCTGAGCAGCTTTTAAACATCCCACTGCTGGTGGATGTGTAGAGGTGTAAGATGATAAAAAAAATCAGGTTTTTTTCTTGATAGCTTGAACTCTTTGGCCCAGTCTGGCCAGATATCTTGATGTCTGGAAGTGGGGAAATACTGAAGACAGAATATTTCCAAGGCCAGCAGAATCTGACCTTGGGCAGAATTTAGAGCTTGTGGCAGCTCCAAATGTCACACATGGCACCCAGAATTCCCCCCAGCCCTGCACTATTTTCTGTCCCATTCCCAAGGGAAAAGAGAAGGAATTTTCCAGTGACCAGCCCAGGGTGGGCTGTGCTGGAGTCACCTCTGTAACTATGTTAGCCATGAGTTTCAACCAATATTTGTCCATTTGAGCTGAAAAGAAATTAACCTTTTCAGCCTTTCAAACACAATTCTGTCCCCCATTTGATATATTTTGGTATTTTTTTTGGCATCCCCTGATAATAATGGATATTTCTGTGCCCAGTTTTCCTTGCATTGCTCACCACATATCTCTTGCCCCTCTTCATTCACAATAATGTGATTATTAGCCACAATAAGAGCTGGAGCAAGTGATTGTGCTGCAGGAACTGAGGCTCTGCCTATTTGCCTTTAATGAGCTGCTTTCTTTGTCTTTTTTCTTCTCAAGGCTATAAGGCAGCCATGAAATAGCATTGAGACAGCAGAAGGTCATAATTTGAGAAAGCTTTTTATTTTTAAAGAAGTATTGATACAGTGGAATTGATTGTTTTGAAGATAAATGAGGTGACAGGCACTTTTTGTTTCTTTTTCTATGAATTTTCTGTCTCAGCATAATAGTGACCCTTCTTTACCTCAGAAAATAAAAAGCGACTTTTTCAGCTTGGAATTCTGTAATGGACATGGCTTCAAAAATCAAAGTGATGTCTGTGGAAGTAAATTCTTGATGGGGGGGGGATGAATGGAATCATTATGTGATGTAATTAATAAGTAAATTTGGGAAAAGGAGAGATAACTGAATTTTAAAATGGGAACACGACAAGAATTTGGCAGAGCAAGGTGGTGAAACCCAGAAAGCCCCAAGTGCCACATCCACATGGATTTTAAATCCCTCCAGGAATGGTGACTCCATTCTCCTTGGGCTGCCAGTTCCAGGTGAAGAAATTTGCCTTGATATCCAACTTAACCCTCCCCATGCACAACTTGAGGTGGTTGCTGTTATTATGGAGGATAATTGTGTGTCTCAGCACGGCTGAACCCTGCTGAGCTGCCCAGCAGAACAGAATTGATGATTTTTTTACTCATTTGAGCATGTACAGCAACCTTCAAGTAGCAAAAATATCAAAAGGCCAGCTGGGAATTGTGTTTTTTCTCCATGACTAAACTGGCCAACAACAGGATGATAATTAGATGGAGAAACAGTCACACTTTAAAATCCCTTGTTGCTCTCCTTAGCAAAAGGAAAAATCATGGACACACACAGTGTGAGAGTAAGGGATTTAATCTGATAAACATCATCTCTTCAGCCACAGGGAAATGCAACAATTGGCCAATAAACCACGTGTGTCCCCATGATTGATTCATGAAAGGATGAAAGCCCCTAAATATTTCTTAAGAAAAGAAGAAAAAAAATATTAAATTTGTGTGCTGTGAGGCGTGCAGTCCAGGCTGGGTAATAAACAGCTGTCACTCTCAAGTGTTTCAGTACATTAAAGGCATATTTTATTGCCATTCAATTAGAATTGTATTGCACTTCTGCCTGTGTGTCTGGTTCCCACATTGACAGATAGATTTGTGCTTGATTGGGGAAATCATTCCTGGTTTTCCTGAGATGTCCTGTACCTTATGGCACACAGAGGAACAAAATGACACCCAACAGATGCTGTTTCTTGTTATTTTTGTATTTTATCTTTGCTTGGGTGTTTATCTGAGGGCTATGTGATAAAGTGATGTTATTTTTAATGGGTTTCAATAATTACAGTACACCATAAAACCATCCTGGTTTTCCTTACTGCCCTACAATGAAAGACTTATTTTTGAAGTTCATTATTATATCACAGGTGAGTGATGCAGAAAGCCCAAATGCTCTTTTTTGGGGGACAGACCTTAGTGGTCCATCCAGCATTTTGCCCACCCTGTTCTCTGCTTCCTGGGCTTTCCAGACCCACGAAATGAGTGCAGATTTCTCAGGGCTGCCAGCCCCAGGTGACACACAGCTGACCCATTTTTGCCATTCAGGACACTGCTGTCTTCTCTGTGCAGTGGCCATTTTTAAATTTGTATTTCTGTGAGAAATAATTGGTTTTCTGCATATTTCTAAACCTAGAAAATAGTACTATGCAGAGCAGAAGGCTCTGTTAATCAGTGTGGAATGTGCAATGGAAAAGTGTTTGCCAGCTTTTGCTCCTGGAAAATCAGAAGCCTGACAGAATTAAGCCATAACTACAGGCTGGACAATTTTATTTCTTCTCTTTTTAATGTGTTTCATTAGGCTTCACATTATACAGACATGCAGAACAAACCAGGGAAATGGGTGAAATGAAGATAAATGTTCTCTTTATTCTCTACAAAGACACACAAAAAAGGAAGATCTTAAAGATTGGATTTTGTTAACATCTTTTTTCCCCTCACTTTTCCTTTGCTTCTTTGTTTCCCTTCTCATTCCAGGAAGAAATTGATTTCTTTTGTTACCATTTTTGGGGGGTTTCTTTTGTTTGCTTGATTTTTATGTTTTAACTAGAAATATGTCTGCACACAGCTTTGTGTTCACACACAGACAACTCCCCCCACACCTTCAGAAAATCATTTTCTCCTGCCATGTGAACATTTCCTAATGCCATTTGCTGCAGTGATCAGAGTACAATAATGCTTTCCCTGTAGAAATGTTTATGGCAAACTCTATTATTGTTACAGAAACAATCACTCTGTTTTGATTCCTGTGAAAAATTGACACGTTTCCTGCAGACTTTCTTTTCATTTCCCTCAGATATCATGGAAGTCAAAGCAAATCAAATCAGCCCCAATTTATTAGAGCATTTAACACCACTCACTTGTTGGGAGCTGCTTTTTAAAACACAGCTCAGTCCTTTCCCCACCTCCTCCTTTGAATGAAGCAGGGACCAGAAAAAAACCCAAGGATTCCAGGACAGGAGGATAATTTCAGCAGGTCCTTACTCTGCTGCCTGAATATTTGCTGGAATTTAACTTAAATGTTAATTTTAAATATCTAAAATTTTAATTTAATTTTTTTTTAATTTTTATTGCCTGAAAATTAACAGGAATTGGAATCTTCCCAGTGCCATTAGGAGCTCTGGGTCGCACCTGAATTTTCTGGAAAATGCCATTCCCAGTCAGCTGGATTTCCATGGCACTGCTTCATTTACTGCACCTTAACCATATTGGTTTTTTGAGCTTGATGGTTTTTTCCCCCCACGTTTTGAAGGGTTTATCAGACAAAACTACAAATTAAGTTTTATCAGTCTTTCAAATGCCAAGACTTTTTGTGTTTTTTCTGCACATGGATCCAGAATAAAACTACTGCAGGGCTGGGAGAGGAGCCAGAATTTGGCTTTGATTAATACTTTGGGCACATTCCTAGATTAAATATATATGTGTGTGTGTATAAATATATATATGAAAACATTTAATAATAACCTTTTTCCTGGCTGAGATGCCGTGCTTGGCATTTTATTCTCATCCATTTCTGAGGCTGCTGGTTTGATTCCTGAGTCAGGGTTGTTTTGGATGCTGCATTTCTCAGGCCACACAAATGTGGACTTTTTATTTGAGCTGATGAGCTGCAGGAAAATCTCTTTGCAGCTGTAGCAGGATGGTTCTGGCAGCAGCACAGGTTATTATCCCTCAGGTGCTGAGGTAGTAAAATGACTCTAAATTAGGGGCAGCAATCCTTTCTGCCAAGGCAGGTAGCTCAGAGACACTAAAAACTCCCTGCAAAAATAATATTTAGCATTTTGCAGTGACTAATCTCCCTTGCATGCCTTGCAGCAGCACTGCAGCTCATCTGGGCTGGATTTCCAGCTGGAATTCTGATTTAATGTGGCTTTGTACTGAGGGAACCGTGCTCTGGCACAGGAATCAGCTGCCTTGGGATGATCCAAGCAGAAGTCAGGTGTGAAAATGTCTTTAGAGGAAATGATCACATTTCCCGTGCACAGTTTGAGCAGGGAAGCTGCAAATACAGTGGGTTAAATTGGTTTCAACCCAATATATAAAAGGCATATATATAAAATGCTGAGGCATTGCCTCAGCACAGGGCCAGGGTGGAATTCCCAGCTCTGAGTGTGGAATCAGAGCCTTCCTTGGGGCTGGAATATCAGCTGTGACAGGCTCTTAGCAGAATGACAGGGCAGCAAGGCCATCACTTGGAATATCAATATTTTCATATTTCTGTTGCACAGCAGTTTCTTTCTCAGATACTCTGGCTGGGCAGTGTTGTTATCGTTTAATAAAGCCAACTAATTAATGTCACAGAGAGTTTGTGCACAGCTGTCCATCCAGCTGTGACCCTGTGTGCTGGCAGCACACAAACTTTACACCTTCAGCTCTGCAACTTTGGAAATGTTAAAATATTAGACAAATCCAAGCAACTCAAGGAGCTCACAGATTTATTAGGGAGCCTGAAACACTCGAGAGAAAGAAACCTTAACAATGTTATTTCTTCACTGATAAGATCCCCAAATCCCTTGCAGTTCAAAAATTACAGAGGATTTAAAAGACTTCATGCTGCAGGTTATGAACTGACAGTGAGCCAGTCAGAGTGAGAATTTCTGTCTTGCAGGGACACTGAGCCACTATTACTTGGAGCTCTCTAATTCTCTGCACCCTGAGCCTTGACAGGTGGCTGTGAAGAGAAGCCAGAAATGTCACTTGTCCCACCCCCTGTCATGGCTGGGTTATTTATTGAATGCTTCCCACACCATCCTCCCAGAGAGGATGGAAATCAAAAGGAAATCTGTCCTGAGAGTCTGAGCTCCTCCTGATCCACTGAGGCACCAGGGGGATTCCTGAGGGACACAAACCCTCTGGATGCTGGAGTGGGGAAATCAGAACAAAAGGGGTGTTCTGCTGCAGTAGCACAAGGAAGGGCAAACAGATATTTACTCATTTATCCATCCATCTATCCAGGAATGGGCCACACTAAAAGTTGGCACTAAAGGACAGCTCTGTCAAGAGCTCCTGGTGCACCTCCTCTGCCCATTAGACCTTGGGTATTTATTTATTTGTTTATTAATTAAGTTATTTATTTATTGTTTGGGATCCAGCCCTGCTCTGTGCTGTTGGTGGCTTTGTGAGTGCTGCTGCCAGCAAAAAGGGGAGAGCAGGAACAATCAGGGGCAGAGAGGGGAGAGGTTTTTTGGTGGCTGCACAGGTGAGACTCCTGTGTGCAGGTGCAGCCTCTGCCTGCTCCAGAACTGCCTCAGAAAAGGGATTTTTCTCCCTGATGCTTTGGCTCTGGAGTCCAGTTGTGCCATTCAGTTACAGTGCACAGAACCCAAAAGGAGCTGAGCTAACAGTGAACAAATGTTACTTTGTTGGCTTTGATTAATGCTTTGAGCACATTCCTAGATTAAATATCTATATATACACATATACATA
>VXBC01010154.1:111254-130137 GCA_013399945.1 Ploceus nigricollis | reverse complement strand
ATCGTAACATTTGTAGAACACACTTATTTGGTGGTCCTATGGACATGTGGCTTACCTTTATGCACAGAGCTACCCACAATGCCAGACTTAATTCCAGAAACATTTTTAGAGCTAGCGAGAACATCTGAATAATTTTTAGCCACTTTAAATGTACTGGTTTCTCTCCCCATCCCCATTCACTTGGTCTCAGGGTTTTGAAAGCACATGGTTTGGAGCATTTATTATATGGGTCCAATGTTTTTATTTTTAGTCTCTGAAGTGTTTCTAAAACAGGTTCTCTGTAACATGTGCAAGACAAAAAGGGTTTTCTTGTCACAAAAGTGTAACAAACTATATAATTCTGTCTTGGTTTTGCTTGCTATAAATAAGGTACCAGCACTGAATCATGGCAGTAGAACCATTATGTTAGCTTCCTCAGCTGAAAGACTATCTCACAATCAGAGTGGTTGTAGTTTGATTCTGTTAAGGCTGGTTATAGAATTCAATCTTATTTACAAAATGAGCACAAAATGTTTAATTTATGGAAACATATGGGGTCAAACTATTTGATATTCTTTCAGCCAGCATTCCCAAACTTATTGTCTAATTTTCTCTGGCTTCTGCTGCAAACCTCTTTGGTCCATGTGTTACTCTCTGGTCAGTCTGTTCTCATGCTCCACCTGTTTGCCTCCACCTCTGTGCCTTACTCAAATAATACCTTGGCCTTGCACCTAAATAGTTGAAATTCCTTTGTCATGTACGTTGCTCTGGACAGGGACATGCGCTTAACTGTCTTTTGCCACCACTTAATAGAAAGTGTCAGGATTATAAACACTTCCAAGGATGGCCATCCCAACCAGGAACAATGAAAATATAAATGTTTGTGTAGTCAGGCAGCTGAGGGCTGTGAGAGCTTTAGGGTAAGATGTTACCACGCCCGTACATCCTTCTGCTGAAAGTCAGTCCCCCTGGAGCAGGGGTGGCTCAGCAGGACACGTGAGATAACCACACTCACACTGGCTCCAAGTCTTCACCTGAGCCACTGATGAGGCTAAATGAATTCATAGCTGCATCTGCTGAGAGCTAAATCTGCCAGAGCCTGGGGCTGTCTGTGGGTGTTAGTATTCCCCTGACTCAGATAGAAATATCTCCCGATACAAATGCAGGCCTGAGCTTGGGCAGAGTCTCAGAGCCTCTGCCAGGATCCTCTCGCATGTGGCACTCCTTAAGGGTTTGGCACCCGTGTGAGCAAGAGCGGCTGTCAATGAGTAAGGCCTGCTGCTGGATTTTGGACTGTGCTGCATACCAGCAGAGCTGGGTTTGCCTCATTATCATGCAGAGTGAAAGAGTTTAGAGATGACATTCCATTCCAATTAAAAGCAAGTAAGATGGACAAAAGTCACTGCCTAACACATGAGCAGGGATGTAATGGGGACTGTTGCTGGTGAGAGACAGAGGTTTGGTTTTGGTTTGCACAAGACTTTAAGAAAAGCATTTAAAATGAAACCATTAAGATGCAGCTAAATTAGCATTTGCATGTACATTTAGACAGTATTTAAAGAAGAAATATTAAAGGAGCCATGTTATTTATAAGGGCTTGAAGTCAAAATTTTGTCCTAAAAGAGCTCTATCTGGTTCATCAAATATACATGAAAGGTGCATCCCTATATTCAGCACACAAAACCTTCCAGATGAGTCATTAATAGGGCTTTTACACTTGAGACTACTTTGACACATAAAAAGGAAGAAAAGATTATAAGATTTTCTGCCTTTTTACAGCGCAAACACGCTACAGCCAAGACAGCAATTTCTGCATTGAGCCCCAAAACAAAATGATGTGGAGCTAGACATCATTTAAAGGGGCATCCAGCCATGGATGGATTTGAGCTGATGGCAAAACTAACACAGCACTAGGTAACTCAGAGTAAGCATTTACCGCCCTGTGTGATGAAAGCACCCACCTGCATATTTTGAGTGGACACTCAGACACATCAATACTGTTATCTTTATTCCTGCTGGTGGTAGGGACACAATCAGACAAGGGCAATTCTTCTGTGACTGCATGTTCCTATATAGGCAAACCATTCAGTCAAGTTGTATTCATACCTGTTATTTTCTGTTTTGAAACATCCCTGAATTACACAGCTGGAGATTTCAATCTGTCTCTAGTATTAATTAAGCAATCTTCATTACTCTTCCAGGCTGGGCAACAGTGTTGTATAATATCAGCAAATTGAGCAGTTTTAATTTCAAAATCCTTGTGTTAACTTCCTTATTACAGTACTTAACACTTTTCAGTCAGCCAATACACCTTCCCACTTTCAAGAGGAATTAGGAATTTATTGAAGGACTGGATTCACCAGCAAGAAGAGCCACCAGTCTCGTCCTGCTGCACCCTTTCTATCACAGGGAAGGCTGAGAACAGGGAGCCAAATAAGTTCCACACAAATGATTGCCTTGTGGCAGTGGAAGAGAGGGTGCAGAAAAAAATCTTCCCAGAGACACAGGCTGTCAGATCAAGGCCAGCACCAGGCACACCAAAATAGCCCATTATCCAGGACAACAAAGTACTAGGGAAGCAAAGAATCCATGATCCAGCTGCCTGCTCTGCTGTGCTGGAGCTCTGGAAAACTGCCACTGAGAGAGGGGCCAGGGCGTGTGGAGCAGCAGGTTTGGCAGGGAAGAAGGTGGCTCTTTCCAGCAGCTCAGACACCACTTGCTCCCCTCCTGTCTCAGCAACAGCTGAGGCAGCCAGGTGGCTTTCCAGGGCTGCCAGCCCCCAGCAGCTTCCTCTGCTACCAGTGCCCACTGGGGCTGCCACCAGTGACAGACCACACAGTCTGCCTCTACCATGACTCGTTTAGCTTTGCCTGCCTGGCACGTCGTGGGATGAGGGAGAGATGCTTAACTGGTGTCAGAATGTACCTCCTGCTCCGGACTCCCACATCAAACTGCCCATAATAAACCCACTTGAAATACCTGCAGGTCTACACAGCTGCAATCTCAGCTTTCAGTCTGCAGCTTCTGCTACTAAAAGCATCCTTATCTTTGATTAGCCCTAACTGGTTAACAGAAGTTATACCTAATACACCTTTGATACATCTGATATCCTTCATATTCCTCTAAGTTCACTCTCTTTATACAGTAGTCACATCCACAGCCAGCCCATGCCTTGAACACACCTTCGGTCCCACCCTCCCTGTTTCCTACACACATCCGTGTGTCCAGGTCCACACTGTTTGAGGAACCTCAGTCCCTTTTACAGCTTGTATTAGCATCTTACCCAACATCCCTGAGTTCAGCTGTTCTTGTACAAATTCATGGCATTTGCTGGTAAATGCCAGTTTTTTACATAAGCAAGTAAAATTTCTATACAGTCAAATTCCTGGAGGCTGGATTATGTGTGAGTCAAAATGCATATTTCTAGTGTTGCTGTATGTGCATCACTTCTTGGCTTCACTGTTGTCATCTTTCCCTTTTCCCTACAGACTGCTACTTTGGTCTCCATGAGCTCCAGGGAAGTGTTTGCCTGCACAGCACATTCAGGTGGGTGGTGACTCAAGCCATGTGATTTCATGGTGGCATGTGAATATACTTGGGAGGGGCTACTCCTGACAAAAGACCTGGCACTCATCTACCTCTATCAGAGATGAATACCTTCTTCAAAAATTCTCTACAAACACTCAGACAGGGGTAATTAAGGTCCACACATGCTTGAGCCATTCTCTGTCACAGAATAGTTTGACTGCTACCAGAAAAAAGTAATACTAAATTTGAATGCATCCTTCAAACATATCTCTAGTTTTTTAATACACCTAAATTACTGGAAAAGTCAGAACTATTTGACTGACATATCAGTAAATGGTTTCTCAGTACTTTCTTAGAGTATCAATTTTGAAATCAGAAGTATTGACTTCAGAAATGCATTCTGTTCTTGAATTCTTCATTGAAGAAAGTAAAAAACAGTATATATTGTTTATAACCACCACACTAAATGAGTGCCCCCTCTGCCTCTCCTAGAAAACATGAAAGTCTCTCTCTCATCCATTGCTATCTTTGTTTCTGGTCAAGGATCTTGTTTGTTACGGACTGTTTGATAACCTGGAAACAAGTTAATTTTTCAGGATAGGCACCCTTCCCTCCTCTGATGAACAAAAGAGGGAGTATCTGGCAAAGAGAAGCACACAGGTTTGCCAGGGGTACTGAAGACATAGATAAGTCTTTGGGTAACCCAGCTGAGTGTCACCTGGCCACACAGGGTGCTCCTTCTCTGCCAAGGGTCTTTGTAAAAGCTCAACAGTGACATCCATGTAACTCTCATATTCACTGGGTAGGTGAAAGGGGAAAACAGTCTTCTCCATGCACACGTGTGCATCTTTTTGCCTAATCATCCCTTTGGACATTTAATGGTTTTGAAACTACTCCTGACTGTTGAGCAGCTCCTGTGAAAACCTTATCCACTTTTTCAATAAAACACCAGCAGCAATTTGCAAAGCATCGCAAGTTATATCAGCTTTGCAGAAGTCATGAGAGAGACAGGCCCCAGTATGAGTCACATGGACAAGGGGTGGCCACTTGAAGCACAGAGGAACTTTGATGTAGAGGAGATTGTTATAGGTTCATCTCCTCGAGTGCCAAGGCGTAAAATTATCTATAGAAGAGAAATAAATAAAAATTTAACAATTGTTAGAGTTTGGGGTTAAGTAGGATTACAGCTGTAATATTAATTGTAGTCCACTTAGAAGACATACTTCAATCACAGTTGCAAGGATCAAGCCTTTGGGGCTCTAGTCTTGGGACAGAGAAAGGCAAAGGAAAAGAAGTAGCCTCTTCTTTCTTTTCAAACTATCTCCAACAGCAGCTGTTTTTATTCTGTTGTTCCACACACCCACAGAAAAAGAAACAGGCTTT
Organism: Ploceus nigricollis; assembly: GCA_013399945.1. Lineage (NCBI taxonomy): Eukaryota > Metazoa > Chordata > Aves > Passeriformes > Ploceidae > Ploceus > Ploceus nigricollis. The sequence continues at coordinate 125,247 of VXBC01010154.1, read as the reverse complement.
GTGAATCTCTGTACCTCAGAGTAGTTTACAAACCAAACTTAACACCACCAACAACAAATACGTCCTTCATACACTTCCATTAACTCTGGAAACAGTCCCAGAGCAACCACCATAGTTCCAAACAGTCCAAAAGGCAGAACTGAAGTCAGGATCCAAATTTAGAGCTGCATGCTGTGGTGAGGTTATGAAAGAAGAAAGCAGACTTTCTCCTCTGTAGAGCCAAGAAGCTCATGCCCAGTGTATGATTTCAGGGACTGACCTTTATAAGGATAAATCGTAGTGCCTTCAAAAAATATTGGAAAGCAGAGGATTCACAGATGAAGGCCCAACTGTCCCTGATGTCCCAGGGTCTGCTAGAGTGACTCCAGGGGAAAGCATGGAAAATGTTTGTGGAACACATGAGTTCACAGAGATTGCAGAAGACCCATAAAAAATGGAAACACCTATTTTCTAAGCTATCTTGTGCCTTGGATATACTGTAACATAACAAACCAATGATACATGTGACTTCTTAAAACAGCATCTAACTAATCCACAGCACAGTTTTATGCCCTTCTCTCAGCCTGCTGTCAATTTTATATTCACATTTTCTATACAGCATCTCTTCCTATTACTCGTGACAGCCCCAGGACTCACAAAATTATATTATATTATATATTCAGGAAGATTTTGACAGCTGAAAGAATTCAGCAAAGGACCAGAGAATGCTTAAGTAATCCGTTCACATTTTACACAGTCCTACAAAGGCTGAAGGATCAACTGATGTTTTGCTGTTGTGATGTGCCTCCTAAAAATTCTTGGGAGTCCTGGCATAGTCCACGTACTGACACACAGAGCAGAGGATTTTTGTGCTGAAGTCACTGTGTCAATGAGGAGGTATACTGGCACTTGAGGGGAACTCTGAGAAAGCAAATCAAGCCTCTGCACTATACAATCTTGTCTCTTCTACCTTCATGCTCTACAGTTACGGATTTTTCTTCACTTACCTGCACAGCAGGAGTGAGTGCTGTTGATAAGTATTAGAAGGCACCCAGCCCTGTAAAAGGCATTAATTCTTCTATTACATGGAGAAGTACACAGATAACAGACAGATTTATGGAGCTTGCTCTTCGGCTTTTACCTTCTATTCAGTAACATTTTCACTCTCATAAAAAAGGACATGGGCACTATCTGTTATACCCTCTAAATCAATCAGTAATACCAAACCAAAATACAACATTCTTCCAGTAACATCTGTCATATGTCATGGAATGACAACCATGAGCATATTAAAGCAATATTCAGGACATTAGAATAAGGCTTGTAAGGTGATGATGTCAGAATGATCTCTGATAAAAAGTCCTGTATAGTCCCTGTTATCCTAATCAGATGATGGACTATGGCCTCTGAACTAACCAGAACTTTGTTCTCTCTTCTCCTGTTCCGTTCTGTTTTGTCTGTCTCCAGCTCTAATTCAGATAAAGCTGATGGAGTTTTGGAAGCTACCTGTCTTCTGCTGCTCTGCTGCTGATCCACCGTCTCAGTTGCCATAGAGACAAGCTCTGGAAGCCATGGACGAGCATGGGAGAGAAGCCACCCACAGGCTCTCCACTGGTGGGCTCTGGCAGGGCCATTCTCAGCACGTACTGAGAGAGTCAGGTTCGGTCTCTGAAGGTGAGGAAGAGTCAGCAGGTGCTAACCCAGTGACGCACGAGGGGGACTTGCACACAGAGTACATTGCTATTCAAAGAAATTCCAGGTACTACCGATCCATGAGGCTGCCAAAAAGAGGGAAAAGAAAGACTTCGAGAGAGGCAATGCACATGCAGCATACTACAGGTGAGTACTGACCCAAACAGCATTATGCTTCTTTTTCCAGTGAGATTAAGAACTAGAGGAGTCAATAGAACAGAAGGACAGGAAGATAGAAAGCAGCTCAGCAGTCTGCACATAACAGAACACCCCTGCCCCTGCACAGGGGGCAGAGGAGTGCCATCCTTCTTTTTTCAGCTTGGAAATGTAAAATGATTGGATGTTTAAAGACACTTCATGACAGAGAATCTAAACATATGTGGGACTCTGCACTGCCACCCTTCTGCTCTGTAAGAGAAAAATAACTTAGAGAAAGACACGAAGCTGTCAATGAAGCAGGGACTTCTTTCGCATACAGAAATGACAATATTCAAAAATACAGAAAACAGTCAGCAAAACCAGAGGAAATTGCAATGGTTCCTTCTGAAGGACAAACAAGACTTCTGTGATAGTGCAGTTACTGCTACTTTGCACTGAAGAGAGCTGTAAGAAACACCTAGGCTCCCTTTAAACAAGGAGGCTGCAATAACAGTAGCACCATCCAGAACATACATGCATGAAGCCGTGGCTTCAGTAGAAAAGGAATAAGTTGGCTTTCCCTGAGTATGAATAGTACAGAGCATTACTACAAGGCCAGGCTGGAACCAGGCATCTTTCAGGTGCCAGAGCTGGAACTTTGTCTGAGCAGCTGTCTGTGAAAGAAGCAAGGGAAAGATAGGAGAAACTAAGAGAGTGCCAGGAAATGAGCTACTGCAACACACTGAGAAGCACTGGAAACAGGGCTGCATGAAGGAAATTGAGGTGGTTTTAATCTAAGTCTGAAATGAGAGAGACCTGGAACTGGGAACATAGAAAATGTCCTTTGCTTCTATGTCCCAGATGCTTTGAGAAACTGAATTTTAAAACTCCTTCATAGCAAAGTTACCTTATCCTATTTTCAGGTTATAATCTAACAGAATCAATGCTCTGGTCTATGAACTTTGGATAGCTGTATGAATCAAGATGATGCACCACTGCTTATGTTCCACTGCTGTGCAAACCACTGAAAGCTATTGCTTTGTTAGGTAGCAGTAAAGACACCTCTTCAGCTCCTGAAAGTAGATCAAGTTCCTTAAGGAAAAAAAAGAACAGATATCCTCTACCCCCCAAATAAAAGGGATGTGGGAAATGTCCCCAAGAAAATAGGTGTGTCCTGCCTGCCTCACCATGGGAGCCATGCTATTTCAGTATAAAGGTCCATTCAACCCTGTGGCATGGACAGAAGGAAAATTCCCTCCTTTCTCCAAGTTTCCAAGCAGACAGCAGCAAAGAGCTCCTGTTTAATATTCTGCTACTGTTGCAATGAAGTTTGTGGGTAAACTGAGTGTTGCCTATGCCAGAGCAGAGCTGCTCTCCACCCTGTGGGTGCAGACAGGACCAGAGCAGAGCCACCCTCTCCCCGCTTCCCAGAGCACTGCTGCAGAGCTAGTGCAGCACAGACCCGCCCCCCTCCTGTTCCCGGGTGTTACAGTGTCCCCATAGCTGCCGAGGAGGTCCTCACCCCTGCGATCCGCAGCTGGCAGTGCAGCAGCACCAGCATACGACTCACCTTCTCCATAGACCTGCAGCATCATGGCATCAGGACGTTGGCAGAGGAGGACATCCCTTATGTCTTGGCAAGTTTCATTGAGGAAGGACAAGCTAAGAGAAGGGCTCCTCTCTTAGCAACTCATTAGAGCATCCACAACGCTGACCTGTGCTTCTCTGCCACTCCCCTCCCTGTATTACCACTTCTGAAACAGGATTGGTTCCAAACAGGGCTTTTCCTTCCATGCCTGCAATTGTTCAGCAAGCCACACTGGGGAACGTGTCTCTTCTCCAGTCTGTACAGCAAGACCTGGGCTAGGAGCAATAGTTCTTTCTCCAAGGTAACTGTAGCTACAGCCTTCAAATTCAGCTAGGATTGTATAAGCAGCATTTCTGCTCTCTCTCTTTACTTCCCTGAATCCACTCCCTCTCCCTGAAACTGGACAGTGGGTGCTTCTAAACCAGCCTCATTTGAACTTCTGACAGCGTTTGCTGACACGCATGGAAGCAAGGGATGGGTGAGCTATTTTATATTGCCTTCCAACCCCTTTGAACAGGAGCTATCCAAGAATGTGACTCAAGCTCAAATGTTAACCTGTTCTCATTTTGCTTAGGGAACAACTGGAGGGGAGGAGAGGGGAAGGCAAGAAGACAGGAAGAGACAGAAAAGACAGAGTAGGATACAAAATGAGAAAAATAAAGACTCAAGAAATGAGATCACAGAAAAATAATTTAAAATTATCTAAATCCAGCAGAGGGAAGGCTTCCATATAGGCACCCTTTGCACCAGCCCAGCTTTGGCTTATAGCCTAGGGGCTATAAAACATAATAGAAGCTTTTCTTTAACTGGAAAAAGAATTGTTGGGTTGTTTTGGTTTTTTAAGCAATCTTCTTTGGCAGAAGGATAAAGTGTTTAAACTATTCAAAGTGAATAACTCAAACTACTGTTTCATAAGGCCTTGGCTCTATTTTAGGAAGTCTTAAAACTCTGGATGTCATCCCTCCCCTCTGAAAATTGAGTAAAAAGGTGCATCAGAACCCGGCTTCAGTCAGAGCACTGACCTGACTGTGCTGTCACCAATGTGAAAGTCAAACAGAATTATGACTTAGACCAAAATATTTCTATTAAAAAACAGCAAGGCCATTTATCAACAAGCCTCAAACAATGGGAGATTTCATTTGAAAAGTGAGACACATCCTCTCCTGCCAACTATTGCAGTAGTAAGCCTTGGACTTAATGCAACTTTGACTCCCTGTGAAAGGATCAAAGAGTTTTCATCTGAGGGAAATTGGAGAAGCAATTAAAAGTAAAGCTCCTCTCGCACCAAATCTAACCTTGATTTATCTAGTAAACTGAACATCTTCAGAATGCAGATGCAGTAAAGCAGAGCAGTAATGAAGCCTTGATTTGGCAAACGAACTATTGGCATGCACATGCACACACAGCTGAACATTTTCTGCCTAAATAATTGCACTGAAAATCACTCATGTTGGGACCCAGCCTGCAGAGGTGAGAATACTAGTCCAGTACATAAGAACTGATACCCTAAATCCAACTTCACCTTTTCTCAGCTGCATTTGCATTATACAAGCGGATGACACTTCGATCTTGTTTGAAAATCAAAGCTAAAATGTAACCACCTTTGTGTCTTGTGGTTTTCCTGTTGCCTTTGGTGTCAGCAAACCACTACATACAAGTAAAGGTAAATTAGGAAAATCACTGTTTTAACACCCTCTTGGCTTTCTCTTATATCACAGGTTCTCTCAAAAACTATGAGCCCATCAAAGAGCCTCTGAATGTTTTATCACATAAGGGATCACCATCTCCAGCAAACTCTGATCCAACAACATTAGATGAATTATTGATCCAAAGGTAAGGAGGCTCCCATGCGGGGTATTCCCCATGCCTTCCCTGAAAACTAGTCAGTGGTGTCAGAGTGAGAATGCTTCTTTTGGGAAGGACAGCTGGACTAAGCTGTAGCTCTGATCTGTGCCTTCTCACCTTGACTTGTGGTGCTGCTTTCAGTCTTAATGACTTATACAGCAGAGTATTAGCATGGTGGTAAAAGGGTCTTATCAATGTGGGTTTGGGGAAGACAGTGAAGGAAAAAGGGGGAACAAGAAGAAGTGGGGAAGATGGAAAAAAGGAGAATGTGATGCAGGATCACCCAGCAGTGTTAGCAAACTGGGCAGTTTCTTAAGAATAAGGAGAGCCTTGAGCAGTTTCTTGACAATAAGGAGAGCATGTGGGCATTTTGTTATGGAAGATCCCAGCATCAGGGTAATCCCATTCTTGGCCTTCATAGAGAGCTCTTCTGAAGCCTGTTACACAATCCTGCATGGAAAACAGGATTTTATAGCTGAAGAAGTAGCTACAAAGATTTTTTTTTCTAAAATATCCAGACTTTTTGTTTGCTATTTACTTTAAAGAACTGATAAGCAACAGAGGATTTCAGTGCAGTAGTCCTTTTTGGCTTAAATCCCTCAACAACAAATGTCCAGCAGAAGACCCTGGTCCCATAACTCAGAAATTTACATACATCCCATAAATCTGCCCTCACTCCTGCTCTCTTGCCACTGCAGACAGGCAGAGAAAGGAGCAGCTACCTAGCCCTACATATTCAAATATAACAGGTTTTCTCCCAAACTCATTCTCCAACTACTCACCTCCTGTGTGTACAACTGTGAGATAGTCCCTCCTTCTATTGTAGATCAAGCTGGAAGCAGTAAGCACTTGTCCTCTAAGGGTGCATGCATCCTGCTGCACCATCTGGTCCTAATTACTGAGACCAGCTGTGTTGGGGTAATACAGAGTGCTTTCCCAGGCACCTTTCCTTGTGGAGAGGACTCCAACAGAACAATTTTAGCCAAATGTCAAGTTTGATGTAAACAAATTAATTGCCTTGGCCAAAATTGATTGCCCCTCGGCTGTAAACTGAGCATATGAAACTAGACAGCCACAGTCTGCTGCAATGTCAAACCTATCTGTCTTCCTTTCCTTGGGGCATAATCATCACTGTCAGTCTGACATCTTGACACTGGCACTTAGGCAGCTCTGAAATGTGCAATTTCTGATTCTCCCTGGAGCTGGAAACAATAAGCCCGTGCTAGGAGTTGGTTGTATCAAAGATGCTGCTGTGCACAGAGCCTGGCAGGTCAGTACAGGTTCTAAGTCATGTGTCTGCTAAAAGCAGGAAGTCTTGCTGAGTGGCATCTCTTGAAATTGAGCACAGAGATTTAACAGAGAATGAGACCAAAGTTCTAGCTCAAATTCAACTCATGTCCTTTTTCCTTCTCCAAAAGATCAGTTGTAATTTATAAGAGAACCACTAGAAATCTGCATTGGGAAAGCATGCAAGAGCCTAAAAAAATGCCATTATTTGTAGTAATCAATAATATCTCACTTCTATTTGGAAAAAATGGCCATTATGCAGATAATATATTTAAAATATTGCTGGTCTGTAGAAATACATTTAATTTCTCCTCAAAAGAATAAATCTGGTGCCTGCCAGCTAACCATTCTTCTGAAAGCAGAAGCTATCAGTTCTGCAGAAGAGACAGTACACAGTACAGGCACCTCTGACTAGGACTGGGAAGATCCATGACATTCTCAGGAGCAGATCACCACAGTCCTGAGGGCAAGTGGGCCAGCAGTGCTGCATCTCTTCACATTCAGAAGCATCCTACAGCAACCATATAAATACTAGGGCTGGGCAGTCACAATCCCTTCTCCTTGCATGAAGATAATCAGTAGGTCTTACACAAATGGGTTCTTCACAGGCAAGGATGTAATTTCACATATAGCCATGCTACATAGTTCAGGACAGGAAGTAAACACAGCTGGGGAACATAGTAAAGAGCTCAGGAAAAGGAATTGTCATCTGCATTGTACTCAGATGGGATTTTTATTTGAATTTACATGTCTGTCAAAGCCCTGAGAATAGTAGAGTAATTCACTGATCTCAGAACATTGATGTCTGAACAAACATTATTGCTGGTGTTCCAAACTCTGGATGGCCATGGGCCATCTATAAGATACTTCCTGAGAGTTTTTATGCCTAACTATGCTCAAATTATATTTTTTCCCCATGACCTTTCTCTTACGTGATCTCCAGCTCCCCCTAAGCACTCTAGAGTTCTCCACAACATTCCATGGCTTCCTCTCAGTCTTGCCCATTGTACAAAGGTCCAAACCTCTACAACGACAAGCCACTTCCCACCAACTCGTCTGATTTGCCCTGACCATATCAGTGCTAAGGTTCTAGCACAACTTCTGCTTTCCAGAGTAACCAGAGCCAAAGCCCTGGAAGGAGCTGAACTCATAAAAAGCTGCTCTTCCGTGCTGGGATCAGTCCTTCCAGCTCTGGTGTGGCAGCAGATGTGCAGAGATCATAGAGAGCTGTCACAGAAGATACATTGGAAGAAAAACGCAGTGTGAAATTTCACTTTGCAAAGCTCGTGGAGGCCATTGGTCTACCAGTGCAGAGCAAACTATTTCTTTACACTGCTTATGAAACCTCCAATTCAGATAAACAAGAACCATCTAAAAACACTTTGATCACATTTGATCTGATCTCAAAGAATGGAAGTGCTACAACAATGAATACAAATAGGCACCTCTGGCAGCAAGAGGGAATCTAGCTTGTTTCAATTCCTGCTAACACATGTATTAGAGAGCAGCAGTGTACATGCAAAATAGCACAGCACTCTGAAGGGTGCTCATGTGAGTTTGGGTTAGCATCCCTTAGCCCAGCACTCTCGGTCCTGGGCAGCAGAGGGCACTGCTTTTATAGCCTGATTTAACCAGAAGAGCAAGGAAAGCCTCTGGAGAGTCCAGGACCTGGATTGCAAAAGGACTTACACCATATTTGAGCAAAGTTACCTCCTCTTTATGCTGCCAATGGTGCTTCAACTTGCAAGTGATGAAGTCATGAATAGCTGGTGCAAACACCTATTGACCAAATCTTTAAATTCTGTTGCTCTATGACACATTTTTGTTCTTTCAGAGACAGATAAATAAATTTCTTTTCTATCCCTCTTTTTGTGCTATCTGCATCCTAAAAAGTCTAAGAGCAACCATATTTGCAGGGAGAAATATTTTAAAAACCAATAGATTTTCAGTAAAAATAGCCACTGTAGGTATTAAAATGTCATTACTGTCAAAACCTCATATTTCACAGGATCACACAGAATAGCAAGCAATAACATACACAATTCTAATAAAGCATCCTTCCAGCATATAGCCAATGTAGATCCCAATCCCAGCCTGCCCACCTATTCCACCCATTCTCTGCTTGCCAGGTTTTTCAGCCCATTCATATTTTCATTACTGTGCAAGGTCTAGGCTTTGCCCTCCAGGTCTCCCAATCTGATCTGCTTCATCTGGACATGCTCTGACCCCCAAGTTCTCCATCAATCTATTTGTTTCACTCCTTTTCTATCCGCTTCAACATGTAATTCCCCACACAATTTCCTCAGCCTACTATTTCCCAGACATTCTTCTCATTTCCCCGCCTGTGGCTCATATCTCAGTGTCCTTTTGGTCCACAGGCTCTTCACCATTTGGCTCCTTATACAATCTTAGTAACATGCCCCTCCTCCTAGCTCCAAATTTTACAATCTTTTCCAATTCACCATTTCCTGAAGCATGTCGCTGTGGGTGAGTTCCTCTCTTCATAGCAGTCCCCTGGTCCAGAAGTAGACCTCTTCCTCACCATGCCTGAGTCTTGTTCCTTATGTTTTTCAGTCAAGTGGATTTCTCATCATGCTGATCACAGAAATGGCCTTTATTCATAGTGCCTAAATCTGGACCAGGCAGCTTTTACAGCTACAATATCAGAAATTCTCTCAGCCCTCAGCACAACACACATTCTCTCCATGGGCAGGAGCTGAGGAATTTTAGGTGCTAAAATGTAAGTCTAAAATTTGTGTACATTGTGGACAGTGGAAAAGAGCCTATAAGTCTATGGATTTTAATGAGTGTGGAGAAGATAAAACCCTTGCAACCCCAAAATGTCATTTTGCATATCAACAGAAAGCAAAGTTTCTTGAAGGAGAGAACAACAGGGATCCAATAATATTTTCCAATAATAGGAAATTATTGGGAAATGGGGATTCAATAATATTAAGTCTAATAAACAGTTAATTTTTAAAAATATATTAAAATATCTTGTCTCTGGCAGATGGTCAGTAAGTAAAAGGATAACCCTGATGATTATGAGCATCTAAATGTTAGAAGCACATAAAGATCTCATAAACAGAATTTCTGAACATTTTTAGTTATTGGTAAGGCTGCCAGTTCCAACAGATCTAACTAAGGTGTTTTGATGAAAGCTTAAGGAGCTTCAGAAGAACAGATATGTTCCTAGGCTTTAGGATCTAAAAATACTAGGGATGAGAATTTCTGCCTGTCTACCGTTAAAAAGTCAAAAATCAGGAATAGAAACTGCCCAATCACACTGATTACTAAAATCACTTTTAAAATATACATGTGAACAGAGGGAACCTGAATGAAACTGAGGTTTGAAAAAGTCCTTGACTAGGTATAACATTCAAATCTATTAGTAACTTCACACTTCTCAATAATTTGGTTAGCTCAGATTTAAAAAGTGCTTCTTACCTCATCTTGTGGCCTTTCGTGGTGTGAAACTCCCACTGACTAGAAGAGTTTGGGGAATTTTTCATGAATAAGATCTGCTGGGCTGCCTCTTCTCTTTTTAGTTTCTAGAAGAGGAGATATAATTTCTAAAAATTGCTATAAGACAACATTTAGAAAATGCATTGAAATTTCATTTGAAAACAAGCTCTTTGCATAGCTTTATTCTGAGGATTGCTTTTGATTTGAAATACACATAATAAATCTTAATTCAAATGATTACTCATTTTTCAAAATTACTAGTGCCTCAAAATACAAACCAAGATTGGGAATTCATCCCTCAAGCATAACTTAAATGAGATAATTGTGATAAACTAATTATAAACTCTCATCAATCATCACATTTTTAACACAACATGGACCAGGTCAGCCAGCATTTCAAATCTTTTCCAGCAGCAGTACACTGAGGCTGGAAACAGTCTGCAACAACACAAACCCTTCTTTGCAGAATATATGCAAGCTCAAACCCCCTTCCCTTTGTCCACAGGGAGCTGAACCATGATCATGCTCCATGTCAATAGAGCATGGCTACCAAGGATCATTTCCAGTGCCTTTATGCTTGCAGAGCCTAAGAGTTCCAAAGACAAAACTGGGATTTGGTCTGCTGCGGCATTGCATGGCTTCTGTCACCAACAAGAGCAGAGGTCATACAGCACTGTTTCTACAGTGCTGCAGGAGAATTATTATGGGGCTTTAATGTATATTGTTCTAGCAGTCAGATTCTTTCTTTCCCACTTCAACTAGACAAGGAATTTTAGGATGAATTAAAGGGATTGTGGTGAGAAAACTGGTTTGTCATCATGAGTTTGTACTGATTTTGGTAACTGGGGAAAAAAACTCTTTAGGCTCTGGATCAAATTGCTTGTTGTTACAGTGAGAGAAAAAAGTACACCTACTTCATGTTTAAGATTAGGTGGAGTAGGAACCTCTCCAGGCCTGAGCCTGCCATTTCACAGCAGTGAAAAATGATCCAAAGTAGCACTGCCATGGTCTTGACATCCATCTGCACGTCTGCCACTTCTGCTCTGTTGGCACTCACTTTGAGCTCACTCTGTAGTGAGACAATACACACATAGATCTAGTTCTACCAAAAAATGAGAATCATTTTCCAAGAGTTTAGCTGCCCAGACTTGCTTACTGTGAATGGGATAAGCCTGAGTGAGTGCTGGCATAAAAGCAGAGGTAGATATCTGCCTCAGGGAGTTGAGGGAAAAAAAAAAAAGTAGAATTGAGCAGCTATGTCAGCTTAAACTGCATACAAAATCCTAACAATTGTGGAAATAGGGAGGCATCTTATAGCTATTCCACTTCATAGGAATAGTTCAGTATTGACTGACTTAAAGTAATATCTGGTGAATAGGGCATTTAGCATGTTCAAGAACCTTTCCGAGTGACCAGAGAAAGCAGAGCAGCTCCAGGAAGAGACTGACCTGCCCTGGAACAGGCAGTAACATGTGGGATGCAAGGGAATAATACACCTCTCACTCTGACCTGGATCCCCCACCCCCAGCATGAAGATCCCAGTTGCCAGACCACTCTGACAGAATCACTTGTTTGCCTGTCTTCAGTTTTTGTGTCAAAATTTAAAAGCTTTCTGTTTTGTCCCCAAACAGAAGAGCAAGACTTAGAAAATCCCAGCAAATTTTGTAGGACAAAAATATCTCCTTCTTGCTAAATATAATTTTTTTGTTCCAGTCCCATGAGTACTGGGAACACTCTGTCACCTCAGTTGGGAGAAAAAGTATTTCTCAGTATTTCTTGTTTTGTTTATGGATATTCTCTGTTATAAGAATAAAACTGGGAAGGAAGGAAGAACAACATTTTTGAAAGATCAAATTACAATTTAAAAAGAAACAGTCCTAAAGGAAGGAAAAGTAGAGTACTGGTCATTGCTATGCAGTGTAACAGCTCTCTGACACACAGAAACACAAGCTGGGCCTGCCATGGCCACAGGGGACATTTCACTTCTAGCTGGTGTTTCACCTCTTCAGAGCTTCCACTGGCTTTATTATCATTATTGCTTTCTGTGATATTTTCAAGTTTTCATCTCAGACCAAAAGTAAAATTATGTTGGAAAAAGTGAAAGAAAAGGGAAGACAGGCAGGATCAAGTTACCCGTTATGGGATCATAAGAAGATGCTTTCTATTTCTGAATGTTTTTCATAGCATGACCTAGACATTTTTCTAAGAAGAAATTTTAATTTCCAACAGATTTAACCCTTGAAAGTGAAGCAATGTGATGGGTTAGGAATCTGTAAACTCTTAAAGCATACTTCTGAAAGATTAGGTTTTTGGGTTTTTTTTAGTTAATACATCCAAAAGTTATATTTAGATATACGTTCATTCTAGTAGTGTCAGTTAAGAGCTTATAGACTGATTTCACTTCGCATACTAGCGAGAACTCCTCACTGCTCTTGGTCCTTCCCTTGAGAAAACAGTAAACAGCATATCTGATTTTCTAGATTTCAGGGTAATGAAGAGGCTCCCTTTTTCTAAGAAAGAAACTTTTTTAAAGCCTACCCTCTCTCTAAAACCCTTGACAATATTCTTGCCCTGGCAGCAAGCCACCAAAAAATGAGCTTCAGATAGTTGCTGCTGCTTTATCCCTTCCACAAGGTTTTGGCCACCCCCACGCTCAGCTGGCTGCCCAAACCCCCTAATGCCCAGTGTTTAATGGCTGATAACACATACTGACCATCTATCCAGTGACAATCTCAGCCACAGCTCTCAGGCTCTCATCCTCCTCTGTAAGTGCAACACAGGCTCCAGCTCTCACCCTCACCCTGGTATTTCCTTTCGGTGGCCTCGTTCTTCTGACCTCCTGGTCTGGGTCTGCACAAAGACCACACTCGCAGCCCTCTCTGAGCCCTCAATGACATTTCCAGCTGTTTTTCTTTCCCATTCTGCTTCTTAATGACTTAACAACTGAGCTCTCCTCTGTGCCAGATCTAGATCTAGTTCACATAAGCTGAAGGAGTTTCTCTGGACACGTCGTCATGTGCTGATTAAAAGCTATCCTGACATATCATTTAGCAAAACTAATATAAAAATGATAAAAAGTAAGCCATTTTACACATACAGACCAACACAAGGATTTTATGTTGTTGCAGAAATTACTTTATCACATACAGAAAAAAATCATGGTAATTTATGCAACAGGGAGAGAGCAAGCACAAGGAATAGCGGAGCATTTTTCCTCTGTTAACTCCTCAGTTGCAACGTGGTGCAGATGACTTTTTTTTTTTTACTGAGGGTTACTAACGTGTGGTGAAGAGCTGCACCCAACCTGTCCACAACCACTTGAACTGATGCAAGGATGTAACCATACCCTGGAGCTCAAGAGAATTTATCCCTGAGGCAGAAAAACAATTACCTGAACGAAGACAGATATAAATTACTGAGTACTGAGATACTTACTTCCTAAACGAGGGAATATATCCTTATGGAAGTAGCGACGCTAAGGAAGGGGAGATGAGGGAAATGACCGAGCGGGTGAGAAGCCCTGCCGGAGAAGGAGAGGCGAATAGCAGCCAATCCTGTGGGGTAATCAGGAGTGCGCTTCACGGCAGGAGGGATTAGGCTGAGTTTCCCAGTTACATTCCTCCATATCAGGGTTTCACTCCTGGAGAAGAAATGCACCATATGCACCAGATCTGGAAGCAGTTCAGGAGAACCCCCCTCTGCCACCCCCTTTCCTCCCTCAAAGCCGGCGCCATCCACACATAAACAGTGAGGTGCAGGGGATGGAGGGCAGCGCTGCGCCCCGGGGCTGAGGGACGGGAGGTCAGTGCCGGGGCAGGACCCGCTGCCCGGTGTGGGGTGGCCGTGCATGGAAGAGAGGGGCTATGGCATGAGGTGGGACGGGGTGTGTGGGTGCTCGCTGGGGGAGGGTGCTTTGCTGGGGAGGGAAGGAGCGAACGGAGGAAAGGGCTTCCCTGCATCGAGGGAAGAAGCCCCTCTGCAGGAGCTCAGGGGGGATGG
>VXBC01010154.1:0-110222 GCA_013399945.1 Ploceus nigricollis | reverse complement strand
CCGCCGCCGTCGCTGCCGCCGGAGCTGCTGGGCAGCCGCCTGCCGCCACCAGCCATGGAGCTACTGGCCGCGGCCCTCAGCGCCGCCTGCGCCTTTGACCAGGACGGCTCGCCGGGACAGCTCAGCAGGTGAGGGGGGGGCTGAGGGCGGGGGCGCGGGGCGCGGGCGGGCGTAGGGGCCGCTCTCCCGCCGCTGTCCCGCCACTGCTCTGAGGGCGCCTCCGCCTCCCCGCAGGGTCCCCGCCGCCGCTGAGGAGACCCCTGCCGCCGGCACGGCCGCGGCACCGCCCGCACACCCTATGACGGCCGACTCCTGGAGGAACCTCATCGAGCACATCGGTAAGGAGCCGTGCCCACCGCGGGATGTCCGGCCGCCGCTGCGGCCTCACACAACTTTGCCGCTTCTCCCGCTCCCCGCACCGACGGCGGCACAGCAGCCCCTAGAGGTGCCCCTCAGCCCAGCCGGACTGCACCTGCCGGCCCCCTGAACCCCCAAACCCAGAGCTAAAGACAAGCGGTGCACAGATGGGGGGAGTTAAGGGCGGGGTAAGGGCTTGTGCTGCAGGTCCCCAACTCCCTATCCTTTCTGCGAACCCCCTCACCATCGTTACCGGGGCTTTTTGAGGTCTTTAGGGACATCAGGTTTGCACGTTGCCTGGCAGTGGATTAATGCTATCGTGGAACAGCCTAACCTTGTTCATAAATAACGATAATTCTTGTGATTATGAAACAATCATTAAGGCTACCCCAAACTTCCTACTAAAATATGATTTTGCATACTCCAGAAGGCATAATACTAAAAGTATTTTTTCACCCATCCTGTTGGACATTAGTTGTATGCACCAGGTTCTGCATATATTCAGTGTAACAGCCACTGGCATAGCACTTTCAACACAAAAGTAAGTTATTTTATCCTTTGTGGTCTCTAAAAAGACAAGGTTGAGGTTATCTGAGTGACTATGGAGGAGAGGACTGTTAAGCTTTTGCTCTTATGGTATTTTATTTTTTTATCTTTATCTTTTGTGGGATGGGGAGAGGATCTCCACAGCTTGTTTCGTGGTTTCCCATATCAGAATTGTGACATTCCTCGGAGGGATTTCATCACAGCAAAGCTAAATCCCATCCTGAGGCAGGTTTTATGGTGGGAATATAGAGGCTTTGTTTTTAAACACTCCTGCTCAGTTTCAGGAAATAGAATCAACATACTTGAATCTAGAGGGCAGGAATGTAGCACTTAGCATGGGAAAATCGAATATATAACTCTCACAAGCAGCAATGCAAACCTCCCTGGCAGAAATGAGAAGGCTTCTTAGGCTGTCTCTGCTGTTTGGTGTCAGGCTGTGGCATGCAAGGCTGATTCTTGGTACACCTGATGCCTCTGGGACAGTGCTGGAGAAGGAGGCTGGTGTGAAACCAGCAGCCTGGCAGCATGTGTCAGACAAACCAGTTGAGTTTGTGGCCTCCTGGAGGAAAGTGGTGAACAATTTGTGTGAGTGTTGCCAGATCTGTTATCTGGTTTTGGCTGTGTAGATACTAACTTACCAAGGGAGCTGTGTCAAAACACTGTCAGTTTACTGGGACTGTGCACCTCAGAGGTGAGATAAAAATATTAAAACCAGCAGGAGTTCAGAGCAACCCAGTTGCTATATTCATATATATTTTTATGTGCTGTATATCAGAGGAAAGCTGTGCAAAAGCTCTGCACACATCAGTGTAAAGTGTAACTGCAAGTAGATCTGTTGCACCTTTATGGAGGAAACTGGGTTTTGACGATCTGAGGTGTTATGTTTATCCCCACCAGAGATGTTACATCAAATGGCTGGAGCTCACTCACTCCTTCCCTCCCTCCTGCTTTTGAGACATTAGTGGACTCTTTGCCTGAAACTGGAGCAGAGAATTTCAGAGAAAACCTCTCTGGGCCTCCTGGGATTTTACATAGCTTTCAATGCAATAACATTTACTTTAAGAGTGCTGCTAACTCTCTAAGGCAAGGATTTCCTCAATTAGTAACTAGTTTTTCAATTCCCCTCCCAGGTTTTAAAAGAGCTGGGAAGGGAGACTGTGACAGCAAAATTAAATGGAATAAACAAAAAGGGAAATGCCTATTATGTACTATAAAAATTATGTAAACACACCTTATGAAGATCAGTCTTAAACACTTAAGTCAACAGATAACACCAAACTCATGCTCTGACCACAGGGTTAACTGTTAGCCAGGTCACAGTAGGGACAGTTGGGACATTAAGCAATGAAGGGAGCTTATGAAGGTCTCTTGACATTTTGTACTTGTTCACTTACTAAATGTAAACATCTGAGTCACATTCAGCTATTGATCTCAGCTTTTTTTCTACACATTCAGTCAGTTCCTAGATGTATTGTTGTCTCCTTTCAACATGTCAAAACCTTGTTCCTTGACCTTGCATCTGTTACCCCTCCTGTGCTCTGATCATCTCCTGTTCCATCTGGACAAGGCCTTGGCATAGCTTCTCTCCCTCTCATCTACATACTTTTCCTACCCATTGTAACCTCTTTACCAACCATATGGGTAGACCCTTAGGACAAAGACAGCAGGGATGTCTTTTATCCTTGCTAGCACACCCTCCTTATTTCTTCCTACCCTTCTGCCTACACATCTACCTGTCTTTTGTCTTTTTTCTGTACCACCTTTCTGCTTTCTCCCCATATTGCTCTCTTAGAGCTGGTAGAGCTTCAACCAGTCTCTCTTGCTGTCATTTGCAATTGAATTCTGATGGTGGATGCTTTCCATCAGTCAGATCTTTCCATGTCTGTATTTGCTTCACCTGCCACTGACAGCTCCATAGCTCTTATTTGGTCAGCCAGAGAACCTGGAAACAAAACCAGCTTTCATTATCTGGGTCTTAGTTCCTTAAAAATAAGAGACAAATAGTCTTGGGGATCTTTTAAAAAGGGCTGCTTTTGCATGAGGGACCCTAAATTCCCCTTACACAAAGCATCCTCTGACTTGCAAGGCAGAGCCAGCAGCACAACATGGCTGTATACCTGCAGTCAAACACTGCAAGTATAATTATCTCCCATTTGAGTAAAATAGATTACGCTTCAGTTTCCGAACGTGTTTTCCCTTGAGTCAAGCACTGCCCACACTGCTGCAGGATGTTGCTTCCCAGCTTGTCCTGCTCTCTATGGGGCAAAAAGAACCCAGAGCCCTCAAGCACAGGCTGGCCATATGGATCAGTACCACCAAAAGCAGCTCCAATTTAGCAGGCTCTCTGCTACATACTTGAAGGAGCGCTTCCACCCTGCTACATCCTCAGCACCCTCCCTGATGGTGAAAAACAGCCTGAAATGCTTAGGAAAGCCATATAAACCCAGTTGACGCAGAGAGAAATTACATAAGTGGCAGCAGCATGCAAAACTTCAGGGGAAGTCTCCTCTGCTCAGTATTGTGTAGGAAGCTAACAGAAGCCTGTATGGTTTCCTAGGCACAGCTACCCTTACTGCTATTTTAATCTGCTGTTGAACATCTTTCCAGGAAGAACAGATAACAGGACACAGACTGCAGTAATGCTGTGCTTATTCCTGTGCCTTTCCCCAGCATATTTCCTATATAGTTTTAACACTGACTGGTACAGAGCCTCATTGAAACTGGTCCAGAGATTTAATAGGCAGCAACATCTACATTTCAGTCTGCCCTAGACAAACTTTTAATCCCATTGTCTCTCACCTTATTACACACAGAATCTCAGATCAAATATCATGAATACATGTGACCAGATAAATTTTAACCCCTAATGATTTAGACAAAATTAATTATTTAGCATAGTTTTGTTAATATCAAAAGCTTTTCTCTTTATTCATTCATGTTACACTGCAATTCAAGTATAAACCAAGGGAGGTAATGTAAATTGTGCTTCCTCAATTTCATTAAGGGAGGAAAGTGACTCAGTGTGCTCATGCTCTCCTGCCTTTACATGTCTTCTAAATTACATTTTATATTCAAGCAATTAAAATTCTGGGTCCTACAGATGGTTCAGAAAGAAAAATGGGACAGTTTGAAAGCCCTCAGAGAGACAAAGGATGTTCTAAAGATTGGCACTGAACTTCAGGATTCTTACCTTTTCCGTGCTGTCAGTTGATATCGGAGTGGAGGCAAATCCAGTGCAATTTCATCTACTCCTGAAGTTAGTAATTGAAACTTGGAAGACACCTGGTGTCATTGATGTGCTGCCCCATGGTGTGAACTCAGAGCCTGTTATAGATACCTTTTGGATATTAATTTTGTATCTTCAAGCATCATAGAAACTAAGAAGGAAAACAGCAGGATATTAAGCAACATGTCCAAGGCTAACCATGAAGTCCATACCAAAACAAACCTAGTAACTGTAGCTAGTTGTCCCAAACCTTCACCTGTCCAATGCCAGTAAGAGCAGCTCAGTGTTTCCTCATTAAGGATTTTTGTGGCCATCAAATTGCTCCTTTTAAAGTCATTTCAATTTGTGCAGTATTACTTTTCTAGACAAACATAGACATCAACCTATATAACTTGTAACATAGCAATATAACAGAGAAAATCAAGGTTTAAAAGACATTTAAAAGCCTGACAAATTGGTTCTTTTATGTCTTCTGAGTGATCATGGATTCATCTGACTGTGTTACTAAAGGTTTTGTGAGAGCAGATTTTTAACAACACTTCAGATTTAGAAATGGCCTTCCATTTATAGTTTCTACTTCTGGCTGAAGTAGGAATACTGTAACAGGCTTTTCACTCTGCGTGGAAGGGACATCTCTCACCTCTGCTGAGGTGAACTAATGCAAAGCAATTGTCCTTTCCCACAATACTTTTCTACTATCTCGTTCAGTTGTAACCTCTCAGACCTGCTATGTTCCTTCCTAGGGCTCTTGTACCAGGAATATCGAGATAAATCTACGCGCGAGGAGATTGAAACCAGGCGATTGCAAGATTCACAGACAGACCCTGAGGAGACTTCACCCAGTGAGGAAACCCCTTCTGAAGCAGAACCCACAAGTACAATCGAAAACAAAGCTCCACCACAAATTAATTTGCTGAGAAATTCCAACTCCCGGTTCAACTTATGGCAGGATCTTCCTGAGGTCCAGAGCAGTGGTGTCCTCAGCATCCTCCAACCAGATGAGATCAAGCTGCAGGAGGTAATGGAGGGATATTAAGAATATTTCTTAACTGTGTTGCTGCTTAAAAAATAGAGATTGAATTAGGCCAAATTATCAAGATTTAAAAACTAAAAGCTTCACAGCAGCTACAGACAAGCCTTGCCCTGTTGAGTACTACTTTCTGAGTTGCACTGGTTAGCACACCATTCACTCTTTATTGTGAAACTGCAGACATTGTTCTATGTGCTATTGCCACTGGACGTTTCTGTAGCAAAAGGAACTTCTTTGCCCTTTTCTGATTCAGTGTTAGGAGCAATTCACACAGGAAGAGGGCTATTTAGGAGGATTTTACAAAAGAGTTACTGGTTCCAGTGCACATTAATCTTTTTCTGAAGTAACTATCAGGACACATAACTTTCCACCAGAAATCTTAGAAGAATTCAACCATTAACTGTAAGGTTTTGAATATGATGACATTAGTAGAAATAGAAGAGATAGAGATTGATAAACGTCCTTGTATTTAATTGTTGTTACTTGGAGTCTATTGCAAACAGTAAAAAGTAATGACAGGTATATTTGCATTTAGCTATGCAGTGCAGTGACATTACTATTTTAGAGCCATGTTGCTGTGACTTACAGGACTACATCAGACACTGAAAGGAGGAGGTGGGGGTAGCTGTCACAAGTGATGACAACATAAGTTGCACCACAATTTACAACTGGTTGCTATTTTGGGTATCATGGAGACTATGAGTGTTCTTTATCACTGCATAGCACTGCATTCATAGCCAGCAGTGGAGAGGGCAAACTCTGTTTAGTGTGTTGTGGTGTGAGGAGTGGGCTTGCCAAGACTCAATGCCACAAGTCCAACTGTACTCCTGCACCAGGATTGCTTCTGATGAGATGCTGAGATGGGCATGGCAGTGAATCTGCTTAGCCCTGGCTCACAGGATTGTACCCAAAGTGCTGAAGAACATCTCGGGGTGTAAGCAGTCCCTCCTTAGTTCACTTAGACTTCCAAAATCCACACTGATGAATACCTTGTGCACACAGTGCCAGTCCTGGCTAGGGCTGTAACTTGACTGTCACACTGGAAAGGTTCATCTTGTGCACCCCAAGGGCTGTGTTATTCACACCCTTAGTGGAGCAGACTGGTGTTTATATACAGTAGTTTGGGCTACCAAGCACAGGCTGTTAGTGTATCAGGGTTAGGGCTGAAGGTGATGAAATGATTTTTTGTTTTTCCATGTTCTTCTTCTGCACTGGTTATTTGGATTTGTTCTGTTTACCTGGCAAAACACAGTACTTCCAAGTGCCAGCATTACAAACACAATCTGGCATCTGAAAAATTACAAGTTTTTATTTTTGCTTCAAAATGAAGAATTTTTATGGAGAAATATTTTGCTTAAAAGTGTGCATTATAGATTTCAAAACTTGTAATTTCTGTTAAGTTACATTTGTTACCTGTATGTGTTTTTGGGAAAAAAATCTCGGTGCTGCTAAACCCCAATATTAAGTGTACTCAATTTTCTTCTTTCTGTTAAAATAACCAGAGAAATAAAGCAGTTGGAGAATGGGACAGTGCTGTCATAAAGAAGTGCTGTGCCTTCTCCACTGTTAGTTTATCAGACCTGAAGTTTTCTTCCTGCTTGTCCTGGGATTAGCCCAGTAAGAGATTATAAAATTGCTCAAAGCCAGAAAGCTGTGAAATTGGCTGAACATTGAACAGATAGAGTGGAGAATTTGCTTTGTGAGGAGAATCAAGGTCAGAAAACAAGGAGGGCTAGAGAAGTCACTGAAGCTATTGAAGAGATGATGTTGAATTCAGCCTTGCTATGAGCAAGCACTACTTGCTCCTGCAGTTCTGGAACTCTATTCATATTGGATGTAAACTGTGAGAGTGAGCTGTACATGAGGGCTTAATTTAGTGAATGTAAACTGTTCAGCATCATAAAGGAGAATTGGAAAAGTTTTCCTGAAGTACAGGACAGCAGAAATTCTGGAGTAAATATCTTAAAGACAAAACTGTATTTTCTGACCCATTTTATCTTCAAAGCTGTAGTAAACACAGGGGCTAGAAAAGCTTCCATGTCTTCAGCCAGGAAAGGTGGAGCAAGAGTATTATTTTGATCATAGGGAGAAATACTGGTACACAAGTGGAAAGAAAGTTGAACACCCTGCTTCATAGCTGAGGAAGGGAACACCACCATAGCTGTGACAGAGCAAGGCTTAAACCGTCAGAGAAAAAGCTGGTTAAGTGAAATGATCTTCAAAGTGAATGAGACTAGAACAGGAGGAGAAATCTGGTGTTCATTAGTGGCAATGATGGAAAATTACTGAGCAACTTATCAATGCAAGAATAAAAAAAAAGGGTTTTCAAGCATCAAAACAAGAAACTTGACTGGAAGAGGAGTGGATGCTTGAAAAGTGTCATGGAAAGTGATTTTTTTTATTGTCCCCATTGGAACAAACAAGACAGATATTTTCACTACAGATTTCATTATTTCTTTAGTATAGCCTGCATTCTGGGCCTGCCCTTGCAGGTCTGGCACCCTACACTATAGCAAACAGCAAACACAAATTCTACAGTCAGCAGAAAAAAAATCCTGACTTGGAGTCTCTGGAAAGCTGCAGTGCAAAATGATTGGAGGTGTCAATCTTCAGGATACCTGGAAGGGACAGGCTATCCTAACACACCCTGTGTATCTTTGCCTATTTCCACCTCTCTCATTTATCAAATAAAAAGGTACAGTTAAAGCTGTAAAATTTACATTTAGGACTGAGCCAGTCATGCAGAAAGAGAGAGGTTCTCTCACAGGTTCACCCAGTGCCTGGGTAAAGCTTCTGGGAGAATCTGAGCTGATATTCCTCCACTTTTCTCATTAGGAATATGGCCTTGAAAAAAAAATCCAGCATCCTCTTATTTCTTAAACACGGTCTGTTCCACAGTCACTGACTAAGTTCATCTGTATAGACACCCTTTGCTCTGTCTTCCATCTGGGGGCTGTGCAGGCACAACTTCCTCCTCTGGTGCAGGAAACCACTTGTTGGACTTAAGTGCCCACTGGGAACATTTCCTAGGCTGCCAACCCTGTAAAGAGCTGAAAGGTCACTTCAACTGCTATTTTAGCAGCTCTGGATTGAGTAACGGTCCCTTCTTGCTGAACCCATTCACCCAGATCTTGGACTGCAGCACAGTGTCAGGGACACAACCCAGGTCTCTACCTCAAGTTCTTATGTGATGCACAGTGATATTTCCAGGAAAAGGCCAAAAACTGATCAGTAGAAAATTCCAAATCATTTATTTAAAGAGAAAAAACAGACAACAATCAAGCCACAAGACAGACTCACAGCTAATTTAGAGTATATTTCTCTATGTACACATCACAAAAACCACTGCATGTACCTGTGGCTCCATATGACCTCCTCAACATTAGCTGGGCCCCAGCAGCCGCTGAGAACCAGCAGAGCTCAGGGACTGACACCCACACTGCCTGGCCAGCTCCCCCCTCAGCAGGGTGCAGCAGAGGAGCTGTGGGAACAAGGGGAGCATTGAAGCAGCTTTAGATTCAAGGGAACAAAACTTTGACTGAACTACCAACTACCTCTCTTAGTAACGGCAGCATGGGCCATGGGCCTCAGGACAAGGAACCCAAGGTATCCCTTCATCAAGAGATGCCTGAAGGATATAACAACTTTTCATTGTGTTGAACCTCTTGTGAGAATCTTCAGTTAATCTTACTTCAACGAATGGATTCAGTAGTTGTGTAAATAAACGCCCTTTGTATCTGCCTCTGAACAGAGACAACATGTACTCATCCAGAGAGTAAGGGATCTCTGAGTGGTAATAGTGGAATGTCTCTGCAGCACTTGCAGTAGGTAGAAGACTTTAAATCTACATCTCATTAAACTGATTTTTATCTCTGAACGAAACCATCAATTTGCCTTTCCTCTTCCACAGACCACATCCTTGGCCTGAGGAAACCAGGCTTTGCTCCAGGGTTTTCTCTTCTAACAGGATAAGCAAAGGCTGAAATTTGGAGATTATTTATGATTTCTGGTAGTACTTAGGGACTACTGTATCTTGTCCTGTTCTGTTGTGAATTGGGACAGAAAAGTGTATGGCCAGGACTGACCAGGGAGTCTCACTTGGACAGTAACAGCTGTATTTCCTCTAGGTCAGGGCTGATGGTTGTGGGAGGAAGACTTCCCTGATTAACTCACTATCTCCTGTAACATGTGGCAAATGCATTGTGGGCTTACCTCTCCCTGCAGCCTGGGCCCGCAGGGTGGGTGCAAGGTCCGTGGCTGTGCAGCACAGATGTTGTCATTAATGCCCAGTGTGCCTCTCTGTAGAAGTAGAAGGTATCTGCTGACTTCCTTCTTTGGGATTTTCCCCCAGGCCATGTTTGAGCTGGTTACTTCCGAAGCATCATATTACAAGAGTCTGAATCTGCTGGTGTCTCACTTCATGGAGAATGAACGTCTGAAAAAGATCTTACACCAGTCTGAGGCACACATCCTCTTCTCCAACGTGCTGGATGTCATGGCTGTCAGCGAGCGGTAAGTTGGCTGCTGAATGGCACTGAAAGCAGCAGCTTTAGGTAACTGCAGTTGTAGAGGGATGGAGGAGCTGACTTCTCCTGGGAATTGCCTGGGACAGATAGGTCACAATTAATATGGGTGCTGACTTTCTCATTTAGCTTCCTGTTGGACCTCGAGCAGCGAGTGGAAGAGAACATTGTGATCTCAGATGTGTGTGATATTGTCTACCAGCACACAGTTAATCACTTCTCTGTGTACATCACCTACGTGTCCAACCAGACCTACCAGGAGAGAGCCTACAAACAGCTTCTGTGAGTTCTAGTGCTTGTTGCTGCACTATTTTGCAGAATTGTACAGGCCACAGATTTAGCTGTAATTTTGGTATTTATGAGAAGGGGCTAGATAGCACAGAAATGGGGTTTCCCACTTCATGATTTCTCACTGCATCTGTAAAAAGAAAACACAATTGAATGCTTTATAGTAAGGATTGGTTGATGCAGGTAACATGGCAAGTAAATGCAAAGCCAGCATTTCTCAACTGCAGGAAATATTTATGGTGCATGCAGGGCCATGTACATGCTTGTGTAATTGCATGTATTTTTAACCACCAATAGAGGCAAGAGATGGAAGGCCAATAATATAATACAGATCTCTGATGAGAAGAACAGCCACTGCTTTTTCCAACCTTCTCAGCAAGGCATTTGATTTTTCCTGATTTCATAACTATTCTTTTTCAGAACAACAGGATTTTCTTAAAAGGAGAAAAAAAAATTTTAAAAGCTATTTTCTTCACATTCTGCTGTTATACACAGAGATCTAGGCCTCAGGATATAATCCAACATATGTTTGTAGTGTTTTTCAAGTCTAGCAAGTCTTTTGGTCCAGTAGGAATTCTCTGATACAAGCTCAAAACAATGAGTGCCCTACAAGCTTGTCTTTGAGAGGAGGAGAATCAATTTTTCTCTAGTTACAATGTCCTGGATTCTTTCAGGACAGCCCATTGCACATGCTGCAGTGTATTTTCTCCTATAGGATCAGCTGGTTCAGGCAAGTGTAACAATGTTTAGTTCTTTCATTTCTCTCCTCTCCAACTTTTGAGGAAAAAAAAAAATTAAGGGGCCTTTATTGAGCTTGGCCTGCTGTTCTCTCCAAAAAGAGGGTACCACAAGGTTTCCTTCAGTCAGAGGTGAGCAATACAGCTGCAGAAAGAATTTGCCTACAGCCATTATCTAAACACTTAGAAGCAAAGCAGCAATAGGCTGCTTTGAGCTTGAAAGGGATCGGTTGGAGATGAGATATTCCTAAATGTAAATTTAGAGGGCAGCATTTTTGTCTGCAGGAATGCATAAAGCAAGTTGAAAAGAACTGACTCCCTTCCCCAGGCTCCCAGCTAGCACAGGAATTTTGCAACACTTGGCTGAACTCAAAGCCTGAGGTGTGTCACAGTTTCCCCCATTTGACTGTTCCTCAGACACATGCAGTTCCATTCTGCTGTGAGTCACACTGTCACACAGGTACCTGCTGCAGCAAGGAGGAATGCTGCCAATGGCTTCTTTCAAATGTTGTAAGGAACACACAGTACAGACAAGTTTTGCACAGTTAGCAACCTCTTTGCATCCGTGCTGTTTCCACGACTAGCCAGGACTCCAGCAGCACAAGCCTTGCTCAGATTCACTCAGTCTGTGGCTGCCAGTAAGCTTTGTCTGCCTGTGGGAGCCGGAACTGCTCTGCTCTGCACAGCTGTGTCTGTGGCCCAGCTGTGCCGTAAACTCCTGCAATCATCAGGGAAGGCCCAAGCATGGCCCCTGCCCTTCTCAGGCCAGATAATGATTTCCATCCTCTAGCTAAGCAGCAAGGAATATTCAAGCTTGTGATACTTTGTGGCTTGTCTTGTTCTTATGACTGTGTGAATTTCACCTTATCACAGAGTTCCAACTGTGTAAAAATATATAATTATGCCTCTGACTCATTTACTTGGACACACACCCCATTCACATACACCTACACACACAGTGTATGCTGCTGAGCTAGATATGAACACATGTGAGCACTGCCGTGGTTTGTACATTAGAAGTCTATTTTTTCCCTCCCCCAACACTATAAATAGTTTTAGATTTAAACTAAAATACACCCAGAGGCATTCAGTCCCCTCCTTCCCTCTTCTCTCCTACTGGGAGAGAGCAGGCAGATGCTGTCTCTGGGACCAAGCTGCTTTTGGGTCACCAGCCATATACCAGAGTCCCAGGCAGGGTAGCACTCAAAGTTCTCAGCTTCTCTGTCTCTCCTCTCAGCCAAGACAAACCAGCCTTTCGGGAAGTGATCTCACAGCTGGAGCTGGATCCCAAGTGCAAAGGCCTGTCCTTTTCTTCCTTCCTGATTCTGCCATTTCAAAGGATCACTCGACTCAAGCTGCTGGTGCAGGTAGAGTTTTGCTCTTCTCTCTCTCACAAAGGACTTCTGGATCACTCCTGGAATTTTCCTTTCCAGCAGCTGTGAATGAGGCTTAGATACAGCCACAATCGACCCTAGAACTTTAAGCCTTTCCACAGAGTCAGACATTCACCACAACTATGGAAAAAGGATTTCAGTCACTCAGAGTCCATCCCCAAATTAGTGTTGAATTTGCAAGATAGCTTTTACTGATTGAAAGAGTTGAGGAGGAGCTTTGTCAAGCTGCCAGAAGGGGTAGCAACAGTCCATTAATCCAGCTGCCTGACGGTTAGGATGGTGACACACACATGCAGAGCAGCTGGATGGCATGGGGTGCTACAGCATGATGGCTTGGACCAGTCAACCAGTGCTTTGCCACCTTATCTAAACACTGCTGGAGAACATGCTTCTGGGGATGAGGAAACAGCTCAGTCCCAAATGGTCTTATCCCACCGGGATTACCAATAACACTGTCTGTTAGTGCCAGCTCTAGTTATTTATTAGTTTATTTTTATAAAATAAGAATCTACCTATTATATTCCTCTTAGATATAAGGTCAGATGGGAAAAGGTTTTAATGAGAAAGAGGAACTAAGAGGTGAGAGTCACTTTACTGTGTCACCTTTGCTGTGGCAGATATGGCTGATGGCCAGAAGTAATTTGTAGGCTAGCAAAGACCTTTCTGTTCTCACATTGGGATCAGCATTAACACAGCCTTTTCTCCCCTGCAGAATATTTTAAAGAAAGTGGAAGAGAAATCTGACAGGGAATCCACTGCCCTGGATGCACATAAAGAACTGGAAACAGTAAGTTTGAATAAGTTAACAGAAGGCCATTAAGATTAAACCACCATGCTCATTTCACATACACACATCCCCTGAAAAAATCACCTGCAGACTACATTCTATCCAAGAGTGGTTTCTTTGAATTCTGTCGCTGTGTTTCAAGAGGTTTTTTATTCTAAAGTCTGAAAGATGGACTAGTCTACTTGCACTTAGATGTCAGTGACAGCGAATCCCTTGCTAACAATAGATGTATGTTTCTGCCATAGGAAAGGGCAGAGAATGTTTTCCTTTAGAGTCTCCAAGAACACGGAATGGTTTTTTGCAGACACCTGAAGGTGATGGATCCAACTGAGAGGTGTGATTAGGTGCAGAGTACAACTGTGTCAGATTCCTCCAACACAGCACACTTTTTCCTCTGACCTAGAATAACAGCTTCCTAATGAAGTACACAAGCCAGCTTTTAGCCCTCTTCCCTGAAGCTGGTAGGTAGGTGTGGTGTTCAGTTATGCTATACTGATGTGTACAAAACCCCAGGAAGGCAGTGGGATGTTTCCCATCTGGGCTGTTCCTGATATGGTTTGACAGGATAATGCTATATCTGAATGGTCTAGACATAGCTGGCAGCTACATGGGCTGGGACAATGTTTTAACACTTCTCCATCAGAAGCTTGGAACATCTCCTGACTCTTGCAATTCAACACAAGTATTTGAAGTTGAAAACTGTGCTAGAACATCAGCCTGAGGATGGGCCTGCAGTCTCTGACTGAAACACTAGAACAGAACAGACTCTTGGATTTGCCCTGAACCAGTCTAGGAAGTGTATGCATGGAGGTCACTAGGGATAAAGATAGGGACTTTATCAATGAAGGATGTTCTGCATTGAGTTAGTATTTGCAGAATCCCTCTTGACACATCTGGTAGCCAATTATTTTTCCATTGGTCAGTAGCCTGAAGAAGGCTGTTCCTATAGCATGCAGATGACTGTAGCCACTGATGGAAAAATGCTGGGTTTGTATTCAGTTATCAGTGACTCACATGATCAGTTCACTAATTCTTTTGCACAGTTAAACACTTAACCTGTAAGTGTTTAAGCTAACATACCTAATAGCCAGCTAGGTACAGGCATCACAACAGAGATGCTTACTTACAGAGATCACAACCATCTGATGCTTACTTTTTCTGTAAGTTTATTTTCTCTCTTTCTATATGAGAGGCAAGAGATGATCACAGTTTCAGTTACTGATATTCTGTTAGATTTTGAGTAGCAGAAACAGAGCACAAAGTGGAGCTTGTTCTCCAATGTAATTTTTTTACCTAGCCAGTTCTCAAGAGAGTTGCTCCTTATGAAACAGGCAGTGGCATCTAGGTTAAGGTCCCTGTAACAGCGCAGTGCTTGCACGTTGGTTGTGGTTTTTCAGTTAAAAGTTTGTACTCAGAACACAGCTGTGCTCTGTATGATGAACATCTCTTTCCCTAGGACATTTCATAGCCCTGGCATCTAGTGCTGCTTGGCAGAACTACAGCATCTGCATTTTTGAAAAGATGTTTGGCTTCATTCTCTCCTTGAGGATGGTACTGCAAAATATACTTCATTGCAAGTGTTGGGAACAGGGAAAATGAGACATGATGTATCAGGTTCTGAAAAACAAGCTGTTCATTTTGCTGTGCAACCAGAAGCACTGTTTTGTACTGTCTGGTTCAGTAACTGAATGTAGCCACCTAATATGTCCTCTGACAGTCAGCTTCCACCTGTAACACCTTCTGGGTGTTTGGGAGCTTTTTGGTTGGTCAGGTTTTGGGGTTTTTTTCCCCCTTCTTTTTTTCATGCACCCACAGTGCTGATAAAAGAACTTGGCTTTGTCAATTCCTGTTACAGCAGGGCACTGTTACCTGATTGTGGTCAGGCCTTTTCATGCTGTCCATCATTACTTACCTGCTTAAGGCCAGCAGAGACAAACCTTTGTGCTCTCTTTTCCCAGGTGGTGAAAGCATGTAACGAAGGTGTCCGGAAGATGAGCCGAACAGAGCAGATGATCAGCATCCAGAAGAAACTAGAATTCAAGATCAAGGTATAAGCACAGGCTGGACAGTTTTGGTTCACTGTCTGCACTTTGCAGACAGCCTCCAAAGGGGCCCCTCCAAAGGGGCTGCTGCAGGCACAGCACCTCTGTGTGCGCTCAGTGCACACCTGCTGCAGAGGCTGGGGCAGCACCAAGACCAATGTGGTGTGCACGTACACAGGTGGAACACATTGGCATCACCTGTCCTGTGCACTGTGCTCCTGCTCCAGCACTCAGGTCTGAATCTTCCCTCTTACCTCTCTTCAAAGCACAGGTCAGCTTTCACCTGTTATTTTACATACAAAATATCTTAAAGATAGATGAAAGCTACAAAGCAAAACACTTTAAAACTGAAAAACACCCAAGCAAAGACTGTCCCACCATTTTAATTCTTTCCTGTACTTATACGTTGTGTACAGTCTCTAAATACCTGCTGCTGATCTGTTTCAGCTCCACTGAGGGAATTACTACAACAATATTTAGGGATGTCTGATCAGATCTCAGTTGATATATACCATGAAATTCCAGTGCTGAGTATAAAGTTGTCAGTTCTTTTCTTGAATGCTATAGACATGCTTCTCAGGTCTGTTTGCTTCAAAAACTGTAAGGATCATATTTAGCTTCCAAGCAATCTTTTTATGTACATGAACAACCAAAACAAAAAAATTTTCTTTTTATAGAGCACTTTACCATTGTGTCAGTGCTCGACCACAGTCCACAGGACAGTAGTAGATTAGGGAAGCTACACAGTTGCCTCCACCTCTTGTAAAGCTGAGGCCGTAATGACAGGCAGGAGCTGGTTCATCTCTGGAGCAGATCTGCCTTGGGAACTGGCACGGGTAGGGCTCTTCTGGGGAGAAGAGTGCAAGGAGTTGAAAAGAAAGATTGCGCCACCATGCACGTGATGAGCACTGGGAGTGAAGGTAGAAAGAGTGACAGTTATACAGGTATTTTTCAATATTTCAGTCATTTGGAAGTGTAGTATTCTTCTAGTACAAGATGTGCTTTGTTCTGGGCTTCTTGGTTTTAGCACAATATGTGTTGAAACTCCAGCAGAAATGCTGTGGTAGGTGCGTGGACAGTATCTCCTCCCGACTGGGACAGACCCAACCAGAGGAAACCTGTTTAACCTTGGTTTTTTTGTAGCCAAAAGGCCAAATCCATGGTTTTAAAAGTCAGTCTTACTGTTTAGGAAAGTCCAGCCCAGGTGACAGGATCTCTCAGAGACAGATCAGGACATAGGCTGTTGTTTCATTCCAGCACTTGGCACTCTAGCATTGCCATTCTTAAATATCTGTCCATCCTTGGGCTCCTGCTGTACCCCTGTCCAACTTCTGTCATGCTGTGCTGGGCTGTGTGGATGGCAGAGCACACTGCCCTGTCCCTGCAGCTCTGCTCCAGCCTCTGCAGTGCAAGTTGTGGTGATGGGAGCTCACCACCTTTCCTTTTGCATCTCTTGGTGCTTTCAGCATCATAACCACTTGAATCCATACGGTTTTGCTGCTCTCCTAAACTTTGCCATCTTTTCCTCCCTTCTAGTCTGTACCCATCATCTCTCACTCCCGCTGGCTGCTGAAGCAGGGAGAACTGCAGCAAATGAATGGTCCAAAGACATCACGAACGCTTCGCACCAAGAAACTCTTCAGAGAAATCTATCTGTTCCTTTTCAATGATCTGCTGGTGATTTGCCGGCAAATTCCAGGGTGAGTGCAAAATTCAGGTAGTACACAGGATACCTCATTAGTTCTATTGCCCCAGATTTATCCAGCCTGTGATGCTGTGACCCCATCCTGTCCCTCAGGCACAGGCACATCCCTTGGCCTGACATGTACACCTCCCTCCAGTAGTCACCTTACTTTTGAGCACAGCTGACTCTTTATGGGTGGCACAGCTCTCTGCAGCTGAAATTTCATGGCCCACAGGAGTTTAACAGATCCCAGGGCAGGTCTGCCAGCAGAGTGACTATGCATCCAGCAGTTTCTGCAAGGCGGCAGTGAGTTGCATTGGCTGGTGAGCTGACCCTGGAGACCTGTCTTCCTGTCAAGAAGTGATTTTTGGCTCATCGCTTCCTGAAGAAGAGCTCAGATTTAGTCAGTTAAAACTCTTAAGAAAGCCGACTAGAAAGTTAGAGTAGCAGGGAAGGGTGTAAATTTCAGCCCAAGGCCAGCAGTTATATTTGACATGGTGTAACCTGCCTGAGGAGGAGGAGGATGTTGTCATGCTGAGGACTGTGTCTTGTGCAAGCAGACACTGGTGAAACACAGCAGCAGAGAACAGCATGCTCTTTGTGGCATGAGTTAGACCTACTGGTAGGGAGCATCTTGCCCATCCACTGTTCCTAATGAACGTGTCGCCACAGTGTCTGTACTCTGGGAAATGTTTTGCTTCTGTGGCAACTTGTATCCAGAAAACACAGAAGCACTTCATAAATAGGAATGAATTAAGCCTCACAATCCCCTTTGAGGGGGCGCCATCTGTGTTTTGGATGTGGGGAGCTCAGACAGAGCAAGCAACTTGTTCCAGGCCATGAGGGATGCCCAGGGCAGAGCATGGAGAGGGTTCCTTGCTTTGCAGTGGGTTTTCACAGCCACACGCTCACCCCATCCCACAGCAGGAATCTTTTTTCCTCCTTCATGCAGCAGCTCCTGGTCTGTGTGCTCAGTACAGTTCTGGGTGGCTGAAGTCAAAGTCTCCTGCAATAACCACAATTTTTTCTAATCTCTCTAACCTCTCCCAGGGACAAGTACCAAGTGTTTGACTCTGCTCCCCGAGGGCTTCTTCGGGTAGAGGAGTTAGAAGATCAGGGGCAGAGTTTGGCCAATGTCTTCATCTTGAGGCTGCTAGAGAATGCGGATGACCGGGAGGCCAGCTACATGCTGAAGGCATCGTCCCAGTGAGTACCAGTCACTCTGCTATCACTCAGCAGTGCTCTCTCCCTACATCCTGCCTTCATGGGGACCAGCTGTCCAGGCTTTCCAGGGGTGGGCTGTGAGGGATCCCACTGCTGCAGCTCAGCTGGCCCTACCAACCTCTCTGCCCAGCATAACTCCCCTGAGGCTACTGAAAGCCCCAAGGCTACTGGTCACCTAGGCAGGTTTCTCTCCTGTACAGTGTATCTGAGGCCTCTGGGGTGGTGGACAGACAGGCAATCCGTGTTCTGGGACAGAGAGGTCAGAAATCAGCCCAGGCACCAGGCCCCAGCTGATTTACAGACTGCAGCATATTCAGAAAGTAAAACCAAGCAGGATATACACTCACATACTCCAGTGGCTCCACTGACTCACAAGAATCATGGCCATGCCTGACCAGCCCTGTGGAGCACAGTGTCTCCTGCTTTTGGGTGAAGGTGGGAGAAAAGGCTGCTTCCTCCATTTCTCCACAGCCAGTGCCAATCTTGTGCAGCCCTTCTGCAGCTCAGGGCCTCCTTGTCTCCCTGGATACAGATTTTCTGGCTCACTGATTTTTCACTTCAGGCTCCAACAAGCTCAGGCTGGGCAAATGATTCACTGTGCTAGCACTGACCCGATTGTTTTGGAGCACAGGGCATGGCTTTCTCACTGACCCAAGCATTACCAGGCCCACATTTTCTAGCCACCCAGCTAAACAGCTCCTAGAGACAATGCACATCCCCAGGTTGATGTCTGCTGTCAGCAAGCTGGTGTTCATCGTCCATATTCCTAAATGAACACCAGCCCTGGGGTTGCACCCTGGGAGCCCCCCACCACCACCACTGCCGCAGCATCAGGATGATGAGCCCCCAGTACAGTGAGCAGCTGCACCTTCTCCCCAGCCATATGGCTGCAGCTCTGCTGCACTGAAAATAGAGATGTCAG
The DNA here is from genome assembly GCA_013399945.1 of Ploceus nigricollis. Classification (NCBI taxonomy): domain Eukaryota; kingdom Metazoa; phylum Chordata; class Aves; order Passeriformes; family Ploceidae; genus Ploceus; species Ploceus nigricollis. The sequence goes on along the minus strand of VXBC01010154.1, from coordinate 91,462 downwards.
TCACACTATGCAGGGCAAGCGCATGTGTGACGTCTGTGAGGCTTGGCTGTGCAGCAAACGATAAACCAGGCCAGGATTTGCTCAGCTCAAGGGAGGCAGTCGCAGGTCCATGCTCTGCATCCTGTCCCATCTTCTAGGTGGCCACAGCAGGTATGTATCGAGAACATGGCTTGCCAACAGGTCTTGAGCACTGAAATGTGACATATCAACTGCTGAAGGCTGCTGTTTCAGAGATGCAGGAATGATGGAGGTAGTACCAGGCACAGACTGAAAAACTAAACAGTAAGAAGAGATGAGTGAGAGCCATACAGAGACTTCTGCATCTCTTCTACAGCTCTTGCATCAGGCAACAATGCTGTTCAGCGGCAGCTTGCAGCTCATGCCCTGAGTGGGCTCTGCCAGGAGCTGACACTTTATTTGGACACAACCAGTCGCACTGATGGAACTGTAGTGTAGGTGGGGTCCTTGCAGGCTTTGAGGAGCTGGGCACTGTGGGCAGATCCATGGAGCCCCGTAAGGATCTGTGTGCAGGGCCAGCATGCAGACAGGGCCACAAGCACGGCAAGGCTCTCGGTTTGACCTCTACATGTTATAGCTCCTCTGTGCTCAAGGCCCTCGTCCCGCACATCTTCATGTGATGTGGCCTGCAGGTGTTTCTACTGGTCCTTGGCATTGTTCTTCATACCTGAAATATAAAGTATTCCCAACCCTACAGATCAACCTGCCAACATTTGTCCTTTACATAGCCCTTTTAGGCCCCTCTCCTCCCTGAAGACACTCCCATGGCTTTTCATGTGTGTCAAGCTCAGGCTTTAAAACCACCTGAGAAGGTAGAAAACTCTGGCTCTCTGGCAGATGGAAACACAGCTGGTTCTCCAGGCAGGAGCTGGAGGCTGTGAAGGTGAACTGCCCCATTTCCTCGTGGGGCTGAGGGAAGCCTGAGGGGAGCCAAGCCTGGGACTTCTCCAGCATTTGTGAGATCTTCATCCTCCCAACTGCAGGTTCAGGTTTTGCAGTGTGCTGTTCACATGGGTCTTGTTGCCAAGCAAGTGGTACCCTTGGTGGGCTGCAATGCTCTTCTGCAAGGGAATTAATCAGTTCTGCCCTTTAAATGTTCCTACACAGCAGTTGTGGGAATAAATGGTTCCTGTAACTGCTTATCTCCCAGAAAAACTGCTCCCGTTGACCAGCCCAGCCAGGAGCTGCCTTTGCTTGCTACTTCTCAGAGAATGCCAGGCCTCCCACCTTGCTGCTGCCTCTTGACACCAATGCTAGCAGAGGGACCCTCCCCAGAGAGGGACCGTGCTGCCTGTGGGGGACAGCCAGGGCTGTGCAGCAGGGCCCAGAGCACTGTGTCACTTGTGACATCCCAACCGCGGTGTGCAACAGTGGGGCTCAGCATTACCACTGCACTCAGGACCCTGGAGGGGCAGGCAGGAAAAGGCTGGGAGGAGGAATATGAAGTCCAGAACTGGCTGGGCAGAAGAACTAGGATCCCTACAACTCTTGCATGTTCACAGCTTTGGTTTGTCTCCTCTATCCAGGAGTGAAATGAAGCGCTGGATGATTTCACTAGCCCCAAACCGGAGAACCAAATTTGTTTCATTTACATCCAGACTTGTTGGTAAGAGACACAGCATGGGAGCTGGGAGCTCTTCACCCCTACCCCAGGGCACCTTATTCTGCCTGATCTCAGTGCAGCCATATATCTGGGACCTATGCCAAAGCTGAACCCTCTCCCTGGCCTCCCCTCCTTTTCCACCATCAATACCTGCTTGTCTCTGGGCCTGGCCCTGACCGCAACCCCTCCAACCTGGGCTGGTCTGCACCAGCACTCTCCCTCCTATCCAGGCTGCTCATGGCTGGCTGCTCATGGCTAGCACTGTGGTGGTGACATGACCCAGCTCACTTCCAAGAGTTGCTTCCCCAGTACCTGTGGCTGGGGCACTCCCTGGCTTCCCCAGAGGCCCTTACCAGATCAGGGGGACCATGTGCAGAGCTCACAGAGCTACAGCCACCCAAGCTGTGCTGTTCTTCAAGGGGCTGCATCCCAGTCCATCCCTCACTCTTGCTCTGTTCCTTGGCAGACTGCCCACAGATCCAGTGTGTTCACCCGTACGTGGCCCAGCAGCCTGATGAGCTTTCCTTAGAACTGGCTGATGTCCTCAACATCCTGGACAAGACAGATGATGGTATGGGGATGGGATGGGGATGGGCTGGGAGTCCCTGTGAAGGATGGGCTTTGCTGCAGGCAGGCAGCTGCAAGTCTCTCCCTCTAGCCAGGGAGAGGCTCTGGCATCACCATCACAGCCAAAGAAAGTTACTACCTTCTCCTAATAGCAATCCAGGTTGCCTAAGTTATGGCAACACTGACACAGCCTCCCAGCACCAGCTGCGGGCCATGGTAGAGCTAGCACAGCCACTGCAGATATAACCCAGTGCTGTTCTGACCTTCATGATGCTTCACAGCCACGAGGTCCTGCTCTCTGGGGTACTCTTATAGCTGGTGGTCTCAGTCACATTGGATGTCTGCTGGGGACCGCTCCTGTGGCTCCAGGGACAGCAGAGGGCACTTGGTGGCAGCAGTGCCTGCTGGCGTCCCTTGAGTCAGTTGTCCTCACACGACGCTGCTCAGGTGAGAAGGCCTCCTTGCTGGATGGAGAACCTGGGTCTGCTCAGGACAGGCCTCTGAGTAGCTTCCAGAAAGCTCTGCCAGCTCCAATGGCTCTTTCCAGCACAACTGTCCCAGTGCAGGAGCAAGAGCCAGTCCTTCCCGACTTATGCCTGTCTCTGTCTATACTCAGGCTGGATATTTGGGGAACGTCTTCACGACCAGGAGAGGGGCTGGTTCCCCAGTTCTATGGGGGAGGAGATCCTGAACCCCAAAATCCGAGCCCAGAACCTGAAGGAGTGTTTCCGGGTGCACAAGTCAGATGACAGCCAGAGAAGAAAACTGGGCAGCAGAAACCGCCAGTGACCACCCCAAGTGCATCCCCAAGCATCTGGAGTGCCTCAGAGAGGCAGAAGACAGAGGCTGCCATCTGGGAGGAGGTGGCAGCTGTGGGACACTGTGGGGGACCTGGTGCACCGGACAAGGCACATGAACAGACTGTCATTCCTAGGTCCCCCGGAAGCACTGGTCCTTTCCTGGAGATCAGCGCTTTAAACTGTAAATAACCCTTTTCCAAGTGTTCTGTAAAGCCCCAAAGAGCACGAGCTCAACGGACACTGCCCGAAGGCCGCCACGTGCTGGCCAGATGAGCCACATGTCCCGGCTTGGGCTGTCTCAGGCTGCTTGAGAAAGGCAGTGGCCACAAACATGAGCAATTGATATCACCCGGTTTAAGCATTAACAACTCATTGCTACCTTCCAAGTCTGGAGTGCTCTGAACCCGGCATCTTACAGGGGCAGAACTGAGGTCAAGCAACAGTCTCAACTCTCTCAGAGCTCATTGACAACAGGCTGCGATGAGCCCCAGAAACTCCACCACCCTAGTCCTGCTGTGAAGCTACTGGGCTCATTCCCACAGGCAGGCCCTCGATCTGCTTCCAGTCAAATGCTCTGCAGTGCTCCACACCCAGCTCTTCCCAGCAGCAGCCCAGCCTTGCCAGCCCTAACCCACTTCTCTGCCTGCCTGACAATCCCAAAGCACATCTGGACACTGTCCCATGGCTCAGCCCCCTCTACCACAGCCTTCCTCCTTCTGCAGGGCCACTGCAGAACCCCAGCATCGTGTCCTTTCCCAGTTGATCGTGCACTTGTGGTCTTTGCTACGCCTTGCTGCTGAGGCCAGAGCAGGGGTGGCTGTGCCAGCACCGTCTCACACACCACACAAACCACTGGAGCACCAGCAGCTCCAGCTGCCACACAGCAGGTGAGTGACCTTAGCTGGGAGCTGCTGTCCTCTGTGCTCTGGGAGGCCCAGCAACCGCTGCCTGCATGCTCATAACCCACCCCCACCAGCCTCCCTGTACAGGCTCACCTTTGTGTAAATATGCAAGTCTTGTGGCCAGCAGAGCCAGCTCATCACTCCTTCCAGCTGTGGCACTCAGCAACTCATGAAGCCCTGGGCACAGCACTGAGAGCAGCGTGGGGGACAGACCCACAGCAGCCACCCCTTAGTCAACAGTCCCACACGTGGCTGAGGGCCTCTCAGCCACAAGCTGGGACCAAGCTGTGGCCAGCATCCATCAGGAAAATCAATTATTTGGCACCTTTCTGTAACATGACAAAGGACTGTCTTCCAGGCATCGTAGCCTGTGCTGATTTATGCTCTGGCCGTGCCACAGTTGTGCTCAGAGAGGGGACGGAGAGCAGCTGCCAACAGAGCCATGCAGAGGCCATGGGCATGGACAGGAGGAGCACAGCCATGCCAGCAGGAACGTGGGGAGAAAGCAGGACGCTTGGAAGCCGTGCAGGGAGGCTACAGAACTGCTCTTTGGACTACACGGGGTGTGCAGTTTGAGGCTGAACACAGCTGAGGTGTGTTCTGGGGCTGTCCCTACTGACACCACAGCCTTGGGCCAGCCAGCTCAGAGCCAGCACCCAGGACCAAAGTGGTGGGAGCCACAGCAGTGAAGACGGAGGAAGGCATTCTTCACTCAGGCCCAGATCAGTGCCGCCACATTAGCATGTGACAACAGCCAGCAGGGCTGTGCTGCCTTGGCCACCTGTGGGAAGTTCATGCTAGCCAGTAGTTCTCAGTCATCAGTCACTGCCCAGCCCCAGAACTGGGCCAGGAAGGACTTGCAGCCTCCAGTCTGGTACCTTGAGCAGATTTAATGGGGACACTACAAGCCAGGTCCCTCCAGCAGCACCCCACAGTCAGCTTTCTGAGACAACCAAACCTCCAGCTCAGGATCCAAACCTTGCAACAGCCACAAATTCACTAGTGCAAACCCCAGAGGAGCTCCAGCTCTAGGAATTCCTTAAAATTACCTGAGAAATCACCACATCTCACAGTATCCAGCTTTGCTGGCCCAGCAGCTAGCCCAGTCCAGCACAGGGCCTGCAGCCCAACGTGCCTGCCTGGCATGTTTCTCACAGCACAGAAATGCTCCCTTACCCATCAGATGTTTCACCAGTTTGCCAGAGCCAGGATGCCAGCTCCTCACTGCACTTCTCCATGGAGAGGGGCTCAGTGCTGCTGTGCCCTGTCCCATCACTCGCCACCAAGCCCTGGGATTGCTCCAGCCCCTCCTGCTCTGTTGTGATTCCGTAGGACTCCAGACCCCACGCACAGGCTGTGCCATTTCCACTGAATGGGATCCAGTGTTATTTCCTCAGACCCAGCCCTGCACGCCTCCATCTCAGTGATCTCCAGTGTTGTACAGGGCCAGGCCTGGGGCCCACAAGCATGGGCTGGAGCCCCCCAGCCCTTGCCAGGCTGCCTCAGCGAACTGAGGGGAACTTCCTGTTGTCTATTTTTTCCGTGTGATAAAATGTAGCTGAGCAAGCCAGCACCAAAACACTTGTGTGTCTCCTTCCTCCCCAAGACTGATCGCTTGTCTCCTCTCCAGTCCCCTCCGGTGCAACTGGCCCAAAGGCAGTGGGTCAAAATGGGGTTGCACATGAACTTGGGGTGGCTTACACCCATGAACAACCATTCCCTAGGAAAGCTGTGCAGGGTGATGCCCAGCACTGTTACCATCAGCCAGAAGGGCTCTTTTGAGCTCCCTGCCACAGGTTCCTCCTGAGTGGGGTTGACAGGCCCTGCCAGGTCTGTGCCACCCAGGAGATAACACACACACCAAGGGCAATGAGCACTTGATGCAGCCTGGCTGCCCAGCACAGGGCCTACAGTGCTTTTCCTGTATCCGTGGCACCATTTCTCCCAGGGCCCCAGGCAGACAGTTCAGGAGCAGTCGAGGGCTGGAAACAGGCCAGTTGTGTAACAGAAAAAATGTTTTATTGAGTTCAGGAGGCCGAGAACTTTCTCAGTGTGATGACGACCAAGGCCACAAGCACAGATGTACCCAGGAGGGAGGCGATGACAATGGCGCCAATAGCTCCAGGCCCCAGTGAGCCTGCAGGAAGAGAGAAAAAGGCATGAGGTCAGCAGAGGCAGTGGGGCTCAGATGGGAAGGGCTGCATGGATCTCCCCACACCCAGCACGTCCCCAGGCATCAGGCCACACTCTGTCCTGGAGCTCCCTGCACTGGCCATGTCCCAGGTGTCATCCTGTGCACCTTTGGGCAGGGGGCTGTAGCCAGCCACCACCACCTCAGCCAGCTCCCAGTGACAAGGACAGTTGCCACAAAGTGGGTCGGTGGTGCCCAGCTTTCCTGCTAACACACTGGGAGAGTTGCTTCGCTTGCAGCAGGACCACATCTCAGCTGGTGCTTGCTGTCAATCAGGAGCCATGAGCCAGGAAAGGCACTCATGCTCTGTGTTCAGGGAGCTCCTGGCACACTGTCCTGGAGAGCCCTACCTACACTCAGGGCAGTTTTCTTTTCAGGGCAGGTGCCCGCCATGACAGGTCATGGAGCAGGAAGAAGAGTCTTGGAGCCATCTTGGGGCTGGCAAGAGCTCTGCAGCAGAGGCTTTTCAGCAGAGAAGTTTCCATGAGCAGGCAATAAAGGCAACCTTCCCCCTCCCCAGCAGTGTGGCTTTAACCCCTCCCGGGAGGTGACAGGCCCACAGGGAGCAAATCCGTGAGGACATCCCAGGCTGCTGCGGGAGTGAGCCACCGGCAGTCCCTCTCGCAGTCACTCACCGTCCCCGGTGTCCAGCCGGTGCAGGTGGGTGGTGTCCTCGGGCTCCAGCTCTGAGGTGTACGGGGGGAAGGCAGTGACATCCGACAGCCGGGCGGTGGTGGTGGCAGCAGCGTCAAAGGGACCGGCTCCAGAGGGCAGCTCGGGCGGCTCGTTCCAGAGGGTGGGGACCGGGTCCTGCGGGTACTCTGCTGGAAGACAAGGACCCACGGGCATGGGGGGCCCGGTCAGGCCTGTCAACTGTGACAACCACAGCTCAGCAGGTCCCTGGGCTTCAGGTGCCCCCGGAGTGGATGAAGGGTGACCTGAGGGCCGAGAACCCTGGTATGGCAGAGCCCTCCTCCGAGGGAACACCACCTCTGCTGAATGCATACCCAGAGCAGCCAAAGGCACTGTGCTTCTGTGGCAACCTAGTGTACTCACAGCACACACGGGACAACACAGAGTGCCCTGACACCCTGCAATCTCTGCTCATGCACAAAGAGGCCCCACATGAACATCCACAGCTGGTTTGCTCATGGATGCCCTTGGGACTGGGCTGGGAAGGGCTGTCACACTGCCAACAGGCAGAGGCCACCGGGCCACCTGTGCTGGCCAAATTCACAGCATCTCAGGGCCCTTTTGTCCTGCACCACCAGCCCATGCAGTGCAGGATGCTGGAGGTGCTGGCACAGCACAGGACATGGCTCCCCCAGACAGGACCCCGGAGCCTCGACTTCCCCCTACTGCACCCCCGCCACTCTGGGGAGATGAAAGCCAGGCTGGGTTCTGTTTAATGTTACCACTCGTCTCCTGTTATTCCTTCCTGCCGTGGGTCAGAGACCAAGCCAGAGAGCCCTCCCTGTGTGTGGCTCACCAAGCGCTCCCTGTCAATGCCCAGCCTTGTTAAGGTGGGCTCTGGCAGGAGCAGGAGACATTCCACAGCTCCCTGCCGAAACCGCTGGGAATGTTGCACTGGGATGGGAAGAAAAGCAGGGGGGAGAAAAACGAACAACATTGACTGCCAGGGCCCTCCTGAACTGACACAATGGTTATCAGGACTGGGGAATAGGGAGTCAAGAGCTGGAGTAAGCAGCCTGGGCTCCCTGGGGCAAGGCACAGAGGTATCCCCCAGCTCTGGCATGTGAACCTTGGTGTACCAGGGGCACTTGAAGACTTGTCCCAGGCTCTCTGTGGCCCAGGAAGAGAGATGGCAGCAGCACATCTTGGCAGTACCAGCCCCAGCTTTAAGTGCCTGGAGCCGTCCTTGCCTCCTGTGGACAGAAGGTGCCGTGGGGGAAGAGCAAAGAATCCTCATTAATGGGCTGCACCACACTTTGTTCTCCCTTAAGATCCCTCCCTGGAACAGGAGGGCCAAAACACTCACCTTTCCTGTCGCTACAAACCCACTGAGAACTTACTGCAAGGTGTGCATCAAAGAGTAGCTCCCACCATCACCAGAGCTATTTCACAATCTTGGGAACACAGAAAAGTTCTAGACTAGTTTTGAAAGCTCTTTCTACAGGCAGGAAAGCTACAGGGTATCCAGCGAGACAACTGCCAAGTTTAACCCTGGCCCAATGAGCATCGACAGAGACAAGTAAGTTCCCAGTGTGCAGCCTGTTCCAGTTAGACCCAGGCAGGAACCCAGCCAAAGCTGGGTACAGCAGAGAATGCAGTGTCCTCACACACTTGGTACATCCATGGTCTCTGCACCAGAGGTGGCATCTCGGCCCCCCTGTACAAGCACACAGAGGTTTGTGTTCCACAAGAGCTCCCCACAAACACCAGAGCCTTTGCAGGGCCCTTCCCAGCCTGTGCTGCAAAACCAACCAGCAGAGCTGAAGACTCATATCCCATCCCATGGCTCTTCCACAAAGTGCCATTTCCAGTGGACCTCTCTATTTTAAATCCTGTGGTTTCACAGCCAGAGAATGGAACAAGAGGAAATACAGAATTCAGTGAGCAAAGGTAGTTAATGCAGGAGAGAACCGAGCAGAGCTGGGCTATTTAGCAGGCAACAGTGGCGTGGGGAAGCTCTTGGTTTAGGAACAGACCAAACATATGGAAAGCTTTGGAAGCCCTGGTTCCAGGCTGCTTTGTAAGGGAGAAACTCCACACGGCCACACTCAAGCCGTGACCTTCCTGACTCTGTCAACACCCCGCAGACTAAAACCAACACTGCCACTGTCCCCACCTGGCAGAGGAACACAGTGCTGGGAGGACAGTGTTGCTTCCTTTCCCAAGAATGTGTTTTTTCTCCAGAGCTGCGCATATGCCTTGCGTGTGACCAGGGACTGGTGTTAGCTCAGATGATCTGTAACAGATGCAGGCATCATCCAGGGAGACTGCATGACCTGGGCTGGGTCTTCCCAATCGCAGCTCTCAAAGGGATGAGGAGGGAGCACTATCTCTTCTAACTATAGTGCAAAGGTCCCACAGGTGCCACCAGACCCAGAGGTGCCAGAAAGTCTCTCCTGTTCTCAGTGCATCTAACTCCTGAAAAATTTCTGGCAGCTCTCTTTAAGCAGGGCACAGAGCTCATTTTTGATAGCCAAATACAGAGGAAACAGTCTAATTCATTTATGATCTCTGATTTTTAAAACCTTAGATGGCTGCTGGATATGTATTTTGTTAATTCCCCTCATCTGACTGACACACACTTTCAGTTTGCCCGCACAGAAAAGCCAGAATGTGCTTCACATCCATTTGCTGTCCCAAGTTCTTGTGGTTTTACCCTACCGGCATTTCAGCCGAGGGAAACACAACCCCTTTCAGGCAGGGCTGGTGCCTCAGGAACAGTTGTGAGCTCAGAGGCAGCAGTGGATTCCTGCACACACACTGAGTGAAATACCTGCAGCTGAGCCTCTCCAGGAGCCAGGGCTCAATGCTGGTCCCCTTCTCAGCTCCTGCCCCTCGATGCTGCTGGAACAGGTGCCAAGGGCCCTGCCATGGACACACAGGGTGGGGGAACACAAAACGAGAGTCAGGTTCCTCCAGAGCCCATTGCTGCAGCCTGGGAGAACGTCTGCTCATAACCAGCACTGTTCTCTCCATGTCTCTCCTTTGATTTTCCCTCCTAACCTAAAAGCTCATGTCTTCATATGCCTCCACTCCTCCAGCTGAGAAGCCCAAGCACCCATCCACCTATCCTCATGCATCCAGCAGGTTTCTTTAACAAGCAGAGGTTTCACACCTGCTTCCCTGACAGTCCCAATGAGTGTCAGCCACACAGCTGGTGGCTGGGAGTGGCAGATCTCTAATGGACCCACATTAAATGCCACAATCCCATTTCAGTCCCCTGGTAAAAGCAAGAAAAGTGATGGGAAGGACAGAGTTTGTGTCAGGTGCCAAACCCCAACACATGCACACTTAGTAAGGTCTTATGTCTCCAAGTGAAACATGAGGGCCTTTTCCAGTCATCTGTTGGACAGGATCTGGAGAGATTCTATCTACAGGCAGGGGACCCAGTTCAGGAAGTTCAGTTCTCTGCTCTGCTGCTGCTGTTTTGGGTGACCACCACAAGTCCTGCTCCTTCCAGGCTCAGTTTCTCTGTGCACGAGCAGGAGACTAGGATCTAAACATGATCTACAGAGAAAGCAGCACCAGAGTGGCCAGGCCTTCCTGCCCACGCTGTCACTGTCATTCTGACTGTGATGAGGGGGACGTGGCCTGTGAACCTCAACAAATGCTTCAGTGACAGCTCTGGAGCCAGCGGCAGCCCCTCCCAAAGAAAGGGAAAGTTGAAGGGAAGCTCCATGGCCATGGGCAAGAAACAGCAATCTTAACTTTGCGTGTAAAAACACCCAAACACGCTGCCATCTCCAGGGAGGGAGTGCAACCAAGAGCTGAAAAGTAAATATCAAAGGTAAGGTAGTGCATGGCTTTCCTGTTCACCCAAGAACTTTGCAGAAATAAAGAACTAGCAAGAAACACACTCAAAACACATAATCCATCACAAGACCAGATGTTTAATATTTGAGAGAAAGCCATGCATTAGCTGTGCTGCCATCAGTCTCAGGATCAGTCCTACCTCTAGAAAACTCCCGTGGCACACTCACATGGTTTGCTTGACCTGGAGGGACTTGGCAGGGGCAGCCGGGGGCACATGGAGGGGCTGCCAGGCTGCTGAAGCACACGAGTGACCCACCACTGCCAAGGCTCTGTGCCTCAGTGCCGGGGGCTCTGGAGGGAGGGAAGCCTTCAGGCCCTGGCACAAATGAGCTCTTCCTCAGCATTAGCTCTGTCTCAGCACTGAAACAGAAGCTGAGGGCAACTGTTGCTTTCAGACTAACAGTAAAAGCCTTTTCATGAGAAATACAGTTGGAGAATGCTTAGGAGAACAACATGCAATAATCTTATTGGCATTTTTCTGGAGATGGAACTGGACAAAATGGACTAAAATTAGAGTGTTTTGCAGAAGGCCAGGTGGATGATGGCAGCTCTTCTTTCCCACATGTTAACACTACAAATTGTCATATTTTAGGGAAATCTCTTTGCTGCACTGTCTTCTTCCTCTCTCCAGCACAGGTTAGTTATAACAGAGGTGAGGAAATGGGAAGGAAATATCAGTTACCATGAAGAAATACATGATGAGTTTTCCAAGTGATGCAGGGGCCAGTGGAACTCCAGACACATCGGCCATAGAGAGATCTAGAGGGGATGGTGGCAAAGGCAACTTGACAAAACTGCTATTTCCATGCTTAGAAAGAAGAAGGTGGGGTGAGCTGCCAGCACAATGATGTGGCAGCCACTACCCCAGGTACTCAGTGACTGAAAGGTAAGACCGGAAAAGTCTCTACAAGTGACAGCCCCGGGGGATGCCAACCAAATCTGAAGGAACCAGACCCTCCCCACAAGCCAACTGTAAGACCTTAAGGCAGGCAGATGTGGCCATGTCACATCATTGTCCCTGAAGGTTACTTGCCGGTGGCCAATAGTCTTCTTCACACAAGCTGACTTCAGCACCTCATCATCCTCACCCTCCACCTCCAACCTAGCTACTTATTCAGGAGTCAATACCAGTGTCAGAAATTTGTAAGGAGTGTTGGAGCAAAGCAAGGTTGAGTAATGGCTTACAAAGTCCTGGTTCAAGTGTGGACAGATCTGCTGGAACAACTACATCTTTTCCTGAAATTTGCCAAACAAAACCTATTTGCTTCTAAGTAGTAGAATACTTAAGCTTTAAAAAATTTCCTAAATAATCTTTTATCCTCCTGTAGTTGAAAACAAAGACACACAAGATGCTATAGAAAGATGTCCTTGGTCAAGGTGTTCTCCTGTGTCTTTTCCTTTAGTGTGTGTGCTCTGTTGCTTCTTCCCCCCCAGACTCATTCTGATGTGCTACTGCAGTAAAACATATTTCCATGTTAGCTCAAAACAAGCTCACAAGTCCACGTCTGAGTTTAAATACCAAATATACACGATTCGGAAGCCAATGCCTTGCAAAGGCTTTGTACTAACTTGCACCTCACTTGGGGCTCTGAATCCATTACAGGAATTGAAACTGCGTTTGCTGATAGGAAAAAAAAATCAGCTCTTCATAATCCTCCTGTGCTCTCGGCATACGTGCCACTTGGGTTTGGAGAAAGAGGAAGTGGAGAAGGCTTAGGTTTGTCACAGATCCTTGAGCTGGCTGTTTCCTGTTGCACCCAGATGATGTGGACAAAGGGGGTAAAAGATGTGCTTGGTTGCCTCCCCATCTTTGACAAATGTGATGTTGGAAAGAGCTCAGTAACTTGGAGAAGTTCACACTTTCACCAGTCACAGAGCCCTGACCGTGCTGTCCAGGAAATCAGACCAGCTGAGCAAGCAGCCAAGAGGGAGAGGAGACTCACCCTGGACATGGGGTCTGCATGACCCCATAGTCAGCCCTCTCCGAGGCAGAGCCGCTCCTGCTCACTCTGGAGGGCTCTGCTGGGGAGAGTCAGAGGTGCTGAGACGAAAGGGCAGGGGCTGGTGAACTCCGAGGCCAGCAAGGGGCTGTCCGGCCCCAGGTGGCCACGGCAGGCACAGGGCCAGGGCAGGGCTGAAAGGAGGCCTTCAGCAGCAGCACAAAGAGCAGCCTGTGGAGGGCAAGGCCAGGAGCTCCTGTGTGCAGCAACTCTGCGGTTCTGATGGATACTAAGTAAACTTGTTTACAGAAAGGCAGGGCTGTGTGTGTATGTGCTGAGACCAAAGGGCTGTCTGTGTGCCCTTCCCCTCTTTGTCTGCACCAGGCCGGAAATTTCCTCTTCTAATGGAGTAAAAGGCAGAAAAAGTTCCACTGTTCCTCAAAGCACCTGTACTGGGGGCAGGAACTCTCCATGTCTAATGCAGTGGAGAATCATTCTGCTCCTGGGATGGCTTACTGTCCAGGCTGGTTCCCTCCTGTCCTCTCTGAGGGAGCAGAGAACAATCTGTTAGAGGCCTGACACCTCTGAAGCACTGCAGAGAAAGCACAGAATCTCTCCTACACCCCAAGATCTGAATGTTGCACTCCCGAGTACAAAGCCCTTCAAGCCTCACTGCACGAGCACAACTCACCCAGTAACAGGACCGAGTAAACTTGGGAGCGCACCACAGGAGCAAAGTGACACAGGGAGGCAGCACCAGGCACAAACCACAGCTGCAATGCCAGAGCAAGCACATGGAAAAGCTGGCAAGGAGGGGGACCAGAGCAAATGCACCAAATATTGGAAATTTAAAACAGCATAGAAGAGATCCCAGCTTGGAGAGGAAGCAGATTGAATTCTCACTGGAAATCAATCACCTCCTGCAGAGTGAAATACTGCTAACGATTAAGAAAAGACCTTACCTGGTATGGGAGAAGAGCATGGCCAGTGCTTCTGAGAGCAAGAGCAAGGCACAAACTGAAACTGTGCTAGAATTATTAATGTTCCACTGCACAAAAAAAGTTCACGGTTTGAGAAGGAAAGTATCCACTTTTTAGTGCTCATTTCTTAGTTACTTTGAAGGTTTCCCTTCAAAGAAGGTGTCCTAGAAGGAGAAGATACCAGCTGCACTAATTCTGCTCCTCCTCCCACAGATGTTCCAGCCAAGCACAGCAGTGAATTTCCCTACCCATATGAAAGCTCCTTTTAAAATAATTCCATAATTTGATCTGCTAGACAGCTGGCCAGATCTCCCTGCAAGGCAAGATGCTCAGAAGAAACTGGGAGAGAACTGCAAAACAACATTGCTCCAGGTCTTGGAAGGCAGGACAGAAATTTGGAAAAACAAATGCTGTGCCTGTTGTCTTGGTCCCAGCCATCTCTTCAGCCTCGCCTCCACAGCAAGAAAGGCTTTGGGGGAAGCAATTCCCCATAAGAGTTTCCACCTGTAGGCTCAGAGCCCATCAGTGCAGTGGGTTTGGGAGTCAGTTTTTTCCCAGTTGTAAAATCCACCTCAGACCTGCAGCCTTTGAAGCTGCCTGTGCCCCCGGCTCCCTGCAGCCAGCACAGCTCTGCTGAAGGCAGGAGCAGATAAAGCTGAAATTAATAACAATCCCCAGAAAAACAGTGCCTTACACAACAGGCATCTCTCCCATTCTTCTTCCCATCACCTCACTGAAAGCAAGTCAGAGCCAGGCACCTTTCCAGCACTGCCCTCGTGCCCCAGCTCCAGAGCAGCCCTGTAAGGATGCACACTTGGCTTTGGACTGAGGTTTTCATGGACACTTCCCTAGTTCTGCCTAAAGCAGCTGTTGTGCTCTGCTGTAGTAGAGAGCACAGAAGGAACCAGGAATTGGCACACATGCTTTAGCCAAAGAAAAATGTTTCTTTCCATAACTATAACTTCTTCCTGCTATTAAAAGCTGAGGGGCAGCCTGTCCCATCAGCCACTGAAAGGTTTTCCGTCTGCTGCTGATTGATGTGTCCACTGACCCCCCACCCACCAATGCTCAAAATAGGTGCTACTGCCATTCTGCTTAGGAAAAGTTAAAGGATTTTCTCCACTGAAAATACAGTCTTGCTCACCAGCAGCCACCAAAGCTAGTTTCCCTTAATCAATTATAATTCAATACATATTTAGGGATGTTTTCAGGGAAGTGAGAAGAAAGAGGGGCAGTGTAGTAAAGGATCTCTCATGCTTTTGGGCTTTAAATGCAAACAAAGCTCCTTACCTGCCAGCACAGCAGGGACCAGGATGCTGCACAGCGTTAGCAGGACCAGGCGAAGGACTCTGTGGTAAGGCATGGCTTCCCTCAGGAAAAGCATCAGCAGGAATCCTTAAAACTCTTCAAAGCACAAAACAACTCAGAAATGTCACTGGTATAATAAAAATTTTGTTCAGTCAGGTAAAAAAAAAAAAACAAGAAAAAAAAAGAAAAAAAAGTCCTTCACAAGAGCAGCTGTGCAGAGAGTGCAAAGCTCAGCAGAGCCTCCCTCTCTCTGGCTCCAGGAGCACACCTCCCAAAGGCAGCTCCACCCTCCCAAACTTGTGCCTAAAACCCCATAGGCAGCCAAGCAGAGCCATCAGGACCCTGCCAGGTCACTGCACACACAAGCAGTTGTTGGTGAGCCCTTCCCAGAGGCCACGAGGATGCTCCTGGAATGCTTTCCCTCAGGTTGGCAATCCCGAGGCACAGGAAATAACACAGGAGCCATTGGGGCAGCTCAGCCCAAGACCAAGCAGCCCATTTGAGGGCTCTGCTCTCCCTCACTGTGCAGGGTGGCAGGGCATTGCAGGGTGGGGAGAGCAAAGAACAAGGGTCTCAATCTTCTGAGGCTAAAATGCTCTGACACAGAGCCACAGCAGCTCCATGGCATCCTTGTTCCTGGGTGGAATACTTACAGAGCTGGCCTGGGAGCCATGGGTGGTCTCAGAACTGCTGTCAAAGTCTCCAAGTGCTCCAGGAGAGTCGCCTTTGGCAGGCAATGCCAGCATCCTCCTCGGATCCCAACTGCTCAGGCACCACCTCCTCCCGCCAGCCTCTGCCACTCTGTCCCTGCCTGCCTCGGGGGCTCACAACAGTTCACAGCACAGAAAACCCAGGTTTGCTTCAAATCACATTTGCAGCAACAAAGAATGGCAAAAGAACGAGGTGTATAAAAAGGGGAACACTCCAGCTGATTGTCACAGAAGAAGTTTCATTAGTATTTTGGAGCTGATATGATGATGAATACTTCATGGTTTCCCATCATGTAATGAATACATAAACACCTCCAATGTGAGTTCTTTATGCTCTGAAAATATGACACAAGTAGTTAAGTCTTAAATTTCAGATTCAGATTTTTCTGCAGCAATTGCTTTGCTTTTTGGAGCCCCTATTTTCCCCATCCCTACAGATCCAAGTAACTCTTGCTATAGCAAAGGGCCCTGTTTGTCACAGGTGACAAGGTGACAAGGCAGAAGGTGTCACAGAAGGTGACAAGGCAGTCATCTGAGCACACAATCTACACATGCCACCACCTTACCTTCGCAGAAACACAGAAACCAGAGTATTTCAGTATTACAGTGTATCTTCCCCAACGGTCCATTATCTACAAATTCTCAGGAGCCAAGTGAGGTCCTCAGAGTTTGACAAATTATTGCACAATTTCCCTGCTTGCATTTCTGCATTTTCATTTAGAAATCAAGAAGCTGTTCCTTTCCTGCTTCCCAGCCGAGCTCGAAACTAACACGCTTTTATGTACTTGTAACACAGTGCAGAGCAGTCCAAAATTAGCTTGCAGAAATTAGATCATACCCCCAAAAAACCAGAAAGCACTTATGAACCATGCACCTTATATACTAAAAAGAGATACTAAAACAAAGATTATCAGCCTAAACATCAGCTCAGACATCAGCTAAGCATCAGGCAAGGTTACCATGTAAGTTAGGCCTTAGCATACTTATTTTCCATGGTTATGTGAATGGCAGGACATTTACCATTACCTTTACTGGGATTTTCCACACAAAAACAAGTAGAAAAAAAGGAAAGTAAGTCTAAAAAGAGAAACTTACAAGGTTTCCATGTGGACTTTAGGCTGAGGGGAGAAATAAACCACCTTATTTAGGGCAGTGCATTGGAGTGCATGGGGTGGGCACCGACTGGCAAAAGAGGCTCCCTGGCCAAGTGTTTGTGTTAAGAGCAAACCAGCCATGGCTTGATCTCCTCTGCATAAACAGCACCAGCATGAATGCACACGTTTCTCTACAGACAGCGGAGGAAAATTAAAGCTTTCTTGTTAGAAATTTCCAATATCAACTTACTGGTGTTTATTTGAACTCTAAAATTATCAAGTAGAAAAACCAACCAGTATTCCTCACTAGGGAAGAAATAAAGCAGCAGCTGTTGTTCCACATCCTGTGTATTTGCTTGTTGTTTCTTGATGAAAACTGATGCAAGTCAAGTTTGGGTGGGTTTTAGCACCAGGAATTATCTCAATACTCAGCTTTGACAAAAGCAAGCAGAAAGTTTTCTCTCAGATATAATACAACCAGGTTTTATTTAAGTTCTCTCTTTTTTCCCCCCCCTACACTGGCAAAAGTTCAGAGGGAGTTTAAAGTTTTGTAAACATTTTAACTACCCCTCTTCCCCCTTTTATGAATTTACAAAGCAAAGGAGACAGGGAGACCAGATTTGCAACAGTTCCAAGTCTCTCCATGCTATCGGATCCAAAAACTATATACAAGTCTGCAGCAGTCTCTGTATAGTTACTGTACATGTCTGGGGACGGGGGAAGAGAGAGGAGGAGGAGGGGAAGGTGACCCCAAAAAATGAATAAACCAAACAAAATAAAATCCAAAGCCAAACTGCTCTTGAGCAACTCAAACTGTTTTCTTTAGGCAGTGATGACAGAATAACAGACACCTTTATACAACTCCACCAAAACTGCAGCATATCTCCCTTCGCAGGTTACACCCCTCTGGGGACGGGAGATGGGACCAGGGGGTTCAAACTAAGTGCATTTGGCAGTTTTCCTTCTCTGTCGTTTGTGGTGTGTGTGGGGGTGGGAGGTGGTTACGTGGAGCAGGGAAGGTGGTGTTAATCTTTCGGTGAGAGAGGAAGGTAATGACTCCATAAACACTTAGAGGTTATGGATCCCAGTGAAGGTGCATGAAGTACTTTTAAGGTGTAGAAGATAAGCAGGGCCATCATTGCACAAAGCTTCGTCCTCCAGTGTCTCTCTCCATGACGAAAGGGCATCTCTGCTTGATACCTAAGCACTGCTTCAAGTGACAACCAGCTGAGGCTGCTGGCACGTCTCTGAAAGCCAGGGTCCACCCTCTCCAGAGACTACAGATCCACACTGTAAAGATCCCACTGTCTCTTAAACGAGACAAATTTGCAGGAAAAGAGCTCAAAATAAACTGGTCCTAACCCTCTGAAGGTAGCACTTATGGGGTAAATTCAGCCTGAAAGAAGAGATGCCACCCCCCTTTTTCCAGAGCAGAAGTCCCCACTTGTCCAGGAAGGCTGAAGAATGCCGACGGGAACTCCACCAGCTTCAGCATCACCACCTAATGAAGACAGACTCGAGCTTTCCCTCCAAAAATTATGTGCTGAGAAGGGCTGGCAGGGGGTGTGCAACTTCAAACCAACCCAAGCTAAACTGTGCCCACTACCGCCCCTCTCCTGTTGCCAGTTTCTAAGGGTAGCTTATGAATGCAACTCCTGGCCAGGAGAGCACCTCTTGCCCTGATGGAGCAGCCAAGTCAGTATCAGTGTGGCGTTTTGGTTTTGACCAACATCTGTTAACCACAAACTCTCTCTCAATCTCTCTCTCTCTCTCTCTCCATATGACTGCATGTGTTGGATGTGGTAAGAGTAACCAGGAGAAGGAAGCAATGCTTTGCAGAATCCCAATTGATTTTTTTTTCCAGGTATGTCAGCAGAATGAATCACAGCACAGTGAAAGCTTGCTGCCCAATTCAGCCTTGTTGTGAACAAAGCCTAACTCCCACCCTCCCGGGACTCTGAACAAAGTCCACTTGAGTGGGCTGACAGTAGGAACAATGCCTGTGCAGTCCTGGGCAGAAAGGGTTTGCTGGGGCCAGAGGAAGCAGCCTGAGATGATTGATCCTGTGATTCACTGCGAGGCAAAGAACAACACAAGGTGGAGAGTACGGTGTCCAAACGGAGAATCCATGGTTAACAGATGCAGGAAAAGCCAGTTGATTTGCACATGCTCAGTAGTCTTCCAAAGTCTCTATTTCTCCCATATTGAGCCGCTCTGATGAAGCATTCACTGAAAACCCTGTGAACCAAGAAGAACTGGTGTTAAAAACCTGGCTGTAGCATAGTGTACTTGATACAAAACATCTGTTAAATGCAGTACCACGTGTAAGAGAAAGTGAATCTAGGGGTAATTCAGTAAGGCTACAGATGCAGTCACCCAAACTGTCTGATTTTTTCCTTAATAAACTAAAGATAATCAACTGCATATTTAGACAAGCATCACTTGTCTTTAAAACCAGATCAGAAGACTGTTTTCAAGTTCCATTTAAAAGATGTCACCTGCAGAGCCAGTATGAGGCACATCTACATACAGTGGCAACATGGCTCTGCAACATCTTGAAAGGGAGAATGCTTAAGTCAACTGGTTCTTGGAAGTGGCTGTCAACACCATACTTATGTGGTCTGAGAGGAAGAAATGGGCATTCTGAGAACCTGGAATCCACACGTGGAATCGTGCTCACACACTTCAGGAGCTGTGAGCAATTTCCCCCTTTACTTTAAAGTCTCAATGCATGTACCTATGAAATCTAGTAGCAATTACATCTATTTCCATGCTTTTTTACAAACTTCCATCTCAGGAGTACAATGTGAAAATGTACAAAGTTACCCAGGGCCATGCAGGTGGCTCAAGATCCACCCAAACTTCTATCCAACCTTTTAGCCATATGTGTTGAGGACATGATGCACATGAGAAAAGTTCAAGAAAGAGTGAAAACACTTTCAGCAAGGAAACAAATCCAATAAATCAAATGCAGCTTTCTTACTGAAATCCCCTTTTTATGGCTGTATGAACCCCATCTTCATGGGAGCAGAAGAACAGGGAAAGTTTCCCTGTGTAAGGCTACTAATCACAAAGTTGAACTTCAGTGTCTTGAGAGTGCTACATTGGTTTGCTCTGTGCTAGACAACCAACTGTCTTCCACTCCGAGAGGTAAGAAATGCTCTGTTCTGTAGGTTTAGGAAAATTGTTCTAGCTCCCTCATGTGGTTGCGTGGCCTAAAAGCATCTGAAACGATTTTGTAAAAGAGTATGCATTTTTAAAAAGCTGCTTGGGCTACTTCCCTCCCAGCTGGAACTTCTAGATTGTATTTAGTGATTTCTTCTTCATATTACATGAGTTGTTTTTTTAATATATTCAACTGAGTATCCAGATCAGACTCAGTGGATGGGCACCTTGGGGTGGCATAAGTCAGGATCCCACTGAGAAGTTCCATACACACTAGTGCAGAAATCACTGATTTAGTTGAAGTACTGACTTTGGTGAGACCAAAAATAGAAGAAAGACAAAAACCAAAGGCAGGGCTCTGCTAGAGCCTTAAAAAAGCAGTGACTTCAGGTGGACAATACCTGTCTGCTCTACAGCAACTGGGCTCAGCAGAAGCAGCACAACAAAGCCTGGCGCAGTGCAGTGCCCCGGTTTCCTCTCTTCATACAGGGCACAAACACAGACATTTATTCCACAGGAACATAATAGTGACCTGTCACCCCACAGTGTCCATGCACTCACACAATGGCCTTGTACCTTAAAAGCTACTGCAAAGAAACTTTTCCATAAAGTGATACAGGGGACTGTTAAAATCAGCCTCACATAAAAATTAAGACGCAGAACATAATAAATAAATAAAGGACTCCTAATGAAGTCATCATCTCCACCATCTCCAACTGAAAACCTGTGACCACTTCAACCTTTGCTCTCTTTTCTGACTAGGGTAGCGGTCAGCTCCTGGAAAAAGGTGGCAAGGCAAAGGCAGCCTCAGAAAGCTGCTTCTCATAAAGAAAGGAAAACACTCTTTTCTTCAAAGAACAAATCACTATTAAAGCAATAAAATAAAATAGCCATAGGTCAACTCAAAAGAGGAAAGGGAATTTAACTGACATCCCTGAACTACTTAAGAGGTTTCCAGGTAATAACCCAAGTATCAAAGAGGACATTACATGAGGGAAAGTTCAACAAAAGTTTTCCATGAGACTGATACATAATTTTTCAAATCATTAAATAAATAATACTACTGAAAAGATTCTAAAGACATTCCAACTTTTCTATTCAAATTCAGTATTACCATTTAATGTCAATAAGAGTCCTCTACATTTCCCCAAAGCAAACCACCACTACCAAATTAAACATTAGTTTTTAAAAACTGAAACGGACCTAACAAGCTGGGATCTGCTCGAACCATTTTCTGTTTCTTCTTTTTCTTCCCGCTCTGCACAGCCTCAAAGTTGGACTGCTGGTTGTTGCTCTGATTGGTCTGAAAGACTGAATGTAGTGAACTGTGGTTCATCCCCCACACTGAATCCTAGAGAACAAATTAGGGACAAGATTACAGAGCACAGTGAAGTCTGGTTTATTTATACAGAAAATATTCAGAGAGCCCAAAGCACTTCCTATATCTATGTGGCAGCACTAGCTACTGATGTAGCCACCTCATCTTCCCACAGCATTTCCCAGATCACCATGCAAAAACACTCTGATCTACAGTTGGCCTCAGCTGTTAAGTTACAAGGGAAACTTGATCCTGTGGTAAAAACTGGAAAGCTGCTTTATTATCTGCAGTTTCCAGGACACTGATGAATCCAGCAGGGGTGCTGACTCTCCAGCCTCACACAGTCCCCAGGGAAGCAGAGCCACCTCTACCTGCTGTTGCTGCTGTTGCCGCTGCTGACTGGCTTTCTGTTTGGCACGGCGCTCGAGGAACTGCTTGGCAAACTCCTTGGCCTCAGGAGTATCTCCAAGGTAGGCTCGGATGTAGTCATGGACCTCATAGGGAGACTCCACTTCCTTCAGGAAAGAAACAAACGTGGGAACTGCAAGAAGAAGGCAGACCATGAGCGAATGCATGTTGATAGCAAACACACACATGCAATAAACACCAGCGCCAGATTTCTGTGTCAAATATTTGCTGGTCTAGTAGCTTGCTCTTCCTTTCCCACAATAAAGCCCTATCATGCAATGCAGGATGAAAATGGATCCTCACCTATCTGCTGGATAATGCTTCCATGACTACCAGAAATCCTCAGGAGGGCTCTGGCTGAACAGACTTCAGAACTTTTTCAAATCCCACTGATTTGCTATAGTTAGGACAATGAAAACCTAAAAGAGGATGCAGCCAGTTCTTCTAGCCACTATTTAATGATGTCCTTTTGCTGAGTGCATTGGAAACATTGGTTTCATACCATTACAGTCCCTCAGAACTACTCTGTCAGGAAACAGAACAGATATTGTCCCCCCCATTTCTTTCCATCTCTTACCATCTAAGTTGTTGGCTGTGTTGAGTGCATGAAGCATCTGTTCACACCACTGAGTGAATCCATCCTGGGCTTTATTAACCCCCTGGAACAATTTCAACAGCTTCTCCTCTTCTTCTACCTTCTTGTTTTGTCTACTTGTAATACCTACAGATTTACTGAGGTAAAGAAAATGCATATAATTATATTATCAGTTACCAGCCTTGCCCCCAGTACCATATGCAGTACAGTGTTGCAAGACTATTTTGCAAGATGCAAGTACTTTTTAAGAACAAAATAATTTTCTAAGCAGGTGACAAAATGAACTGTGAATGGTCACCTATTAGCTAATTTTGTTGTCAAAACAGATCCTGAATGATACAGAAAAAAAAGGAAAACACACGATGCTCTAACTGCTAAATGATTATGCCAGGAGTAGCAGTCTTTCTTTGCAAAAGCTCCTTCCCCAGTTCCTACCTGAGGCTGGCATTGCTTTTGTTTTTATTGGTCGAGTTACGAGGTCCCACTTCCTTCACTGCATCATCCCAGAAACCCATGTTTGAGTTTTTGGTATCGGCATTACTCCAGATGCTACTGACTAGGTCAGATGCCCACTGGTTGCTGGGATTCGTGTTTAGAGAGCCCCACACTGAATTCCCAATGCTGGTGTGCAGGTTAGAGTGCTGTTGAGACATAACAAAGAGATGCTGGTCATTAGCACAGACCCAGCAGAAAAGACATGAACAGACAGAGGGAACTGGCATACGGCTGCTTTCCTCCATGTACTGATTAGATAAATAAACGTACCGTGGTATTTCTGACTCTGTTCGGCTGCTGGTGCTGCTGTTGCTGCTGTTTCTGCATCTGCCTTGCCTCTTCCTGCTGTATCTCCAGCAGGGACTTGGTGGTGCCTGTTGGTTTGGTGACATTACCCCAGCCTGACAATTTTTGCTGCTGTTGCTGCTGCTGTTGCTGAAGGGCCTTCATTAGTTCACGCTGTTGACGCCTTTGCTGTTGCATGCAAGACAAAAGTGCTTGTAAATGCTTTCATATGATCATTACTATTCAAAAGTCTAACTTGGAAACTGGTTTTAAACAGAATTCACTTTCTTCTGGAGAAGCCTGGCTGACCTGTTATTGTTCTGAGCCATTAGTGTTCCTCCAAAAAGGGAGACATTAGGTAACCACTAAATACAAATTGTTTATTAGCCTTGGACAGACTAAATTTATCAAATCATTCCTGCAGTCAGCTTCTTGGAAGATGACCTTCTCTCCTACCATCACTTGATCCCCCCCAACACACCCTCCCTTTAACTGCCCTGGTCTTGTGAATATCTTCAAACATGTTAGAATAGAGATGTGAAATAATTGTATACTGTTTTGTGAACATACGCTCCCAGGGTTAAAAGGGTGCAGTTTTCCCTTCTTTCAGATTCTTGTACTAAGAAGCAATAAAAATTTTCACACAAGTGTTTACTGAACCTATGCCTGAAGGACAGGATTTTGAGTTATGCTATTTCAAAAAAACATTCCTCATCCTCACCATTCCTTCTAATAACTGAAGTGACAGCTAAGCAGTCCCACAGCTGAGTCCCCTCTAAAAAGTTGCACTCCGCTGCTGTCAGTGTTTACCTCTTCTCGGAGCTGCCGTTCTCGTTCTTCTTCTAACTTTTGGATTTCGGCCAGTGACAGTGTGGTCTGGGATTGACAAGCTCCTGAATTTGATTGCTGACCCCATGTCGAAGATGAAGGGAGCTGGGCCAAAACAGACATCATCAGGAATTACAAAACACTTGAGAACACTGCTGGAGCATAATCAGGAAAGAAACTGTATAAATCCAGGGGGAAAGAAAGGCCACATTTAAAGGCTAACAAAACCCTAGAAAGTACAAAATGGTATAATAATAAAGTATGAAAAGGAGAAAATACAAATGATACATTCTTTGAATTGCCCTCTGATGTATCAGTCTTTGACACACAGTATCAAGAATAATGTAACACATCATTACTGAAAAAAAGCAATCCCTTTAGACTTCAAAGACTTTAGGAATTCCAAGCTTTAGAAACTTTACACTGGCCCTTGCTCACTGTGGCAAAAAAACCATCAGTGCCCATGTGTGATGCCTTCCCAGTGTGCTTCTATTGACAGAACACTTTTGGGTTTTAATTTGTAACTTCTCTTCCTCTTCCTTCTCTCATCTTTATCCTCTTCCCTCCTCAGACAGCTCATCCATCCCTGCTCTGCCTAAGCTACTACAGACCACCCTGAATGCAGCTGTGGCTTTACTTGCCATGCAGAGCTGAAAGGAAGTTAAACTGCAGAAACAGGTTACCTTCATTTGTGCAAGTTGCTGCTGTTGCTGCTGCTGCTGCAGCCGCCGTAAAGCCTCCTGCTGCTGTTGCCTCTGCCTCATGATCTCTTTCTGGCGCTGGAGTTCCAGCTCCTTGCGCTTCCGCTCCTCCTCCTCCAGCCGCTGCCGGGCCGCCTCCTCCTCCATGCGCAGCCGGCTCTCCTCCAGCCGCCGCTGAGCTTCCTCCTCTTCACGCGCCCATTTGGCAGCCTCCTCTTCCTTCCCAGGACACAGAAAGGAACAAGGTCTGAGGAGACTTCGCAGAATTTAAAATACTCTTAACTCTGTGGCACTGATATTCTGACAGAACAGAGAGGGATCATGTTCTCTGTAATCTGTGCTGTCTGGGTTGTTCATTTACCTTTACATTTCTCAGTAATAAAGTAATATAGTCTATGTTCCCTAAAAATACATGTTTCCCATTGCTCCACCAAAGAACTTGGAAGAGAATGATATCTCCCTAATTCACACCAGCTCATTTCTTACTACTTTCCTTCTAGTAGTTACACACCTTTCAGTCTGAGCTTCTGTCCACTTATACTACTTACAGTACCACCACACTTTCAGTGGAATAAAACTTGGCAAAAATAAGGAAAGAAGAGACAGGTGACAAGAGACGGAGATATTTACTGTTGTTACTCAACACTAAAGTTCCAGAGAAGACAGTTCTGCTAACAAATGACAGAAACGGTGATGAACGTCTTACAAGGGAGGACCCTGAAAAGGCATTTTTAAATATTAACTGTGAATTCTGAAATGGACTTGGAAGTTAATGTGAAGCCAATCATGTTTCAAGATTAGCTTGACCAAGGGACTGTGACAGTATCAATTAGGGGACTGGAAGCTCAATTCCCCAATAGGGACTTCTAATACTGACCCCAAGGAGAAAAAAAATCTTGTTAATAAGAAAGAAAAGGTAAGAAAAAAAGCTGAAACTCTGGTAGTTTATATAGACTTGGCACTGCACAGAAAAAACGCCAAAACTGATCATCTCAGATGACACTGAAGATGACAAAGTAAAGGCCCAGAGAGTGCTAATTCAAAATAAACTGTTATTCTGATACTGTATTCTGCCTCAGAAAGGAACATAAATACTGTGCTGCAAAGCCATTCTTAAGGCTAAATGTGAAGGGAGAACACTCACTCCCACCCAAATCTCTTTACCTAAGGGTATAGTGGATTCTGATTGTTTTGTCTGAAGTCAGGATACAGGTAAACAATCTTTTTTCACTCAACTTAATACTGTTTGCAAGCTCTGCTTTCTTTGACCAAAACTGATGGTTTCTCAAGCACTGGTGCAAGTTTCAAAGCCTGTTGCGGCAGCCTCCATAATTGAACAGAAGAGGTCCCTTTTGTCATTTTTCACCTGTTTACGAATTAACTCCTCTCGCTGACGTCTTTCCTCCTCCTCTCTTCTTCTCTCCTCCAATCTCCTAAGTGCTTCCTCCTGTTGTTGCCTCTCCTCTTCCTCCCGCTGCCGCCTTAGTGCAATTTCCTGCTCTCGTTGTCGCCTGAGGGCCTCCTCCTGGAGTTGGGAACAAAATGTCAGTCTATAAATGCCATTTTATCAACAAACAACGTCAGAACACAGATTACAACATTGTCTGGCCAAGTAAGTAGCCTCAAGAAAAGCTCCCTAGTTCCAAACTAAGCTATACCAAAACAGTGCATTAAGCACAACAAACCCACATGTTAACAAGTATTTCTGATGTAATGTGCATCTCCTACATAAATTATTTTAATGAAAAACAGAAGATATAATTGCCCGTCTTTGGTTTTAAGAAGAACGGCATTGAGAATGACAACAGAAGGTGAGAGTCCTCTTTTCACTATACAGCACTAGCAATTGAACATTAGATCTATAAATATTTCAAAGGGTGGGTATCATTAATTCCTTCTGGTGGGGGCTGTCAGCTATAAATTGGAAGCTTTTCCTACTTACAGGAGTTTCTGAATAGTGACTGTTCAAGCGCACTACAAAACTCAAACTACATCTCCAGACACCAGAAAGAAGCTGATGCAGCCCAGTGCACTTAAGGACAGTTATTTGAAGTCTCAAGGGCTTTGACTGGGCTCTCTCTATACTATTTAAATATTTTGGGTAACAATGTCTCTCAGGAGCTTCCAATATATTCTGATTTCCAAGTACTAAAATTATTTACTTAACTTAAAAATTAAATATCAGCACCCTTTCCTATCAACATAAACAGACCTTTTTCCATTCTGCCACTTGGGTTTTTTTGAGGAATAGGGTCAAGCAGCTTCCTGTATATTGTTAAATGGGATCCCACCTGGGGACCTCTTCCACCAGTTCTGACTTTCCCTTGCATAAAAAAGCCTTAGTTTTTGCAGCCTTTTCTGACCTCTGATGTCCAGCAACTGAGTTAAGGCCACCCTACTTTTCACCCCTTCTGTTGTCTGACTTACCCTACCAGCTCAACTTGAAGATCTTAATTTTTGGACCAGAACCTTTTTAAGCTTTTATAATTTTGTATTTTCCTTTTAAAATGACCGCTACCGCAATCACATTCCTGCAAGTTTTTTATAAGCAATACATTATTCATAGGGATTGGGAATTAATTGTGCAGCACAGATGTAAACTCTGGTAAATCAAGGAAGTCAATTGTGAAAACTAAGACCCTTTTATCCAATCTGACACCAAAGCCTCATGTACAAACAGCACAGATAAACTACACTACAGTTCCATGAACAACTGTCCTGGGTTTTTCTCTGACAATGAATTTCAGAAGCCTGCAACAAAACTGTCAGCAGACAGAAGATCTTTTATAAGTAATCCCATGGCACTGAATAGCTGCTGGCTGCAAGCCAACAATTCCTTCATATTCCTGAATATCACTTAAGTGGTTTGGTGCTAGATATAAGTGCAGTAAGTGGGTTTTCCCATTAGCTGGACATAGAACAATAGCCTGTGATTCATTTTCTCATTAATCAAATCAGCTTCAAGTGCAACACATACCACCTGAACCATTTTTGAAATTTGGGCCTTTAACTGTATTAATTGGACACATGCAGTCAAGTCACAGTAATCAAGTGTCCCCACTACAAGTGCTGAAAAATTTCTGCTTGCTGTATCTTCTATTGAAAAGGCTGCTGAGTAGGCTGAAGGTGTCAGTCTTTTTTGTTTGCCTGGAGACCACAGAGCAGGATCTCAGCTCAGGAGTCCTCAGTGCCAGTCTGGGGGCTCCCACTGACATAGCACGTAGTACCTGGGAGAGATGAGCAAAGTCACCGAGTCCTCCTGTGGGACAACACTTCAGTGACATCTCTGCCCTACTTCCCCCTTGGGAAACGAGGCTAGAATTGCCATTAAGAAAGCTGTACAGATCTCCTTCTTGCTCAGGCATGCCAGGAGAGACACTGTTAAATGACATGAGTAAAAGACCTCTCCCCTACAGAACTAAAGATGAACAGTGTTTTACTGACACAAAAAAACCTTGTAAGATATGAAAAACTGGGAAATACAGCCTTTTATTTCTGACTCTTCACAGCTATAAAAATGTTGTCTTACTATTTACTTCTGTATCTTATTATTTGATGTTTTTGTTTGAGCACGTGACCAAAACCATTCAAAGCTCTCCAGCTTTCTCCACCCACTGACTGGTATGGGAAACAATCAGTCCTTTGGTTCTTAGTGTTCCCATGCTCGTAGAGTCCTGCTCCAAGACATTCCCAGTGTTCTTTCTTAGTAATTGTTTTCAAACATATACATCTTGCTGTACAGACAGCTTATTTCACATCTTTTAAAATATCTGTAGTATTACAAAAAAAAATCCTTAAGCAGCAATCCCCAGTTCAATATACTCTGGATTTTTAAATAAAAGAGAGAATTTTTGCAGTTCGTGACAACTGCAATTCTGCTTGTCTATGTTACTAGGGCTCACAAATCCTTTTATTCTCCTCTTTGAAACAGGTATTTTAAGGGGAGAACTAAAGAAATAATTTAGAGAAAACAATTATTAACCGGTTATTAAACCTCAAATTTTGTTCCTGAAAGCAATCAATCATTACAAAATAGAAGATACCAGACCAGAGACAAAAATGAAACACAGGAGCTACACAAGCTGGGCATTACTGTTTTCAATTCTACAGTGCAAAGTAATTGATGAAAACTGTGAACAGAACTGAATTCAACATTTGGTATGACATTTCATCCTACAGAATTGAATTTCTATTATTTTTTTTTAATTTAGAATTCACCATCAACAGCATATTTACTAACCTTATATACTAGTCTTTTATGCAGTATTACATCAAAAGCCTTCCTGAAGTCCAGGCAGATTAAGTCTACTGCTTCACCCCTCTCAGCTCTCACTGTCATCTCCTCAAAAGAAGTTAATCAAATTTGTTAAGCATCATCTCCTCTGCAGAAATCCATGCTAATAAATCAGTTCATCCCTGATTCTATAATGCCTTTCAGTACAGAAGTCAGATTCAAATAATGACCAGTTTCTTTTTTTTTTAATACAGAATACAATGTTATTTTCTCTTTCCAGAGAAGTGCTTAAACTCTTTGTTACCTTTTCAAGACATTACTGCTCAGAATTAAGCATTGTGGCAATTATTGCATTGGTAATGAACTAAGATACTTGCTGTTACTGCTTTTCAACCCCGTTCTGCTTCCTTCGTGTAAATAGTTATTTCCCATGGCATCTCAGAACAGGAGAGGCAGACTGTTTACTGTACAAATCCAAAGTGGACAACAAAACTTTGGAATTTAACAGACATTGTTATACACAGAGGCAAAACTGTTAGTGAAAAGAAATAACCAAGTCTACTTGAAGCCAGCACAGATGACACAAATTGAGTTACCAGCTGAAAAATGTGTTCTTGTTATTGAACCAGATCTAAAGCAATCAATCTCAAAAGTTAAACTTTTGAGTATATTATTGCTTCAATGTTAGTTTGACCTCAAGTGGAGGATGCTTTTCTGTACAGCATAATGACTTCCTGCACACAAAGTAGATACACTAAAGCAATGAGCCATTTATTTGCAGAGTTGATTCCAAAAGATACCATGAAATCATCTACGTATTATATTGTACCAATTAAAATAGACCTTCTGTGACAAAGCCCAAACCCTGAGTGAACAGAGATCTACAATGAACTTCCAAACAAAACTAGAGATTCTAGAGGCTTCCTCGGAAGTGTCTGATCCTTAAAGCAGGAACACGTTTTACAGCTGCCTACCTCAGCTCGTAAGAAATACTACAAAGGACAGAATTATTTAGTACTCTTGCCTATTATTCATGTGGTACTTTTCAGGACATTTACTGACTTACTCCTTAGTGAATAAGCTCAGCCTTGTGCTTGCCCTTATCCTTCACATGCAGAGTGAAAACTTTAACTTTGATTGTCTTTGCCTCCTGCAACACTTAAGGAATAACTATATTTTCTTCCATACAGAATTCAGAAGTAAATGCTAGAAATGCCAAACTGGTAATGTCTCCATTGTGGATTCTTGGATGATTAGGAATGTACTACAATTCCTACATTAATTCTCCCACTGCAACACTGACCACATAATTCTTTTTAAGAAATATGCTTGATCAAACTACATCCCTTCCTTTCCCAGGTATCAACTCAAGTAAAAAAGCTGACAGATTCTATTACCCAGATAATAATTTATTCAAAAAATAATTTACTAAGTTAAAAAAAAAACAACAGGGGAAAAAGAAGCTGAACGTCACATCACTTTTTGTCCACTATAGCCCTCTACCTCTTATTCATTTGAAACAGTTGCTCAAGCTCCATCTACTCCAGAACATATCTTCATAAAACACTTGACTGCATAAATGGGAAATAAAAATCAAAACATGCAGTAACTGGGCAACTAACTAAAGTCTAACATTGACATTAAGAAGTTGAGAGGGAATATTCCACATGGAATAAAGGCCCTGTTCTCACAAATAGAAACCTATCTTAAAGCGAATCATCAAAGCCCATTTCTCGGATTGAAGTTTGGGCTCTTAAAAAAAATCAAGAACGGAAGAATCATAATTCAATATATTCACATGAAAAATATTAAAAGTGTCTTCATACACACCTACCAAAGATTACTTAGACCCCACAGGATTCTTAAAGTGAGTTTTATAAATTATTGTAATTTATTAGAGATTAACTACATTGGGGAAACTCACTTGCTTCCTGCGGGCCAGTTCTTCTTCTTCCCGTCGTTTCCTCTCATCTTCCTGCTGCCTCCTAAGTAGCTCTTCTTGTTGCCTCCGAAGTTCCTCCTGCCTTTTCCTCTCCTCTTCCTCTCGTTTGGCCCTCATTTCCACTTCTCTCCTCTCTTGCTCTAGCTACAATTCACATAAAACTATACTCAGATGCAGGTAACGTATTCCTACACCATTTCTTAGGGCAACTCTGCTGATATTATAGTAACAGCTTAACAGATGAAGCCTCTGACAGATGCTCTCCCTTAATTGCAATTTTACCTATCAGCTGGCTGCCTACTGAGGTCAGATTCCTGAAACAGTCCAGAACAATTTTGGACAATTTCTGTTTGTAACAAACACCAGTTTTCCAGTCAATCTTTCTACATCAGCTCCTCTAAATACCCTCTGACTTTGGAAGTGAGTAGTGAGTTGCTTTGCAGTCATCATAAAATAGTAATTTTCAGGAAACATACAGAGTCATACAGGTTCAAACTCATAAAATAATTTAATACTAGAGTACATGTAGAATAACCCTAGCAAATAGGACTCTTATGATTCCCCAAACCAGTCTGGATGAAAAATCACAAGGATTAAGAGTACAACTACCTGGTCTCCACTCAGGGTTTGGCCTGACAGCTCATGATGATCTCAGTTTAAAACAGAGGTGGCTAGTGAAGAGGTTTTAATCACAAATGTAGAACAGAACCACTATTTCAGAGGTCAGTAGTACCTCCACAGCAATGGTTTCCAAACAGCTGTCCACAAGGATTTCATAACTTGTTTTTATAACCCCTATTCTCTTTATGGTGTTTTCCATGAAAATCTAGTCAAAAACCATCCACTGAAGAGCTCAGTCTTCCCTTGGCTCAAGAACCACAATTACATTGCAGAAGAGCAATCTCAACTTCTTACAGTACAAAACAGTTTCTGACCTTTGCAGCCTTGGCCTTCTCGAGCTGCTGAAGTTGTTCTAGAGCTGGTCCCTGAGCTGCAGTATCAATGGGCAGATCCCAGACACTGCTTCCTTCCCAGACTAGACAGTGAAGAAAACAAACATTGACAAGCAAAAATAAGCACATGAACAAAACACAACTGAAAGGGGAGAAACTTATGTATGCTGTTACTATGTTTCAGGAACTAAAATCATGTTAACACTTTTGCTTTAGTCAGTAGAGGGCCACCTTATCTTCCGGGACAACAAGGCCTGTCCATGACTGAAGGAAGGCTGGGTTTCCTATGAAATTCCACAGAAGAACCAGCTATTCCAGCTCCTCCCATCAGAGCAGAACATCCTTAAATAGAACAATCTCTTCAGATCTAGACTTCCATAACCACTGGAAAAATTACCATATTCTTCACTGCTCTCAAATGGAATTTCTACTGCAAGGCAAAGTAGGCTGATCCAGTTAAACATCATGATGCAGAAATAATTTCCCTTTGTATCAAAAAGGGAGGGATCATCTCAAAGATGCTGATTCTTAACGCATGGACTTTTCCCAAGGGACCTGACCCAGGCTAAGCACCTTACCTGTAGGCTGTGAAGCTGACTGAAGTTCCCATATTGAGCCAGTGTCCGGCACCGACACAGACCTTGTAACAGGTGGCATCATGTTCTGTTCAGATATTCTGTAATACCAACAGGAAGAGTCAACACGCCACTTCCAGGCAGAGGAGTGCTCTGAACAGGTATGAGATTCAGTAACTTGTAACATACTGCTTTCTTTCCACACTTCTATTTAAAACAAAAATATGATGTGGACTACAGTAGTTGCTTGCAGAATTCTTGCTGATCTCACCCCTGCTGCTAAGTCAAGGGCTAAGCTACAGTTTTGCATTTGTTGCTTAGAGGTCAGTTTGAGGAACTAGCATCCAGTACTGCAGAACTAGCAGAGCTCCTCCGTGACCAGCACAAGGTAGCCGTCAAGACAGGTACAATTCAAACTCCTCCTTTCCATAAACACTCTCTGAGGCAAAGGTTACACATATAAAGAAGTACTCTATATCCTGAAACTGTTTCCTATTATTCTGAAACATATTCTCATTACTATCTTCAACACACATAATCCTAAAATATGAGAAAACTTAAATAGGACAGACAGCTGACAAAATGTAATTATTGTTATATACAAACTAGAGCACAGGAAGAACAGAATTCAGTTCAAGCCTGAGCTAGCTCACCTCATCTTCAGGGCCTGGAACTGTTGAAGGAGAATAGCGAGCTGCTGCTGCTGCTGGGATGAGAGGGCTGCCTTCTGCTGCTGAGCCAGCATCTGTGCATACTGTTGTCTTCAAAAGAGAAGCAGACAAATGGTATTTGTTCACTTATGCCCAAATTGCAGACAGATTCAAAGCTCTGGGACTAATGCCCACTGACATATATAATGTACATGCTAAATACTAGAAGAAACCACAGAACAGGAGCTTGGCAAGAATTAAAATACAAGAATATAGCCAGTTGGCTCACATGAGCAGAATCAGACTTCTCTTCACCCTCAGCTATGTCACCTGGCTATTATTGCCCCATGTTTTTCTTGTAAGCTGTGCAACTCTACTTCCTTTTTTGTCTAAATGCCATAATTTTAGCTCAAATTAATCTGGCTTCAATCACTGCCCACCTGCAATCAGTCTCTTCCTCAGTATGTCAAGGCATTACCTTAGCACAGGAGCAGGCTCTTGCCTCATTCAATCATGAGCTGACAATCAGTATTGAAAAACTACAGTTATGATACATGCTTTCAGGATCCCCTGAAAAAGCAGCCTGACTGCTTTCCTTCCTTCAAGTTGCTGCAAAAAAAGCTGTCAGGAGCCGGCCATAACTGAACAACTGACAGCTTTGGCAAAATGGATTTCAAACTGCTTTGCCCAGCAGGACCTTCCACTGATCTTCAAAGAGCTGAGCAAGTAGACCAAAGGTAACTTCCACCTTCTTCATCTCCAGATCCAAAGATGTGTAGCCTTCTCCTGACATCAAAACATCTGAAGGTCATTAGTAGGACACCTGGGATTCAGACTGACCATAACAGCTACCTATAAAGCAAGTCTCACCAAACTAGCTATGTGTGACACTGGAAAGGACTCTGAAAAGTGATCCTATGGCAGACACACTGCCCTAATTCTGTACACTATCAACATCTCCAGTGTTTGTGGAAGCAGCTATTGCTGTTGGAGGTGAAGCACTCCCAGCCCCATTGCCCAAGGAAACAACGACAAGCAGCTGAACCTAGATGACTGAAAAAGCAGAGCAGAACACAGCCACCGGAAGATCTCTGGGACAAGAAGTCTTACTGTATTAAAAGATGTTGATACTGCAGGTGCTGCATTTGGATTAGAGCCAACTCTTGTTGTCTAGTCAGTCGCTCTTGGTCCAGCTCGCCCTATGTTTAGGGATAAAACATTCTTTTTCAATAACATATATACTAAGAGTAGTAGATTGCAAATGCAAGCAATGTAGAAGTTGTATTTTGACCAGAAAAAATATTAAAATAGAAAAATACCTAGACTGAGACCAAGATTTACAAAGCCTGTGAAATACACAGCACCTTTACATATCACAGTACCCAGCCTCCCAGCCACACCGAGTATTTTTAAATTACATGTCTTTTCTACTCTTGCAAAAGTAATCTAACTCCAAGTTTAACTTTGGTGCTTGGAACACCTGCAATTGCAAGACAGAATAGATGACACCTAAATAATTCAATTCCCACTTGTTAGAGGACTATTTCAATACTGTAGCTGTCACAGAATTACCAGATGTGGAAGCGGTGCTGGGCCTGGAGTGAAGGGAACCCTGCCCCACATTTTCATGATGTCTCCAAGTGGCTGGAAAGTCTCGTCACAGGCTCTTTTCACCAACAATGACATTGTGAAGTATCCAGCCTGGAACCACTCTGCCATCTCCTGATTACTGAACGGACCTGAAATCACATCAACCAACACACGTTGTGGGGAAAGGGAAGCAAGGCCAGGTTCAGCATGTTGGAAATAAAGAGCTGCCTATGGTCACACAGTGCCCAGCACCAGGCATTCCTGTCCGCCTCACTCACTTGTGGGGACACTGCTCATCTAAGGCTGGAGTGTCCATGCACATCTGCACAGGGACTACAGCACTGCCCTACAGTCTCAGGAAAAATGCATGACGGCTTTCATCTTGCCTTGAAAGGAGACAGGTCAGCTCTGGGGTGCAAGCCAAGCAACCACCATGGTGTGGGGTTTGGTCCAGCTAATCCCCCTGCTGTCCTCCAGCAGCACTTAATGCTTCAGGCTCACAGCAGCTGCAGCTTCCACTCTGGAGCTCAGCAGTACCTGCTGGCTGACACTGCTCAAACCACAAGTGCTGCTTTCCTGACTCCACAGACAATTAAACAATTTTAGCCTGCTTCAACTCTTGGCTTCAAACCAGAGGAACGCTCACGTTTTACACAAGTTTTGTTCCTGGAACTTAGCAGATTAACAGATTCACCTCTAGTGAACAGACACATTTTTTAAGATAATGAGGATCCAGCTTCTCTCCTTTATAAAAATCTACACTTTTTTTTCTCTTCTTTTTTTTAAGAAAGATTTCAGTCATTCCTTTCTAAGGAGAGTTCCTATACTAATTTTACATATTCAAATACATACAAAACCAGTATAAAAATATTATTTAACCAAGTAAGAACCACATAAATAAGTTTTGCAAAACATCTTCTGAAAAGCAAGAACATTCCGTAACCCTTGCCTTCTCTGTAAGGACTATCTCTAGAAGGCAATTCCTCCAAGAGAATATGAAACCACAAGAGGCTATCCCAAGGAAAAAAAAATTATTTGGAAGCGTTTACTTCTTGATGTCACATTGAAGTACTTAATCCAACAACAAAAATATTTAGATTGTCACCCAGCAATAAACAATGAGCAGTGACTGACATACACTGAGCAAATAAAAGCACTTTATGGTTAACATTCTTTAAACTTAAAGGAATGAAAAAAACCGCTAAAGACGTGCAATACTTGCAGAAAAGAGATTGACACAGATCCCACAAACACCACCCCCACCAATCTTATCTGGAGTTCACAGCTGAGAAGTCATTCACACTACACAGTGTGAAGTACAGCAAGGAAGGAATTCACTGTTTAACTGCACTTTTGGGAAGCAGATAAGCAGCTGCTAAACCGAGCCCTGGGACCTCCAACACAAATGTACCTTCTGAAAGCAAAAGATGCAAGTATCTATATGAAAATCCTGCTTCAAATTTTATTTACAAAAAAACTTCTTAAGGAAAAATTGAAAGCAGGGAGCAGTTCCTATCTATCATATGAACTAACAAAGCAGTGGCTGCAAATGCAATTTAAACTGAGATTCTGCACAAGCACTGGCTGGTGGAAACTTGATTCCTCTTTGCCCTCAATTCTAAATAAACCACCCTCCCTGACTATTCCACGTCTTCAGGCTGAGTCTAGAAAACCGATTTCAAGGTTTCTTGTGGATTCTTTACAACAACTACTTGAGTGGTCACATTCCTCGTTTGTTTACACTGTTATCTGGAAATCTGCATAACTAATGGCAGTGAAACAGGTTTTAGTCTAACCTAATTTACAGGAACATGAAGTGATGGCAAACCTCATCCACAATAAAGCACAGTTCTGGACGTTCGGCCTGCTGAGCTCATGGGGGCAGTGATGGGTTGAAGATATTTTCAAAACCTAGTTCTAGAATGGTAAATTCCCTGTGCTGCTTTTGTAAAAAGAAGCACCAGCATCTGTTGGTGGTAATTCTGTGAAGAACTCTTTAACAATTCTGTGAAACAAAAGAGGAAGTGTAAATGGCACAGACCTACCCTGAATTTCTCCTTGTGGATCTTTGTAGTACCACTTCTGCATGGCTTCGTGAAACAGGGGCATAGAGGAACCCTTTGCTCTGTGCTCTTGGATTTTTGCTGCTAGTCTTTCATCATCAAGGGCACTGTCCTGCAGATATGCCACCATTTTTTCTGCTTGCTGGAAGAGACATCAAAACCAGCAAGAAATACAAGAGTTAGATGGGGGCTTACAGATTTGGAAATGAGTGTACCAAACACAACCACCTTGTGCTACCCAGAGCTCCAGAGTGTACCAGGAATGACAGGCAGTCCCAGGACAGGAGTGACTGCTACACAAATGTGTAGCTCTGTCTACCACACTTGTCAGGCAGAATCCTGAACAAGCACAGTTCACCTGCTTACAAAAAGCTTTAGAGCAACTTGCCAAGGAGGTCCCATGCAGTACCACAGTGAAAAATTAAACAGGCATGGGAGCATTCATCAACACAGTGTTGTGATTCACTTATGGGATTTTTGGTTGGGTTTTTGTTTGTTTGATGGTTTGTTTGTTTGATGGTTTTAACAGACATACATAATTTCTCAAGGCAAATCATAATGCTGCTTGACAGTGGTCATAAGCACTATGGTCTCTAGCTCTTTAACAGAGGGTATAGCACAGAAAAATACAACAGCTTGAATTATTTGCAAAAAAAAAAAAAAAGAGAGAAGCAGCTTTCAGTATACATTGTGGAGTGTAAAGTTTTAGCTGCATTTCTGATTTTATGGGCTTCAAATATTTTCTGCATTCCACATTCCTCCACTCTCATGATTGTCAACAACAAAGGAATTAAGAGAAATTTTACCTGCTCTAGGTGTTTGAGGCCCTCTTCATCATCTGGATCAGTGGGAATGTTGCCCATGCCTGGAGCAGCTGTGACAGGTGTTTGGACTGGCCGCAGAGCAGGATTTGAATTGGAAACAGGAGGAGAAAGATGAGCAGAAGCAGCTGTGTCTGCAGAAATCTGTGGCAAAGGTTGAGCAAGAGAAGCCAAATCTAAAGAAAAATGTTTAAGTTAGTTCATTATCTTTAACATAAATGACAATTACTTTTAAGAACTTAATGCAGAGAATATTCAACAGCTCAAATTTAGCACCAAAGCAAAAGTATTTTCAGATCTTCCTGAACGTACTGCTTACAGCACAGGTACCCAGCCTAACTTCAAGGAATAAACAGTTTAGTTCTATCAATGCAGAACTCGGCACATTTGAGCATATCCCATTTCCTGGCCACACACATTTGTCCAGACTATTCTGCTGTTCCACATGAGGCACATCCACAACTAACTCATGTTTCTCTGGACCACATTTCAGTGTGAACTACCAGTGCACTGCAAGCATTTGAGATGGCATATCCAACAAATCCTGTATTTATAGACCAGTTGGTGAATTCTGACTTTCCATCACCAGTCCTTGCCTCTTTTAAGGGGCCAGGATTATTCACAGTGAGTAATGGAAACTTACTAAATTTATCTATCAGGTTTATTACCTTCCCCTCTGTTGGATATTTTGGCTGACAGTGTATTCTCCACTCGATTTTCTTTATCTTCTGTTTTTTCTGTTCTTTCTGGCACAGACTCTTCCTTCCTTTCAAAAAGGTTTGTCTGCAGCGGGTCTGGAGGCTGGGATTTCGGTGGGGTGTCTGACCTGGCAGCTGGAGATGATGCCTGAGCTGCTTCTTCCACTGCTTCTGTAACAAGGCACAGTTCTAAGTAACTGAGTTAATAGAAATTCTACACTGACAGTTGCAGAAGAAGACCCCCTTACCTGCCACTGTTCTTTCTGTTTTCTCCCCCTCCTTCTTCATCTTTTCATGATCTTTGGCTTCTTCATTGTGGCTCCCTTCAGAATCAGACCTTTCCTCCCCCTCCTCCACAGGCCGGAAGTCCATCTCCTGTTCCTCTGGTATTGGCTCCTTCTGCACTTTCTGCAAAGTCAATGCAATCATCCATAACCCACCTGACATCACAGGACATTTGCATCAAGTGACCCAAGGGCCCAAAGCAGCTTTTCACCTTTGAAGAGAGAAATGCTCCAGAGGAGTCAAACGTGCCCATTTCTTCCTCTGCATCCTCCAAGCACCACTCAGGGAGACTGTCCCTGTCGTCGTCCATGCTGCCGCTGCCGCAGCGCACGCGGCGATAGCCCCGCTCGTCGTCTCGGTCCCGGAAATCAAACTCGAATCTCCGCCGTCGCTCCATGTGCTCCCGCCAGCCTGCGGAATGAGGGCCGTCTAAGGCAGGGAAAGGAGCTTTACCACACAGTCCTGGGGCAGTGCTCACACAACGGGGGGGAAGGACACTGACAGCAATTCAGAAAGCTGCTACACGGTACAGCCCACCTATGAACAGGCAACTTCAAGGACAAGGCAAAGAAAAGGAGCATCTTGCCAATAAGCAGGAGACTTTCAAATATTGTCCACTGTATATCCTCATATTATAAACTGTAGAATAAGCATTAAAAACCACATAAGGCTAAAAAAGCTTGGCTACAAAATCTAAAACAGGCACCAAAATAAGAAAAGCAACACTAGTTGCCAATTGAATTTACCAGCCATCATCGATTTAAGTCTTTTGTGGCACCTTTACATGTGTTAAGATTTCACGTTTTCCTTCAGGGGCTCTGCAGAAGTCACATCCTGAACAAAACACCCATGTTTTTGCCTCTTGCCCTCAGATATGCTTTTGTGCATATACATGAAAAATGGAGTGACAATTGTTCAAATACCTTTGAAAGGACTGGTCAGTCTCTTGAATGGTTTTTTTAAGCCATGGAATACCAAAACTTGGAAAGATAAGAAATGGGAGAACATTCCCAATTCATGTATAAACTTCATATTCAGAAGACACCTTCATTCAGCCAAGCTTCAAACCCTCTGAGTGCAATAATGTTATTTAAGCTGTAAAGAGCTGGCTGCTAAGGAAAACAAATTGGGAGTGAAAGGACTGTACACAGCTTTCCATGAAATACAAGCCATCTTTATCACCAAGGTGCAAAGAAAAATGAAGGCACCTTAGTGCTTTATACGGTGGCTGTTCTTAACTGGATATAAAAAAATAAATTCTTTATTTTGCTCCAAGAATCTGTGCACCAGAATCAGTGCAGCCTCACAGTATCAAATATCTACCAAAAAAACCCCAAATCACAGTAAAGGGGAGAAACATGGTCCTGTTTCATGACTGATGAATGTTTCCACACTGACCTTAATACCCTAACTATTAATATTAGCCATGCAAAAAATCCACCTTTGTCTCACAAATACAGGAAATGTAAAACAAACTCCTTCCAGAAACATTCTGAACCTCAATCTTAAATTTTACCAAGGAAACACAAATGTTAGACTTTAACAATGCCTTCATTATTCCATATGTGCTAATTTGCAAATAATTCCACCAGATAACTTAACCCACGCTTCTAGTTATGCCTCGTAAAGAAAGTAGCATTAAACCATCAAACCAGTGTTCTGAGGCAATCTTTTTAATGTTACTAAGGAAAGAGATTTAAGTGTGAGAGGTTGTTGACAACCAGACAGCATTTCTGATTGAGTCCCTGGACAGACAGCTCCTTATTACAAGCAGCCATGTCCATGTCAGGGCTCCCAGTAGGGGAGAGTAGCCTGCACTGACAAGAGCCTCTATTTTTCTACAGTTCACATGCCAATACCAGGAGAGCAACTCTTCATAGTGAGACCCAGAAATGTGGTTTTTGAAGGTGAATTCTAAGTACTTTGTTAAGCCCAGGTATCTCCAAAGTTCAAATGGAGAACCATTTAGTCTGCTTGCAGAGATTTAGTCACACCACTTTTTACAGCCTCCACATTTTCAGAGCTACGTGGAGAGGCAAAAAGACATAGGTGTAGCAGACTCATGCCCTTGTTTCTTAGTAACAAAATGTGTTTGTAAAAGCCCAGTTAGAATATAGGTCATAATTCAGGTCTGAAATCAGGCTGCCAACCTTTTAAAGCAAGCCAAGAGGAAAGATAAAGCTGAATTCTTACCTTAAGTTTTTTAACCAGCAGTTAAGACACAAACACAGCTTTAAG
Source organism: Ploceus nigricollis (assembly GCA_013399945.1). Taxonomy (NCBI): domain Eukaryota; kingdom Metazoa; phylum Chordata; class Aves; order Passeriformes; family Ploceidae; genus Ploceus; species Ploceus nigricollis. The sequence goes on along the minus strand of VXBC01010154.1, from coordinate 50,999 downwards.
TTCAGCCCCATACTATCACTAGGCAGTAGTTACATGTTCAATATTTCAAGTGTTGAGACAATTTTAAGCTTAATTTATCCCTTGCAATTTATGGTGACTTGTAGGTAAAAGATAGGACTACTGGCTCCTTCAGGAAATCCAAGAACACATTAGCCTTATTAATAGCTATTTCTCTCTTAGAAGTTTTATTCTCTAACTCAGCAGTGAAATTTTCAATATATACTAAAACAATACTAAATGCTAAACTGAACACTGAACAAAGGAATAGTACACTTTTTTGGCATTATATATAGACCTAGTTCTTACTTTGCTCAATTTTGGAGCAAGATTCTCCAATGTATTTTAGTTGCTTCATGATATTTAAGAAATGCAAGGAAAAATGCCCAAAAATTCAACTCTAGTTGAATCACAGCACCTGATTCTGAGAGTGGAGTGAATCAAGATGAATTTGAAAAGCCTTTCAAACAAAGCAGCAACTAAAAAATCTTTATATGAGAGGACAGCCTAAGGCCTCTCCCAAACGCTTCTCAGGGAAAAGATCAATTTGAAGAGCTATTTAAGCAAAGACACAAAATCATATCAGAAATTCTAGTCAAGAAAAACTGATTCCTATTCCTTAAGGCTGACTTGGTAACCAAATCCATAAACACCTATAGATCAATCACTAGTTTTGAGACCAAAACAGGTCTGTATATGTTTCTGACAAAACAGACTTGGCCTTGTAAATTTAAAGGGCAATCATTGTATGAATACAAGAATTGGAATAACAGAAAGAGGACGTTTTTAGACATTTATAATTTTAAAACACAGTTAAAAATTAAAAGGGGAAAAAAAAAACTTCAAAGCAGCCACTGAATCTAAATCTGTGATCACACTCTTCCAGCAGTTATTATTAAAGCCAGTGTAAAGATCCTATCAGGGAATACACAGAGACAAGTCACAGGAAGGACCAACGAAACAAATTACAACAGTCCTCTGAAGACATTTCTCTATTTTTACCAGGACATATGACTATACTATTACCTAACATCAAAATAAGTACAAAGAAGTAGTTTAAACCATGCCAATTTGAGTTGAACTCATTGTTTAAAGCAAAAATGTGAGTAAAACCATTTCGATAGTTCTGTGGCTACTACTAAGAGGAGAATTCAAATACTGGTCTGATGAAAGCTGGAACTAGGACAATAAAGCTGTCAGCTCAGGCTATCTCAAAATTAGCAACTTTTCTGCAGATTCACATAAGTCTTTGAACAGGCTATCAACGATAGCTACTAAAACTAACTCATAAGGGAAGTTCAGTTAGTTTCTACTACACTGAAAATTCAAATAAGTAGTATTATTTTCCATGACAGAAATGAGATGAATTTTCAAAACCTTTCTCAGAACATCCAAAAAAGTTCAAGACCTGAATGAACTTCTGAACTTGGAGGCCTACACTTCCTTTTAAGCTAAAGCATGCAGGCTGGTACTGCCAGAACACTCCACTCCCAAGTATCATGCTGCATCATGAGGAAGCTGGCCTGATGTTGCCTGAACTAGATAACAAAGCAGCAGTGTCTGATCAACAACTATGACCAAACACTGGGGAAAAGAAAATTACATTCTTCAAAATTTGCCTCTTAGCCTTGCTCTAAATAGAAAACATCTGATGATAAATCAAGCCTTGGGCTTGTTGCTAAATTTTAGTACAAGAGAACAGTTGTTTGAGAGCAGAGTTATAGACAGCTGTGAAGAAGGCTCAGAACAGAGGTGATGGTTGCTCCCAACAATAACTGTACTGAAAGTCTGGGATATTGAAAAGGGCAACAGAGCCATTGTAAGAGCGACTGGGACTTTTTTTTATTGAAGAGAAGTTGTCCACCTCAGCTCCAAAAATGTCCTGTGCTTTCTTTGCTTTCCTATTAAGCTTAGCATGAAGCAAAGGACGCTCAAGCGGGGGGACCTTATCACCCTCTAGAACTACCAGAAAGAAGGTTTAGATTAGGCATTATGAGCAATTTCCTCACTGAAAGGGTTGTCAAGCATTAGCACAGATGCCCAGGGAAGTGGTAGAGGCCCCATCCCTGGAGGGATTTAAAAGCCATGTAGATGTGGCACTTAAGGACATGGTTTAGTGGTGGCCTTGGCAGTGCTGGGTCAATGGTTGGGCTCAAACACCTTGGAGGTCTTTTCCAAACTTAACAATTTTATTATTCTATGAAGATGTAATAGTAGAAGGGCCTAATCCTCTCCTGGTACTCCAGAAACCTTCTGCAGCCAAAAGATAGCCAAACGCAGGATCCCACACCAGGTATGACTGAATTTTTTTCCAAAAAGAAGGAAAAAAACTATAACATTTTAGTTCTACTACTGAAATACCAAGCTCTACTTTTTATTTCTCCTGCAATTTCAGCAATGCAAAGCTGGAAAGCAAGTGAACAGACTTGCCCTGTCAGGCCTGGGAAGGGGAGAGTGAAACCAAACAGGTGCCTGAAATTTATTGAGACAAAATATCCTGTAACTACCTACAAAATGTGTAGAGCAACATATTCTGAGATTTTCCAAGGATGCTTCTTGGCATAGCAAACACATCTGGAAAACTAGAAAGAGGTCAATGACCAGAGTGGTTTAGTGTCAGTGTCACTCTGTAGCATTAGGTATGCTGTCTAATGTGGGTGATTTCAGTCCCCTCATTGTCACAGCCACAAAGAAACAGTACTATTAAAAATACCCCTTATTTTACCAGGTACATACACACCTGGAGCACAGTACAGTCAAGTGCACACCTGGAAGGTATTGTTCCCTTAAACATGTAAGGGTACTGAAGATGCTAGAAGGAAATCAAAAGGCACAATTTTATGCTAATCATCTTGTGACCAAGAGCCACAGGTGACCAGAACAGTATTTAATGACCAAAACTACATGAATTTATTTTTCCCTGAACGTGGCACCTCCCTCTCCTCATGGCCTTTTCCCTCTCCCTGTAACCACAGCTGCATGTTTGCCCAGCTCTGCTCTCACCTGGACTGTGAGGACGCCACCTCTCCCCATCCCTCCGTGACCCAGCCAGTCGCCAGCCTCCATCCTCATCTTCCCCATTCTGCTCCTCCCTGAAGATGCGCCAGTTCTCGCTCTCAGAGCGTATAAATTCGTGTTTCCTCCCCGCGGTCACTGTCCCACCTTCCTCAAAGTTTGGTCTCACTGCAAAGAAAACACAGGCCAGTGAACATGTGTCCTGTCTTTAGAAACCTAGAAATACAAAAGGGTTGAAATTTTGCTCTCTTGGAGGCAAAAAAATGCACCAGAAGTGGTTATAGGAACCTAGGAGAGGAATAGAAATTCAAGAAGGAAACACGACAGAGATTTAAGAAATCCAGGTCCCTATGTACCTTAGGATAGAAAGACAAAAAAAAAAAATCCAGAAGGAAGCAAGGCATATAAGCAATTAGAACATGGATAGGAAAAGCAAAGGAGGAAAAGGCAGTTTAAGAGATGTAGGGAAATGTAACAGAAAGAAGGCAAAAGTGTGTAGAGAAAAAGAATAATCTGCTTTATCATGAAGTGTCTCAAGCTAAATGGGAGCACAGTGTAAACATTATATAAACCAAACACACTTCCTATTTCTGTTATAAAAAGAAGGCGAGATCTATTTATTTAATCCAACATACAGCAGTCTAACGATTAGGAAACACTGAAAATTTAAAGTAGCATTGAGGAATAAACAAGAAAAAACTTAGCAATGTTAACATTATGCTGTGAATCCATCTTCTGGAGAGCCAAGGAAGTGCCTTCATGCTTTCAGTGCATGAAGGGCTAGAAGCAATTATGCCTGAGCTGAAGGATAAGTCTACTAGAAGTTTAGGTGACAGGACAGTCTTTTAGTTCCCAATGTACACTATGTTATATTTAAAACAAAACATAAAATCCTCAAGTACTTTTGAAGAGCAACCTTGTCAGAAAAGGATGATATAAATACTTTTAGGAAAAGACTCCACATTACACACCAAGATTTCCAAGTCATACACCAGTATTGCCAAGGCTTAACACAGATGCTGCTTTCACTGCTGACTTGCCCTGACAAGACAGCCCATCACTGAAATAAGTTTCTTCAGCTGTGTAGCACCAGAATTGTCACAGGAACCACAGTGATGTCATTTCTTCACTGGTACTATTACCCAGTGTTAACCTGAAATTGTCGTGTTATCTATAAAAAGAAAAGTTTTCAAGTACTAGAGAACGGTATACTGAATCTTCCTTCTTAAGAGTCTTAAAACCCAAAAATGCAAGATGTTATTTGGTGAAGTCCGTTTAGCATGCCTGCTTTCTTAGACAGGAAAAACAAAAGAAAGTATGATCATGTACTAAGACTCCTGGGGTAGAAAGAGACATTTTTAAGTATTTAGTTTAGGAAGCATAGGAGAATGCCTTCTTAACATCAGAAATTTTTTTCAGTCCATGAAAAAGATGAGGAAACAAAGAAGATGTGAAATTCTGTAGCATATCGGAGCTCTGTTTAGAACATGAAAATTCTTCCTGCTAGAGATACTGCACTCTGGAGGCAGGAAGCACACACTGGCTCTCTACTTTGCATGCACCTTGGAGAAAAACTGACATCCCTTCTCCACCATCTCAAAACACTGGAGAGAAAAAACTTTATCTTTCTCCAGCTTTAATTTTTTTGGAATACCTTTCCCTTATGCTGTTCTTATATGAAGAGCTAAAGCACATTGGCTAATTTAAAGTCCAGCACCAGTACCTAATTTAAAGTTAAGCACCACTACCAACAGGCAATGTCAGCTATGAAGCCAAGTATAACCCAGTTACACCTTTACTTCACTGAAGGGGACATTTGGCTGAAGATCACTTCTGTATTTGCTGGGCTTTGAGAAACAAAAAAATCTGCAGGCAGTGTATTTTGGGGAGTCTCTGGTAATACTCCAAATAAAATTGCTAGAGGCACTCAATTCCCCTCATTTGGTATATGTGATGCTGGCAACTTTTTATCTGGAGTGGATAAATCTTTGCAGATGAAGGTCAGCCATACTCTGTATTCCCGTGCTTCATGGAAAAGACAGGAAAGGAACAAGCCAGACAGAAAAATCTAAGTCTGGGATTTTTTTTCCCCCCCATTTTTGGTATCTAAAAAATATAATGCAGACTACAGTAACAAAAAAAGCAGGGAAACCTCTCACCATTGCTCCTTGAATGGGCTTCCCATAGTAGAAAAGCAAAAGGCAAAGCTATAGAGCCGAGTCAGCTGGAAGTAAAATACAGAGAGAGGTGCACAAGAAAGAGCTGCAACCCAACAGACCAGGGGAGCCTAAGTCCCAGACAAGGATAATGCCTCATTTTTTCTGAATTTATTTTTAAAATGCTACAGAGAGGAAGAGAGATCCAATTTTTTTCATTTTGCAGCACGAGGCATTAGTTTTTTTCTTACTAAAACAGTTACCAAAAGAAAAAAGTTATTTGAATCACTATTTTGAGACATGAGAAGTAATATTTTTACAGATTTATCTATTATTTTCATGAAGACTCACAGCTATTACTTGACACTTATTCAGTAACATTAATTTGAGAGATTTTAGACTCTACCAATAAAGAAAAAAAAGGGATGTTCTTCCCTTCCATTGTAAGTTCAGTTGATTCTGAAGACTGCTCTTTAACACAGACAAGCTCTCAGCTCACAGGTCCTGTTCCACTCTTCCAAAAACATTTAGGAGGAAAGGTCACTTAAAAAATATTGTGCAATCTGCTTTGCCACTGTATATCCAGGTTTTAGCCCCACTCGTGCTACAGGCAAGTCAAGGCAGCTCAGGTTCTGTTAGTCCTTAGGACAGCAGATTTTGTTCCCAAGAACTGAACTATCAAAGTCCAATTTTGTATGGTGAACTTGCAGAAAATGGAGTTTGAAACACATCTCTGTAGTGGTTACAAAACATCAAATGCTGTTTGCCAAGATCAGACTCAAGTGGGATCCTGCTCCTCTTCTGATTTTAAATTCTGTGGCATTACAAATGTAGAAATGAAAAAAATCAAATATAAGGGGTCAGGTATTATATTTATCTGAGCATGGGATCACTTGTGGTTCCAAAACCTTTCCAAACACAGCAGCACTCCAGTGTCACATCAAAGACTGTTCTGATGCCACATTCAGTGGAATTAAGAGAAAAAATGCAGTGTCTCATGACATATTTCAGTTTTCTGGTTTACTCCAGTTTTCTAGGACATCACAGCAAGCATCAAAGAACAAGGTATGTGTCCAAACAGGTCTGGCATTAGATGATCCTGAAGATTAGACAGACCAGCCAAGAAACCTGTTCTTAACCTGTGACTGGTTTGTGTTTGTAAAGGACCAGAAAAATCAAGCTACCCAAGTGACAGAAAGACTCTGACAAACAGAATACGGGAATATTCCTACAAACTACATCTAAATTCGTAACTTACAAAGTGCCAGCATATTCTTTGCAAACTATTTCTAGATTTGAGAACAATCATTTCAGCTGAAATGACTTAGATCACAGAGTCAGGACTTGGCAATGTTTTAAGGATGAAAGAAACTAAAATGCAATCTATGGTTTTGCCTTGGACTAATTGACTGGACTTCCTGAAGAGAAGGAGCAGTAAAAGGGCACCTCTGTTCAGGCCTGTCACAAAGCCAGCAATGGTGTTTACAGAAAACTTCAGACAGAGCCGAGTGGTATCCAGCCAGAAAAGCCTACAGCTGTGCAACACTGATTTGAAGGGATACTGACTGTGGAGAACAAGACTGGATTCAGGGATGTGGCCCCATGGCAACACATTTATGAAGAGGACTTACTAACAGAATGGCAAATAACTTCTGTTCTCCAGGCTGTCAGCCCACGTTTCCTATGCCATCCTCACTGTCTGGAAAGGATAAACAGGAAAGCGATGACTGACAGCACTCCTCTTTCTCTACAGAGGGGCAAGAACCAGGAGAGAGTCTATTAAGTACTTTGAATTTCTCTCTTCTCTCTGCTGCCTACTACGTAATTCCTCAAGAAGAAGATAAAAATAAAAACCTTTGTAGTCACTGTTTTTAAAGGAATAGAAATAACTTTGCCTAAATGTGTGATTGCTTATTTTATTTTACAGAAGAATAAAATAAATGTCCTTAAGATGATGCTTCTAGAGAAAGACCACTTTCTCATTAGAACACTACTGGACATGCTAGGAACACCACAGGAATACAAATACCATGAAGTGACTCCCAGTGACAGATGAGAAGTTCTGAATCCCATTTCTAGCTTCAAATTTTCAATCTCTCTGCATAAAATCTCTGAACTATCTAACTAACTAATCTCAACAGCAGGTCTCAAAAATACTCTCAAATATAACCCGGATTTTTTCACTAAATTGGCCATTATCTACGGTCACCAGTGTGAGTGAGCCAATAGATTCAAAGGAATTAACAAGAGTTCAATTCCATAACACACCTGAAACATACACTGTATCTAATTTCACCTGCTATACAACTGTGTAAAGATTTCCAATTCATTCAGTTGAATTAGATTAGAAAACCACACAGCAAATGCTTTCCACAGTTCAAAAGATGGTTTCTAAGAAAATACTGTTTGAAACCAAAATCCTACTTGTGACTAAGTGAGGCTGTCTGCAGTGGAGGGAAGGGTGAGTCACACTGTCCTACAGCCTTGTCACACTGGTGGGAGTCCCCTGGCACTACATTATTTGCCCTGGTTCTCAAAGTCACACTATGCCTATCAACTTTCGGTGCTGTGCCTGAACACGTATTAAAATGTTCCATACTAATGAAGCAAAAAATTAATGTTTTGCAATTTAGGGTTGGGGGAAGGTTGAAGAAGAAAAAATAGGGAGGATTTTGTTTCCTAAGCAGGAAAGTCTACATTAATGATTTTCCCAGCAGGCCTTCAGTAGTTTTGCTGCAAACAACCACAGCCTTTGTTTCTCAGATCCTCTTACATCTGACGTTCAGTCAAAGCCCTCACATCAGCAGCTCACCAAGGGATAAAAAAACAAAAGTGAACCAGTACTGTGTTCAGAGCTGTCCTTAGAGCTGGTCCAGCAGGGAAGCACACTGACCACTCTGCACAGCTGCTCACTCAGACATACCCTCAAGCAACTCCTCTCATTTCATGAGTGAAAGAGCAAACAGCTTAAGCGAAAGTGGTTTCATCCGCCTGTGCAATCAGCAAGCCACCTAATCTGCCTTGTTTCATTCTTAGGCTTTAGCAAAATCCTGTGATTAATTCCATGTTTTCACAAAGGAGCAATGTGGAGATGGAAATGGCCAAGTCTACACCTTCTGAGCAGCATTAGGCTGCAATACAGCAACACCCTCCTGAGACCACAGACTGCACTATGAGCTGCGTCCACCTTTCCATTCACATTCCAGAGCTTGGGACCTAACAGGAAAGGAAGAAGTAGAGCAAGAGTGGGACACAAGAGTGTCTCTCTTCAGCCAAATGAACAGTAATTCACACTGGTTAAAGAAAAGGTATCAGTGAACAGTGTGGGTTTTCAGCAGCAATATGGGAACTTTTCCACTCAGCTTTTCCAAGGGAATTTTGGCCTTTTCAACTTTCATGCAAAACTTTAGGTTATACAAATCTAAAAAATTATCTTGATTAAGGAGGTGAGGAGGAAGGCACCCCTTCTCCAAGTAAGTGTTTGAGGATTTCTCCTTGGCTGCTAAGAGTTTGTGTTGGGTAAAGAAATGCTCCTAACAAACCAGCATTCTTTTCCACATGATCAGAGCCAACCAGCCCCCCTACAGGCAAAATGACCAATCAAATCAGCTTCAGATGGAAACCAATCCCCCCAGCATATAAACAGAGGAATGAGACATACAAACCCATTTTTAAAGGTTTTGGGGCTTTTTTTTAATCTCTACCAACCACTTGTGGGAAGTTTCTTGCTAGTGCTGGGAGCAGTACACCAGACCAGAGCAGTCCCTCTCCTGGAGCCCAGGTTATCCCCTCCTCCTGCACAAAGACCCTCTGAAGACAGGTAAGTACACAAAACCTCATATTTTTTCTTCCTTTTTTCTTATTGTACAATTTGAATTGTTCTGTCACTCTTTAATCAAAGAAATCAAAGTTCTTTTCAGGGCAGAGAGTTTTATTTCTAAAGGTTGCTAAACTAAGTATAACCTTAAACAAAATGGTTGCTGATTTTTCCCCCTCAAAAAGAAGAAAATGCTCTCTCAGGTGGCCACAGTCCTAAGATCACACAGCAAATCCAAAGTCTTCATGTAGTATTTTTTCAGAAAGTTTTTGAGATAAGTGCTGGAAAGGCTCTGCAGACAGGGAGCATTTGCAAGCTCCAGCTACAGCAGGTGGGTGTCATGAAATTGGCCAAGAATTATGAAAATGTCATCCTCACCTTGCTGCACTCATAACTCACCATTCAGACCCATCACAAATTCAAAGCAATAAGCTTCACATCTTCAAAGTTGCTTTCACCATCTCCAATTATATCTCAGACATCAACAGTTTTCAATCAATGCATTCATATGGACACAGAGCGAGCTGGCACCGCTGCCCAGGACACCACATAGGGACATGGAGTGAACTCCACCATCCTGCAAAACTCAGCCATTGTAGGCAAGCCATGGGAAACCCTGCATCACATAGGGCAGGACTGCTCTTCAAAAGCAGCAAATTCCACAAATAAAGGGTGGCAGCAAACTTCTGTTAGTGCAGCTTTACATCAAATAAAACCCTCCCTGGTAATTATCAAATTACTCCTCTGTTACCAATATTTAATTCTGCATTTAAGTTTCTTTATAAGAATTTAATACATACTGGAATATTTTAAAGCCTTTACCAAGACTTTGCTTAAATGTTGCTCTTCTGTTTCTCTAAAAGTGGCCAGACTAGTTGGTCCACTCAGGTGCTACTTCAAAATCAAGAATTAGTGTTCATACGGATCCTCAGAGTACTTATGTGAAAATACATTATAAATAAAATGGAACACTATTTAGCTTCCCAAAAATCAAGTATATAAAAGCAGCCTTGTTTTCTGTACTATAAAAGAAGACATACTCTCCTATTTTACCACCTCTTTCTTTAAAGTGCATTCGGTAATAAACTCACAGGAAGTCAAAAGTACGAGCTCTCACATCCTATCCTTTATAGCACTTGCTTTGAAAAAAGTAACTTGGGGTCAACAAATTCAAGTTTCCATTTTAACAAGACCTACTTATAAATGTAACAAGTCCTGAAAGTTTATCTTAATTCTGCACACTGCTCTGAAGTAACAGTTTTGTCACAAACTACTTCCATTCATCTCAATGAGGCATTAGCTACAAAACCAAAAAGACAAATGTTTGAAATGTTAATTGTTCTACTCACAACAGAAGCATAAGCTTTCAACTAATGAAGCTTCTCAAGCTGAATTACTTCCTACATTTCTAAGACTGTCCCTTAATGTAAGTTATATGATCCAGTAATTTCATCCATACTGAGAAAACCTTCATTTCCTAATAATAACGTCAGAGCATCTCCAAGGGTGGCCGTTCAGTCTAAAAAAAAAACAATACACAATAATCTGAAAATAAAACCACACAAAATAGCCATTTTAATAGCATGAAAAATGCCTTTAAAATTATAATCTTAGTTTGTTCTTGTTATAAAGCGCAGAGGCAGCAACAGACCTGCACAATGTCAGCTCAGAGCAGACAAGGTTTAAATCTGAAGCTTGTACATGATCATACAACCCCAGGCCAAGTAAAGAAGGAATGTACACATCCCCAGAGGGGCATGCCACCACACGGATTCTAGTAAATCTTGGAATAATGCTGCAGTTATAAGCAGTTTTTGCAGTCACTCCCAGAAAATAGCAAGTCCTCAAGACCATTTTCCTGTCAGAATGAAGCAGCACAATTTCAAATCCCTTCCAAGGTCAATTAGAACAGACTTTGTTCAGACTAGAAGCTGGGCAAGTAGGGCAACACTGCAGAAGTCTCCCCTGAACACAACTCCTCACGCGAGCTCCTCAAAAGGCTGCAGATGCATTTGTATATCAAGCTGAACAGGCTGGAAGTGTCACTTTGAATGCCTTCAACTGAGAAGGCAAATGGAAATGAAGACAGTGCTGCCAATGAGTTTCCCTGGAACCCTAACAAAGTCCTAAGAAAAAGCTAAGCAAGAGGAAAGGAGAGCAAATCAACGTGGTGGCATGGAATAGGAATGCAATAAAGGCTGTTGCAACACAAGGAAGAAGACCTCAATCAAAAAGGCAAAGCATGGGAGAGCCACATGCTGGATCATGAATTTCAGAAATGCAAGCAACATCCCAAAGCTGTAAGGCAAGGTTTTATCACACATAAATCATTAGTCAGGCAGGTCAGTTTAGAACCTGTCCCACTGCTAGAAGGAATCTGTGATTTTTTTACAAAACTAGTACTCACCCTACCTTGACTTGTCTTAGAGGAGTGTATAAAAGAAAGAAGCCAGGATGAGGGACAAGATGATAAAAAGACTGAAAACCAAAAAAAGCTAAGAACAGACTGACATACTGGTGTTGGTGAGAATTTAGCTTTCAAGGGAAGGTAAACAAGAAGGATTACACACAGCAAATGTTTGATAAGGGACTGGTCAGCATGCCAAAAGAGATTTAGAAAAGTGATTTCTGACAGTTCCTGTCTTTCTAGTCAGGGGCTATCAGCTGAGAAATGGAGGGACAAGAAACACCCCAAAGCTTCATCAACAGTTGCATAAGTCAGGAACCAGGAAAAGCAAAATCCTCCAAATAACGTAACATAAAGGGTGTTGAGAGAGATCGCTGGACAAACCTGGATAAGAAACATTGCATGTATGTTATAGCAGAGACAAGCATTCTCCAACAAATACTGAATTTTTCTTCTCAAGTCGAAGTTGAATGTCTTTCCAAAACATACACTGAAACAGGGATTAATGTGGGTTCATCAAGGACCATGCCAGGCAGGGGATTCAATTAGGTGGTCCAAATTGTACTTTGTAGCTTCATTAATTTATCACTAACAAGGAAAGGAGGTATTTGTATTTTTTTACTATGGGCAAGGAAACAAGTAGACAGAAGATGTTAACACTTTTTAAATTCAAAGTCACATCTGCTCTTCAACTGCCTCTACTTTTGAGAATACAGAGGACTGATCCTCCAACCTAGGTAAGCTATTTCCCACGGGGCAGTTGCTCTTTTGCCTCTTACTCACACCCAACTGCACTGCTCTCAATGTCTACTTGCAGTTTCTTACCTGTTTTTCTCACTCCAAGAAGCTAAGACTTGTGGCTCTTAATCCATCAATAGCACTTGAAAAAAAGGGGTTTTGGAACTTAAGCTTACACATTTCCAACACTATCCCTGCCACTGAAATAGAAAAGTAACATTTTCAACAGTCCTAGACTAGAAAAATCAGAGCACTGTACCAGTGCATAACCTGGTAAATCTCAGAAGGCAAATTCACCTGCTTGGTAGTCTCAAGGAGCAGAGACACAGGACTGTTCTGTAATGTGCTGTTGGGGCTAATGTAGGTTCTCTTTCTCAAGTGCCTTCAAAATCTGTCAGGAATCAATCCTCCCACACTGAAAACATCCCAAAGAACCTGACTGGTTTTTTTCAGAGTTTAAGACAACATTAAGTGATTAATTACTACCTTAAGAAGCTCCTTCATCAACAAATCGGAGATCCTACAATGCTGACAGCATTTGCTCTAAGTCTGTAGTGCTCAAACACACTGCCTTAGCACTCATATGAAGATCTGAAGCACAGTCAAAAAACATGTACCATCTTAACAATGTTTTCCCTTTTTTCTTAATGTACATAACACCACAGAAAAGGTGTCACCAATCAGTCAGCATCAGAATCATTTTCACAACATCTATTTGCTCTGTAAACCCATATTGCTTAGAGTCTACAAAGCAGATCTTGCCCTCAAAGTACTGCAAGAATTTACAGAAAAACACAAGCTTTGGCTTTTGCTTGTGTTTCGTTGTTTTGGGATTTTTGTTGGTTCACCGGTTTGCTTTAAATGCATGATGCACTCAGAAGCATTTTGTTCTACAAGTGCTCTCTATTCAAACAAGGGAGTGTTTCTTGTGAGTACTGCTTACTCTGATAAAACCAAGGCACTGTTCAGAGGTCATTTTGAGCATAGTCCCCATCATCCTTTCCATCCAGAGATGCTCATTTTCCAGCTCCTTCAAGGCCTCTAGAAGGGCCCATCTAAATCTCAACACAAGGACTGTGCTCTACAGACAAGTCACTAATCATCGGATTACTGAAATACATATAATTACATTCAGGTTACTGTACAGCAAGAGTGAGAACTGCCATTCAGGGAGCTATGCAGCAGACTGAAGAGCCAACTCATTGAAGGTGGGGGGTCATGCTATAAACTGGATGGACTACAACCAAAATCCCCCAAGAAAAGTAGCCTGGTACCATACGCCAGGAGAACCTCACTAAGTCCACTGCAGTCTCTGACACAGGGAATGATTTCAAAATATTCCTCCTGGGAGATGTGAACTGGAAAACTGAAAATAAGGGGGAAACCACCAAATTCCACTCAGGCCATCATCTACTTTATCTCCCTCTGACTACAGCACGGATAGAAGTAATAGCTGGATGGTTTTGAGAAAAAAAAAAAAATTAGCTGAATAGTCACTATAATGTCAATCCTCGTACCTCAGTAGGCATTAAACACAAGTAAAAGCAAAAGAGAATCTTCTGTAGTTACCAAAATTTGGTTGAAGGTTAAGCAAATAGTCATGTAAACTGCTGGTTTATGGGATGAAAGATCACAAGACAAATTTTCACCTACCATAAATTCATTCTGAATTTCAGGATTCTTACTTCTAATGTGTTTCAAGAGAAAACTAAGATGGCACTGTTGAAAGGGAAAAATCCAATTCCTCTACAAAAAATGTAATAGATTGAAACAGCCATTATTCAAAGAAAAGTCAAAATCAATAGGAAACCAAAACTGACTAAATACACCATATATAATTATCATTTGCAGAATTTACAGGTATTTTTTAATTCTCTGTTGTTCTACAAACAAGCTTCCTCACAACTTTCTTTAAACAGGTTGTACACATCATGAAGTCTCTATTTTACACAAACCTGTACTTAATTTTAATCAGCCCCAGGTGAACTTTAAACATACAGTATTTATAAAATGTATGGATTTGAGTGACCACTGTCTTTTCAAAAGACATTCACCAGCTCTGGCAAATTCCACAAGCTTTGAGGTTTAAAAGCAAACAAAGGAGTCAAATATGCCAAATACCTACAGATATCCATTTTGCTTCCCATATCTGCAATTCCACCTTAATTCCCGTATGCCTGCTGTCCTACTTTATTTGGTCACTAATAATAATTGCACTGCTCAGGCAGACTAGACTGGAAATTATGTCACAGTGTATTTTCTGAATTGCTCTCCTGCCCTCTTTTTACCTGATCCTTACATAAACAGCCTCAGACTCCCAAAAGCAGCTCTGCCCTGAATACTGTAATTCTGTTTAACTGGACATGGTGGGTGCAGACAGCAGACAATTCTTGAGCTAGAAGAGTCAGAAAGGGCTACTAGCTATAGTACAGCAGTCTCCTAAAATGCATAAATATGTTACAGAAATAATAGATAACAAACATTCTTTCCTTAGTACTATACTATTGTTAAAAGCATTCATAAAGTACTGGTAAATTATTATACTCTACTCAAAACAAGTTACAAAATCTGATATAATCAGCAAAATTCAGTTTCTTTTCACACACAATATGCCTAATCCCATCCCACTCACCCCTAAAGAATTAAAGCATGTGACTCCAATGTAAATTTAGGAAGGTAAAGTATGAAATTTATATTTAAACAGCTAAGCAGGGAGAATTTGAGAAGCAGTCAGATTTTTAAACCTAATCTTTTTTAGCAAAGTATTACCACAAACAGTGGTAAATTCCTCTCCAGGCTCCTGACTTAATCTTCTCTGGATTGCAATGTATAAGCCCTCCTTTGTTGGCTGCAGTATTTCTACCCCTGCTGATGTGTCAGAAGTTGTGAACATTAGGCAAAATACAAATATGTGGCATTGTATCACTTGTTTTCCTTTCTTCTCCTTTCTAGAAGATGACAACAGACACGACAGAGAGCAATAACACCAAATCCAGCGCTCCCCTCCTGACTCAGAGATACCTGAGGCTGGTGACCAAGGATGGACACAGCACGTTCCAGATGGCCGGTGCCCAAGGCAGAGGTGTGGCATACCTCCGAGATGTGTGGGGGATACTCATGGACATGCGCTGGAGATGGATGATGCTCGTCTTCTCAGCTTCCTTTGTCATTCACTGGCTGGTCTTTGCAGTGCTCTGGTATCTGCTGGCTGAGATGAATGGGGACCTGGAGCTGGACCACGATGCTCCACCTGACAACCACACTATATGTGTCAAGTACATCACCAGTTTTACAGCTGCCTTCTCCTTCTCGCTGGAGACACAACTCACGATTGGCTACGGCACCATGTTCCCAAGTGGGGATTGTCCCAGTGCCATCGCACTGCTGGCAATCCAGATGGTCCTGGGGCTCATGCTAGAAGCCTTCCTCACAGGTAATCCTTCCTACTCCATCTTTACACACAACAGGCATAACAACTGGATTTAAGAATAGAGCTAGAAATAAATACTGTTCATTTTGATACATGAAAGAACAATTAAGGTTGCCACTACAAGGATGACAAGATTTCAGCTATGTAGTACTAAAAGATAAACGCCTTTAATTAACAAAAGACAAATTAGGTGTTATCAATATCTGGACTGAAGAATTTCACTATTAATTGGAAAATACTTGTGATGGATCCCTGCATATCACTCTCAATCATTTATTTCTTGTACCATTCTCTTTCTCAGCTATTACCATATAATTACAATATTTAAAGTCAATTTGTTTTTTAAGGCATACTTTCATTCACTGATCTTTAACTCAATGTTTATGTATTCCTCAGCGCCCAATGTAATGAAAGTTTTTACAATGTCACAGCTATTTTGAGGTATTTTAAGTTACTTAAAATATTCTTCGTGTTTAAAGTAATTCAAAATACTTTGGAAATACACAGGTTAGTTTACTGTGTACTGTATACTGTTCTACAGTATAACATACCAAGAGTAGTTCCTATTATCAATTACAGTTAAGTTGGGGCAAGCTAACAGCCTCCTTACAGTTACAGTTAACTTCCAAATATTAATAAGTGAACATAAATTAGAAAAATAAGTATTTTAGGAAAGCTATATTTTTTGAACAAAAGCAGGTTAGTATGATGCCAACCCAACAGTTTCCAAACATGATCTTTCCAGCCTCAGTCTGCTTCTGCTCCCTTGCAACCTGCAGGGAACCAGCCCAGGCCCTGTGCTCACACTGAGTTTGCTCTTTCCCATGCTCCAGGTGCTTTCGTGGCCAAGATTGCACGCCCAAAGAACCGGGCACTCTCCATCCGCTTCTCACGCTCTGCCGTAGTCACACACACCGAGGGGAAGCCTCACCTCATGTTCCAGGTGGCCAACACTCGCTCCAGCCCCCTGACCAGCGTCCAGATCTCTGCCATACTTTACCAAGAACAAGAGAGTGGGCAGCTGCACCAAACTAGCATTGACTTTCACCTGGACAGCGTCACTGCAGACGAGTGTCCTTTTTTCATTTTCCCACTGACCTACTACCACTCCATCACTGCATCCAGCCCACTGGCTGCTCTCCTTCAAAGAGAAGCCCCTCACCACTTTGAGCTGGTTGTCTTCCTGTCAGCTGTGCAGGAGGGCACAGGAGAAACGTGTCAGAGGAGAACATCCTACCTCCCGTCAGAGATCCTGGTGTACCACCGCTTTGCCTCCCTGCTAGCCCGCAATGCCAAAGGTGAATACCAGACCAAGATGGAGAATTTTGACAAGACTATTCCTGAGCTCCCAGCTGCAGCTGACTCAAAGAGTCCAGAAAGGACTGACAAGGAGATCCGCATCAACGGACAGCATACCGACAGCTTCCAGCTCTTGGAGACTGGCCTCACAGAGTAGAGATAACAGACCTTGAACTTTGTGCTTTTTTAATTATTATTACATTAAACTTGCGGGTTCCGTTTAAAAACTTCCTTCCTTGCCTGCCCTGCCATCTTCTAGTAATTTCTCTCTCGTAGTACCATCCTTTTGATTGCAACGTGCTCTACAGAGTGAAGAGAATGCGTGTGCCCACTGAGGAAAGGCTGCATTAACCACCCAGGATGAAGTCAGGTGCCTGAACCACAGCACTAATTCTTGGAAAATTAGAAGAAGAACTATCTGCTGAATTCACCAGACTATGATTAAAGCCGCACTGACCGTGAAAGGAGAGATCCTCAAAACTCCCAAAGCTGACCGAAGTAATAATTAACCAGCTTGTGACAAAACGGACAACAAAACAAAAGCAGAAAACAATATGGGGTCATTCAGTGAATACATGAGTTCTGGTATAAGTAACCCTGTTCATCCAAAAGCCTAGCTTTTCCATTCTCTCTTCTAACTCTTTGGGAATACAGACTTACATCATTTTACAGATGGCTGAAAGTCCTGCCAATCTCTCATGGCAGTGAACAGCACTCCGGCTGTGCTTATTAAGCAAAATTGTAAATCCTAAGTGCAGTTCTTCATTCTGCCAAATAAGAGAGCATCTCACTCCCAGACAGGTCTATGAAGACACTATCAAAAAATCTGGGTGTATATGACAAATACTGCAATGGAAATTTTTTCTTATTTGAAAACACTGAATAAATTATTTAGCAGTGGGGAAAAAAAAAAAAAAGACTATTTTTAATGAATGAATATAGGGGTTTTTTTTAAAGGCCCATACATTCCACATGTTTTCACCTTTGCGCTGCTTGTCTCAAGTATATCTGACCCAGAAGGATGCACTATATATATATGAGAAGTAGAACTGCATCCATTGATATTTTATGCTTTCTAACATCAATCTTTGCCTATACACACAGCATAAAAAATATTTAGAGACACTTGAATCAATTTTGAAATAAAAAATTAAAACAAACTATACATGAGACTTCTGTATTTAAGTGCCTCATAAACCTACTGCAATTAAGATGCCCCTCTGAAGCTCCTAAATAATTTAAGATGCTAAAGGAAAAACACAATGATGGATAACTACTTCCAAGCTCTCAACAAAAGTAGTGCCTATTGTGTGTTCATACCTGAACACTCAAGTAGAATTAAAATAAAGTTACCTTTCAAAGGTAAAAGACTTTTCCCAGAAACCCAGATGACATAAATAGCAACTTTCATTGACAATAGCATAAGACATTACCAAATATACTTCCTCTTAACTTCACCAAAGTGGTCAGCAGCAGGAAAAATGGTCTCAAGCTATCTGATGAGATAGCTTAAACTGAATTCTTCTCAAGTCACAAAATTATTCACTGAAGTGTGTTCATAACCCAAACAGGGTCAGCAAAAAGCTACTTTGGTTTAGGGTCTGGGGAGTCATGCCACAGAAGCATTCCACACACAGTCGGGGAAGGAGGCAGAAGGGCCACATTTTTGTTCCAACTGAGCTCTCATTCCAAAATAATTGAAGTGTTGCCTTCCCCCATTGCAGACCTCAGACAGATTAGATTTATCACAGACACTCCCAAAATCTTTTTCAAACTTAATTCTATGGACAAGCATTTGTGACTATTGTGGAGCTTGGAGAGCAGGCCACTATCAAGTTACACTGCCTTCATCCCTCTTCATCACAGGTTTTTTTTTAGTTATTGACTCATACACAGTTTAAAGAACCCTTTTCCACCCTTGTGTCAACACCAATAATTTTTAATTATTTCTTGCATTTTTTCCACATTCTCTATCAATGTAAGACATTGATAAGAGTCCTACAAATTAAAAACCAGTGCAAGAGCAGTAAAACAGACTCCTGTGCAAAGGCTGAAATAGGACAGCATTCTCTGTGAGGTATTGAGTATTGTTTGACAGCATTCTGGGTGAGGCATTATTTCTCCCATATATCACATGGGACTATAATCTCATTATTTAGAGCGAAAGGTATACAAAGCTATTTATAATTTCAATTCACATCTTATCAAAGGTGGGCTGTTTTGTTTGATTTCTACATGACTTGATACTTTGAAGTTGTCCTGCTTTTAAAATAATTTTATTTTTACAGATTTAGTTTAAAAGGGAGTACAACAGCAAGAAAAAAGAAAAAGAATGTTGTTAGTATATGCTAAATGCAATCTTCAAATATTACATTTTGGAATGCAAAACTGAATGATACTGCAAAAGCAAATTCGACAAAGAACTGTGCAGTTACTTCAGAACAAGGGCAGAAAATACATTAATATTGCTTTTACAGTTCCAGAGAACTGGTGAATCATGGATGTCTGAAAGTACTGGAAATATGCCATGGCCCAAATTGGAGTAGAAACCTAGGAAAATTGCTGATAGGCTCTGATGCACCAACCTAGCACTCCATGCTTTAATACAGCAAGATGAACCTACTGTGAATTCAACTCCTGCCAGCAAGACATGGAAGGAGAACAAGCCAGGCAGAGTGAAGGAAAGTATGATTCAAAGAAATTCAACATCCTTTTTATAGCCACTTGAACACACCTTTTTATATTCAAGTCTTCTGAACCTAACCAAAACCCACACATAAAACAGAACTCAAGCAGGCTCCACAACTGACTTACTAAGAGGTTTGTTTAAACTACATAACAGTTATTCACTACCAGTTTGTAACTGCTGGTAACTAATCAAATCCCTTCAGCTACTAAGCTGGTATTAGTCAGGAGGCTGCACAGAAAATTAAGCAGCTTTTGTGAAGAGACAGATATGCTCAAGAAAGCAACTTGCTCATTTTCTTTGCTAATGGCCTCAGCCTTCCAAATACAATCCTGGGTTCTAAGCGAAGTCTGTTAGAACTGTGACAATCTGCAACAAACTTGCAAATGCTTTGTGCATCTTCAATCTGCATGCTGAAACCAGGAACAGACACTGTTTATGCTGAGAATCAGTCAAATGTGACCTCACAAACTGTTGTGAGGACTGAAAAAGCAATCCATTTTTAAGAACAGCATACTGATCATATTTGAGAAGTATTTGTTAAATTTCTATTACTTTTTTAATCTCTTGATTTTTAATTGAGGGTTCTTGCATTGTCCTCCATTACAAAAACCCAGAAGTGATTAAATATTTGATCTCTTAAAAATTCTCTAATGGGATCATCCAGAACAAAGAACATGAAAAAGTTGGCAACTCAGTAAATTATGTAATCTGAATCCAAGGCTCTATGAAACAGCAAGGAAAAACTGAAGCATGGTAAAATTATAGAATAAAATCCTCAACTAAGGAGTTTAACCAAGGTAACAGAAACCAGTACAGGCATCTGCTAAAGCATGTGAGCCTGAATTATAACCTGTATGTGAATTCCTTTCCTTTTTACTTCCACAGCTTTGTTTGGATACTAGTGCTTGCTATTAACCTGGGACTTCTTTTGGCACATCTGTATCCCTCTCTCACACTCAAAATATTTTCTCATTGGAAAGCCATTACATAACAATAACTACTTGTAATTAACCAATGCTTGAGTCAGAACAGACCAACACTTTCTGTCAATATTTCTGTGCTCACCACCTTATCTCTCTTTGGAAGTAAAGGGGAGACAAATGGTCTTCCCACTTACTGCAACATTAACCTCTAACATAGCAATACTATTGTTTAAACAATATTTTTATAATAAAACTTCAGAAAGATTGAAGGTCTTTCACCTCTCATACTGACTAGCAGAGAAATACAAGAGACTAAAGAAGAGCCATTAGGCACTCAAAAAGTTTCATGATTTGAGAATAAGCACACAATCTCTCACAATGAGCTTCCAACAAATTGCACCAGGGACACCATCTTCCCTAGGGAACGGTTCTTGGAAGATACATTCAACAGAGCCCTCATCACTAGCAGTTGCTACAAACACAAAATGCTCTACACTAGCTGCAGATTAACCTCTGGCAGACATCAATTTCTCTAAGGACATTTGCAGACTATAAATTCTCCTCAATTTCAATTGAGAAATACATCATATCCTATACCAATATGCAATACTTTTATCCTTCCTTATCAGAAATGTGGTACATTCTATATCCTGGAACTGGAATTGTTATATTTCTAATGACAAGAAGAAGAAGCTAAATAAAAAAACTAAATGAACTGTAGTAGATACTACTTCTACATCCATTTTTGTTTTGTAAAAAATACAGTCCTGAAATCTCAGTAGTACTTACTTTCCCACATTTTAATTTTTTCCTAAAAAATTTCTGAATATACAGATACACGGAAAGTCTGGAGTTTCACTACTGATATTTAAAACTGGTCAATCTCTGACCAACAAATTATTTTCTAGAAGTATCCTCTTTTTAAAGGAGACAATGAGGAAAACATACACATCTTAATTTTGTGTTGACATTCGGCTTAACAAGCAGAAAAATAAAAGCACTCTTTAGAAGCTGTGAACAATTCCTATATGGAGAGAGGACTGGAAGGGCTTGAAAGCAAACTCCTATGGCATGTGTCACCATGGTAATCTGGAAAATTAGAAATATGGCAATTTATGCTACTCTTACTACAAAAATACCAACAGCTACGCAGGGATTAAAATACATTCCTGTCAATTTCTAATTACAATTGGATCTCTTTGGGTTTGTCTTTAAATTCAGCCTGCAATTATCTCCTCTAATCTATGCTTTCTCAGCATATTACCAAGGAGAGCATGTAGCCAAGACTCCTTTAGCAAAGCCAAAGATTCTGTAGGTCCTAAATAGAGAAGACACATTGTCAGTAAGGTCTTACTAGTACAAAACCTCTCAGTAGGCACAGCTGTGCTCCATGCACATGGAAACATGCTATGGAGAAAGAGAACAGGCACACCAGAGAACAAGCAACACATGAGCCCACACAGCAAAAGTCACTGCAGTGACCAGATAGCCAGAGCTGCCCTGACAATTCTCACCACCCTTAGGATGTCTATGTTTTATCTCCAAGATGACAAGCCCATTCCAACTCAAGTTCAGCTGGATGTTCAGATGTACTGGGCCACAATTAAGGATCCAGCATTCTGCCAGAACATAGCCAGTGGGAAGCATTTCAGAAACAGAATAGGGGAGGAACAAGAGACAGAAGAGCAGATAACCAGACTGAACAGGAGGTTCAGATGATGACTTAACTAATTTGATCAACAGTAAATCCATCAGCATCGGAATCTCAGGACACTGCTGAGATCTCTCTCACACTAGCAAGCATCCAAAAAAATTAAAGTTCAAACGGTCAAGAAGTCCCGGGTACCAAAACAGCCCACACCAGAAATGTTTAAAGCTGCACTGAAAAAAGGCGTATTACCACAGCACGCCTGTTCATCAGGAAAGGCTTCTTTCACAGAGGTATGGGAACTTAGTTCCAGTTGTAAACATCACAACTTCATTAAATAAACAGAACCTACTTACTCCACATGCTTCTTATCTACCACACTTAAATGTCCAATAGTGAGAACAACACAAAGTAAAAGAAACAACACTTTAAGAACACACTTAGCAACCTGGCACAGTATCATGAATCTTGCATCAACAATATACTTGGAGCAATAAGAAAGACTGATACATGTACAGGTCTCTTCCCCCAAACACACCCTGCTCCTCCCTCCCATTTTCTGCCCACACAGTAACAAAACCATACCTGGATCTTTTCGCCCTGGTTTTTCAAAGCGTCTGTCTCCCCTAGAAAGGCAGAATAGAAGTTTCAAATAAGGTTTTGGAACTACTCCAAAAACTCATTTTAGGTATAGGTTTTGCTGGTTTTCTTTACTTGGTGGGAACTTTTTTAAAATCGGAGCTTGATGGACATTACCTTTAGAGGTCCAAGTAACAACTGAAATTTTCAGGAACACCAATACACACACAGCCCTTGGGAACTGGGTATGTTTTCAAATGTGCCCCTAAGTACTGTGAACAGTGTCAAGATTAAAACTGAAGCAAATCCTTAGCACCAGCACTTCGATTGCAACTGTTGTAATTTATGTTCTCTTAAAGTAGTTAGCTCCTTCTTCCCAGGAACTCAGCAGAAAAAAAACTTTGCAAGAAATGTTGTTTTACTTTCTTCAGAGCCTCAAGAAACATTACTCTGTTTGACTCCATCTTAGAAATGCAGACACTTCACTCACAGGTATAACTAATTACCTTTCCTAAAGTGTTTTTATGAAGTCAAAAGGCACAAATGGAAGCTGAACAGATGTGTGTAAAAAACTTTAAGGGCTAGAGTTCTGTTACCTTTCCTCCCAACTCTGTGATCTGTGCATTTCCCTGCCCCCTCCTCGCCCAAATCCACCCTCCACTTCATCAAAACTTCTTTGGTAGAAACCGCTTTCTCCTCGGCCTCTGCCTGAAAAGACAAAAAACACAAGTGTTTGTATAAATAATAATAGAAGTCGAAAGAATCAGGTAGGTTTCCCTTTCCTGCTGTCCCTGAGAACTAATCTTGCAGTCTTAAGCCCCAGTGAAATTATCTGGGACAAATGGAAAAAGGAAAAATGACTGAAGAAAGAGTCTTATCCAAAAATTCTTATCAAGAAGTGCAAGACCAGACAGAACAGGCAAACAATTCTGAAATAAATATGATGCAGAAAACCACAGATACTTACCCAAGAGAAATTACCAAGTAAGTAGGCATTGTTCACATAACATCCACATTGCACATGTGTGCTTCACACACAAAAATCATATTACTATTAACAGCAAACTCCAGTATAATGGCACTGCACTGTGGATGTACTCCTAATTTTTGCTGTCAAGGGTCATAAAGGAGAAGGAAGCTATTAAGTTCTAGTGACTGCCAGAAAAAATCTCCCCCAGGATCAGTGGGAAGAAAAGAAGGATCACAGGATGGCTATAGGCAGGTCAGAATGAAGAAGGACATTAGCTATAGCTTAAAAATGATCCTACTGACACTTTCAGTAAATGGTTCTCTATAGGCAGCTACCAAGTGCCAAGCCTCAAGCCAAAAAGTTACAGACATATCCTCAAGCACATCTTCAGGGCTTGAAAAGTCATGGGGTGTTTGGGTAAAAGAAAACAAGCCCTACACAACAGGAAAACAACACCCACATACATCCCCAGCCCTTCAAAACAACTTCCAGCACTGGTTAGATTAATGGATGGGGTGAAGTTTCCAGATCCACAAAAGAGAAATACCGCTTCACACAGTGCTCCAGCAGAAGAAATGGCAGGTTTCTAACCAGCTAATTTACCATTTCAAGATCTCATGTAAAGAAGATGAACAAGTGGAACATCTATCAGCTAGCTCTCAGGATAATGCCTTGCCTACATACACATGTAGTCTCTACAGTCAAGTTTAGAACCTAAAAAGCACCTGGTAACAGGAATTCTTGGCTGGGTAAGTATCTCAAACATCTATCTTTTCATATTTCTCTCCTCCTGGCTTCAAGGAAAAACACATCTCAAAGCATGAGGCGCAAACCTGGCCAGGGATCTGCAGGAGTAAGACAGAATGACCTAATGAAACAGGAAACAAACACCTTCAGAATGGACTGCAGCTCCTGCAGTCTTCTGAAGAAAGTAGTAATAAAAAGCCTCGACATTTAAAATCTAAAGACACCTGGATGTATCAAGGAATCATACCATGCTTCAGTATCTTATGACCAGAGAAATTTGAAATAATCAAGACAGTCGCAACAGTTTCTCTACTATTCTATACCAAATCTCTTAGAAGGAGTGGTAGGTGAAAAGGGCAGAAAGTTGCTTTTTAGGCAGAGAAAAAGAAAAGTGATCCACAGATAATCCAATCGGGGTCTTTAAATACACAACTGCTTTTGTATCAGGCAGAACCAGTTGCAGGGTGTATAACCAACAATTTTAACATTCCCTTTAGACAAAACTATCCTGTTTTATCACCAGCAAAATTGATCAGTGGCAGATCTCCCAGAATCACAGAGATGCAGCTTTCCTTACCACAGAGTTTTGAGGATGCCTAAGTTCAGATGAAAACTAGACAAATTCAAAAAAGATAAAATTCATTAACAGAGGCCACATCTGGTTCAGGAAATATGCTAAGCTGCAAATATCTGGCAGCTAAGCCTCTTCACCTTTGTATTTTTCTCAGTCCTTACTCTCTTGCCAAGATGCCTTCTTTTGGCTGTTACTAGACTATGGAGTTGAGCAAGCCCATGCCACATTCAGCGTAGCTGTTTTTACACAAACTCAGGGAGAGGCAGAGGAGCTGACTAAGCACTCAAGGTAAGAGGATAAATTAGGATCAGACCTAGGAGAGTTATTAGAAACACCTTCGCTATGGCAAGTCTGATACAACAAGGTTGACCATAGTCACACATGTAAAACAAGTTGCAAAGGCAAGAAGCAGTAAGAAGTGATACAACATCAAAAATAGCGTGATGTTTATCCAGTTAAAGCATTGTGAGTCCCCTAAAATCCCAGAAAAGGACTCAAAGTTTTTATTCTTCACAAACAAAAGCCAGGAAAGTTTCAGCAGCTCACCCAATAGCAATCTTTGCCTAATTTCTTCACTACAGGAAAGCTCTTTTCCTTCCTCTCACAAGAGATAATAAAGCAAAAGCAGTTCATAGAGTCAAAACAGAACAAAGGCACTGACTCATCTCCTGTCTCTGAGGCAGCAGAGGTGGGAAGTTGCATACACTTTCCCAACAAAAACAAAGCAGGCTTGTACAGTGAGCAGCAGCAGCACTGCAGTGCTCCCCTCTCAGGGGGAGTGCATGCTGGGAGCAGCCACACACCACCAGAGCCAGAGCGTGGGTGATACAGGACATTTCACCAGCAAATAAAGCAAGTGTCCTGTACAAGAGCAAGAATCCGTTGTTTTACCAGCAGCATGGCTGATGGCCATTTAGAAGTATGTGAAATCACAGCCTGAGAAACCTCTCCCCACTCACCACCCTTTATGGTGGTCCATCAGTATTTCAGTTGTGCTCAGCCACCAAAATGGTCTGAATTAAAAGATAACCCTGCAAAATGTCCAAACAACTGATCTTAGGCATTCAGGTTAAGGCTGCCTGGGGGGTCACAGTACTCAGCTGCCAGCTGCAGCACTACCACATAATACTGGACAGGGCTACTGAAGCCACATTTGCCCTGGCTGTGTTGCCACCCCATCCATGTGTGGAAACAACATGGGCCCATCTATGCCAAGTAGAAGCACATGTGCAGCACCAGCAGACACCAAGAAGACCACAGTGTGGGAAACATCAAACAGATCCTACCAAGCTACAGAAGAGAAGCAGCTAGTCAAGGGAAACTGTGGTGTGCAAAGTCAGTCAGGCAAGCTGTGGTGTGCAAAGTCAGTCATTCAGCAAGTACTATGTGGATGGGTCTGACCTGAAAGTGCACACTAGGGCACAGCTAATGCTGGTCACAGAATGCACAAGAAATGCCTGCAGAGAGGATAAAACTGCACATGTAAGCACACCACCTGACATTCTGCTTCTGCACTCCTTGGCTTATTTTAAACAGAATGCCACTTCTGAAAAAAAACCCTGGCACACAAGCAGCAGACTAAGTGCATATGTTGCACAAAGTACTGAATGCAAAGTCAATAAATCCTTCCATTTAATAACAGAGTGGAGCAAATATATCATTTGTATTTCAGTAATTTCTCAAAAACCTCAGGATGAGGACATCAATCCACTGGACATTGCAATCATAACAGCTAAGTCTCTAACCTGAAAAATAAACAAGTTTGAATTTAAGTAAAAATATAAGACACAAGCAGGAAGGTAAGAAGCAGCACAAACTGTCATTCTAATTATCATACAAAAAAACCTAAAGCCTTACAGAACACAAGAAGCAAATTATTGAAATTACAGCATAACTGGAGTTTAGGATCTATAATCACAGTCATAATACTGTTTGGGCAAAACAGAATAACTGTAGTTCAACTACTGCTTTTTAGATATGCAAACATTACACTTTCACACCATTGACACACTTTCCAACAGCAGCAAAAACAGATTACAAAGGGCACGGAGGGTGGGTGGGGAACGAGCTCTAATAGGAAGCAAAGGACCCTTCATAACAGTCTTAACCAAAAGGGAGAACAGCTACAAAACAAAGTGTCTGTAAGCTTACAGCCCATTCCAGGGACTATTTAAATCTCCCCTCATCCTAGGCTCTTATTCATGAATGTTGACATTCCAGTCCTGCCAGCACAAAGCACAGGGCTTAACTGCACACCACAGGGAGCTCCCAGGAAAACAAGTCAATTAGAAAAGAGTCACGTGCAAGTACTTGGTTTCTTCAGAGACTACAACTTATTTTAAAAAATAATAAAGCAACAAACCAAAAATCAAAGCAACCTCCACATAGCAACCACATTCTCATCATCACAACATAAGCATTTTCAGTAAAAGTTGGGGTGACCACCCAGAGAATATTTACTGAGTGTTGCAGTTTCAAATACTGGCAAGTGAATCCCACTTAGAGTTCTACCCATAAGAGTCCTTTACCAGCATTTCTTTCCCTTGCCAATCCACCACAGATTGCTTCTCCTGCTCTCAAATGCTGGAACACAATTCTGTGATTTGTGCCTCAGTCAGGGAACTTCATTAACAAATCTAATCACGCATGCAAATTCCTCTATAAAGCTGCTGTGGTGCAAGTCCCTTCAAGACAGAAATCTCATTTTGGTAAAGCTGAAGCTCACACTGACTCGGCAGCAGCTTTGCTGCACACAACTGTGTAAAGTTCATGGAAAACACCAGAAAACCTTTTGAACCCCAGCAATTTTGCAGTGCAATAAGAATGTTTTCCAACTGTTAAGTGAGGCAGCTCATTTAGTGAACAAACTCCCAAGCAATTTCAAGTCCTTTTCACCGTAACCTGAAAAAACAAAATTGCATTTAAACCCTGCTACTTGCAAGCAAAGTTTTTGTAAACGTCAACAGTCCTATATTGAATTTTCATAAATAACTATGGGAAAAAAGTCCTTGGCTGAAACAGCATCATGTGTGTAATTATGAAAACGGTACCATTTTGTCCTGGCAGAAGCCTTAATTTCTTTGCTGCGATATAGAAACTTTGGGAAGACTCATCATGCCTAGAACCCAACACCAATTGCTCATGGGAAGAAGAGGGGAAGAATGGAAGAAACAAGCAGCAACCAGGATGAATGAAAGAAGGAAAGCTCAGAAAGCTGAAGATATTTACTACAGAAATGTGTCCTTTACAGCTTAGTCAGCGCAGCCTAAGAAGCATACCATGTAACAATTCCAACACATTAAAAGATCAAATTAGGAAAAACAAAAAAGAAAGTGAAAATTATTAATTTTACAACAAAGTTCTTACTAGTATTTCTTAACAAATCTTAAAAATTAACTATGAAAAACCAGAAACAGACGCAGCAGCTTTCAAACAGTCTTAATACTGCATACATTTTAAATTCTGTCCACTAAAATGTAAGGAATCAAACTTTACTGCCAAACAAAACAGTCATGCATATGAGTAGATTCAATAATAGAATTACTGGATTAGAAGCCATATTCTGCCACATTTAGCCTTACAACCTCATTGAAACTAGTGGGGGCAATTAAAAAACAACCCACTGCTCACTGCATAAAGGATGACATTGTTAATAGTGCAGCTAGAAAACAAAGAGAAATTTGACAAAAGAAAGCAAAATAAAAGGTTTGCCAAATTGGAAATGGTCAAAGTATCTTGATATTGAAACTAGAGAGCACACTAGTGGATGTGCTCACTAGTGAAAAATCATCAAATTTTAATAATTTAAATTGCAGAATTACGTCTTGATGCATCTAAAAAAACCAGCCAATACATGTATTCCTAGCAAAAGTGAAACATAGGTGGTACAAACACACACATTAAAATAAAACAAAAAAGCAACAACTCCCAAATGAGTAGACACATCTATAAATATATTCACACTTTTTTTTAATTAAACCCTGAGCATTTGTCCAACTACAATGGCAAACAAAGGGGAAGCAGCAGGAAAATCTAGTGATGGTCTCATAAAGCTTTAAATTCATATCTTATCTGGGAAGCAACCACAAGAAGACAGACAACAATCTAGAAATATCTGAGAGACGTAAACCAAAAAGAAAGCAGGATTAAGGAATGAGAACAGAAATGAGAGAACACATTAAGTCAAAGCAAAATTCTGGTCAAGCCTCTAATTATATATGAAGTACTTTCTGAGGATCTTATTGAAAATACCACCCGTTAAGGGCATGTAAAATTAAATTAAAAATGGCTCTAAGAGAAATCTCACCTAAGTACCTGCAAAGACAGAGGTTACAAGATTATTTACTCAGTATTTCCAAGTTACTAGCTTCCTAGTATTCTAAATGCAACCCATCCTATTTATATATGAAGCCTCCCAAAAAGAGTTCACAGAAGTGCACACATTGAAAAGGAATTGCTAAGATAAATTCCGGGTTTAACAATTTGGTTTGACTTTAGCAATATAGCTTCAAGACATTTTCTCCATTCATTTGCAAATGTTTCAGGTGATCCTGGATGAGACAACTACAGCGATGCAGGAGAACTGGAAAGACTCAAATGTCTCCCAAATTCAATTACATCTTTCCATTAACTGTTTACATTCAGGATGCTAACAACTGGAGATGGCTTTTCAGAACACTTAACACAATCTACTACAACCACGATGTTTTAAGTACATTCATAGATTTTTCCTACCCTCTCCCTGTAAATTGGTTTTATGCTTTTAATAAAGTTGTTTCTAACAATTCTGAACCAAAGAATTTCATATTCCACCCCAAAACCACCTTTCCCTTTTGGTTTCCCACCAGCAACCTGGCAAAGGTATATAACAGAGATACCAGCTGTGCGCTAGGATGCACAGAACCCTCACTAAACACAATATTCATTCTCCAGCACACCTTGTTGAAAAGGTTTGAAAGCTTGAAGCAAAAAGAAACTGGGCATGAGAACACATGGCTCTAGCCAAGGTCCACTTAGTATCTCTGAGCAGCTTTGACCTGGATCACCTGGACCCATTGCAGCACATCCCATGGGCAGCTCACCTCGACCTCTAGAGGAACTTCGACCTCGAGGAGCCCCTACCACCGTTCCTCCTCCACGTCCCGTCAACCGCAGGACAGCAGCACTGTTTACAGACATCGAGAAATTTCTCTGCCAAGAAGAAAGAGTCATCGTCAGATTTAACTGGAAAAAACTTCACCAAGAAACCACAAACAAATACACAAATAAACAATAAAAATCAAACAAAACAAGAATAAAAAACAAACATTTACCATTACCTTAAATTTGGCTTTGTTTTCATTACAAATTCTCTACAATTAACACAAGAAAGGAAAAGGATTCCACACACACGAGCAGCTGAAGCAGTCTATAATAGGGTCTTGGTCAATATTACCATTTCCAAGTTACTTAGCTGAGATTGCTATGCTCTGAAGTAAGTATTTGAACAGCTACTCACTCCTTTTTCAGGTGATGCCAGTGCAGAAGCCATTAGAACATGAGCAGTGTGAAATACACATTCTGCTGAAAAAAGAGACTGGCATCTGCTTATACCTGACAGCAATAATTAATACCAATTCTAGAGTTACTTCTTAAGCAAAGCAGGAACATGTAAAGACCAAGAGAACTTGCATAAATTATATTTACCAACGTCCTTTGCAGAAATAAGCCTTTTTATTCTCTAAATATCACAAGAGTAGCATATTTTAGGAAAAACTAAGTGTACTTAGGCCTTCTGAAATTTTAGTGATACTCATTTTCATAAGAAAATAAACACCAGTAAAATTCAACTTTAGCTTAACATGAAACAACTGCTAAAAGAAAAAGCTATTTCAATAAAGAATGGATAAATATAACCAACTCTGATGCTATTCTCTGAGCACAAATACTTGGAAAACTGGGCCAAAGAATTCAGAAGCATGTACAGAAACATTAACAAGTAAACCTGAACTGACACACACTTTCTGAATGCAAGTTTTGAATAATTAGAATGCAAAGGACTCCAAACAGCTGTTATATCAGGCTTCTTGAAAGGAACTTAGAGCTGGCAAGGTGCTTACATCAACTCATCTGAATTACTATGACTTTGAAGGTCTTCACAGAACAATGAGACAAGTGATTACACACTATTTAAAATCTAAATCACTAACATCAAAGCCAACAGGAGATTTAATACATTACAGAAACATTTCAAAAACTGCTTGATATGTGCTCCCTACAAAAGTAGATCTTCCTTCAAGAGAGAATTGGTAACTAATTAGACTTGAGGGGAAAGAAAAAATGCAGTCATGCATGGCAAAAAAGCAAGGTCAGCCTCCAGCAAATCTGTTTTCTGAGCTAGCTCTTAAAGTTTAAAGCAACCATTTCAACTGCAAGTCCAAAGGAACTACCTCCATCTGCCTCTGAGCAAACCACCACCTTTCCAGGTGTGGATACCTCTGCTTTTTTGTGAAGCGCTGAAATATTTCACTACAAAAACATTTAAGCTATTTATCAAAATCATTGTCTTGCATAGGAGATTCCTCTTTTTTTTTAAGCCTTATTCTTCCTGTAAGAACAAAATAATAATCTTACTTTCTTTTCCAATTAACTTTTGACTTATCTGCCTGAACTCTGAGCAACTTCTCCCTCTCCTCTGTAGAGCCTGCTGCAGTGAAGGCATAGTAGTAACAACCCACATGGTAAGATACAGTAAGAAGTAAAAAAGCAAAAGTCAAAAAAGCAAAAATTGCCCTGCTATTGATCAGTGTATTCCTTCAATGACCAATGCTGACAATGCACACTGAAGAACAAAGCTGCCGCAAAACAGCTTTAGCAGCAAATTAAGATGTCTTAGGAAACAGATGTCAGGAAAATAACGAAGGAGGACACAAAAGCATCTCCATTATATTCAGCAGGAGTTTGAGCCTCCCTTACTATGCAAGCAGGTAAGATTAAGACAACCAAATTCTCCCCTAATGTGAATAGGAAAAACTGGAGCAGTGGGAAAGACATTGCCAGTGCTCCTTGGTGGAAAGCCCTTTTAAAGCCATCTGCAGAAACCTTCTTTGCTTCAACAGACACTACCTTGGAAACACATCTTAGACAAAGCCATGATTATAAATATATTGTATTTCATTACATTAAGTGAATTGGTTGAACTCTACATTTTACATAAAAAGAACCAGCAATTCCATCCAAAGCATGTCCATGTCCTGTTACAGGGAACACTGTAGCCTTAAGTATCCAATTAAATACTACAAGACTAAACACAGTTAAGTTCAAATTAATATAGCTTAATAAATTAATAATAGATATGATCTGTCACCCATCCCTAGATAATACATCTTTGATTCAGTTTGAGACAAGCTCTTCCCACAGTACACATACAACTGGAGTGCCATCAGGTGCACAACACAGCAGGAATTGTTCTGAATCCACGGCCAAAGTAATCCTGACACGCTTACAGTGTATCCACGTGAACTCAAATCCAACTGCTGATTAAAACCT
The DNA here is from genome assembly GCA_013399945.1 of Ploceus nigricollis. Taxonomy (NCBI): domain Eukaryota; kingdom Metazoa; phylum Chordata; class Aves; order Passeriformes; family Ploceidae; genus Ploceus; species Ploceus nigricollis. The sequence goes on along the minus strand of VXBC01010154.1, from coordinate 18,483 downwards.
AAACCATTAGCATCTTGTGCGAAATGACAGCATCCTACAGAGACACAAGAAATATGGACCAACTCTGAAGAGGAAGGAAGTCTGGAAGAGATGAAGAGGATATGCCAAAATACCCAGGCACAAAATGAAATGAAAAATTCAAGAACACAACAGCCTGGGGCATGCAAAGGAAGAAGAATGCTCTGATATCTTAAGAAACTAATAGTAACACTACCCACCCATGCAAAAATCAAATCACTCAAGCCAGTAAAAATACTCAGCTTCCTATTACAAAAGAAACAAAAAAACCCAAACCACAGTATTATGAAGTAAGAAAAGTACTAAGAAACATGACAAATCAGAGAGCAACTGCAAAATCAAAAGTTCTGACAGCCACAAAGAGGAAATCAGTTCAGAGTCAAAAGTCAGAGGCACTTATCCAGAGAAGATGGGCGGTTTTTGCCATTAGGAATCAAATTTAAAGCAAGAGATTTCAAACTACCCAGATGACTCATCCTTGAAATGGAATCCTTATGGACCTGTTCTCACTCTCATTTTATCTATCTCTATGTGGTTATATACCCAGAGACATCAAAGGAGGAGATAAACAAGCAACCGCTTATATACAGAGCAGTTAACAGTACTGCATCTTCTTAATAAATGTTAACAGTCGAAAAACTTCAGCATTTCTCTAAACAACACAAAACTGAGGCTACAGAACTTAGCCACTTTTGTGACTCTCTGGTTACCAAAAGAAGGTTGGTAAAAAATTGTAGAAAATGTCACTGATCTGAAAATGGTGCATACTTAAAAATAGGTAACACTTCCCAGATGGTGATCCTGGATTTAACAACTTGTCTACCTTCAACAGAAAATTGGACAAAAAACATTTTTTCAAATTTAAGACCATGTTTGAGCATGCATAGAATTTAAACTTTATGCTGACACAGTATGCTTTCATAATTTCTTTCTCTGTGTCCTAGGTTACAATGAAAAGGTGTAACCAAAGGTATGTATTCTATTACCATCTTAAGCTGTTAAAATAGGTGAGGCAGTGTTCTTTATCTCCTCTGTGACTCACGCCTGGTAACTCCCTCCGGGGGATTATCTCCACTAAAGGGCCATCAAGGTCTCCCATAACCTTGACTCCCCATGACTCACAGAATTACATCATCCCATTGTGAGATGCCTCACCCAGGGGGAGGAACCAAACATTCCTACCTTTATATAATCTGAGGCTTGGAACACCAGGAGAGCACTACCACTGAATTCCCAGAGGACAAGAGCTCAATAACCACCACTGGATCTCCAGAGAAGGACCAGATCTTTCTACAGGATCACTGCTTTGACAAAACCACATCCACCTCTCCAAACGGACTGCAGCCACTCTTTAATGGGACTGCTACCACCACCCTGACCAACAGGGTGTCAGGTCGTACCCTGACTTTGTCAGTTTAAGTCAGAGTTTCTGTCCTACTGCCTTTATTTTAATTTTCCTATTAAACTGTAGTTCTGACTTGGAATCTCCTGCTGGTTTGCTTTCAAACTAGTACACTCTGAGACCTACTAATTTCAAATTTCATTGTTTTTCTTAATGGAAGCATACTCTTTATTATGTCTTTACACTAATAACAATCTAACGATTAAAANNNNAAAAAAAAAAAAAAAGATACAAACCTGTTCTTCTTCTGTAAAAGGTACAAGTGCCAGTGGTGGCAGGGGCTCCTCTTGTAAAATAGGCAAAAATTCCTTATCCAGAAGGTCTGAAGGTATCTGTATGAAAGAAAAAGAGCATTCTACTACATGCAAGTATTTCCACTTCAGGGATGATGCCACACACACTGATTCACAAAAATTTTTATTCTTCCAACTCTGTCTCCATCTACCCAGTACTTCCAGTAACTCTTACTGGGGGGGTGGGTATAACTCCGCTGCAAATTTACAACCCTCAGAAAAAAAGTTCTTATAAACAAGGCATCAAAGCATCACCCACCAACAAGGCCACAGACATCAGAACTCAAACTTACACACCACTGCAGCTGAAATCTGAATCAAGTGAAATTTCATCTGTTAAATTAAAAATTATTGCTTTTAACTTCAACACATTTTTACAGCCAGATCTTTAATTAACAAAACTGCCACCTACAGCACAGAGGTTGTATTTGATTTTAAGTAAGCAACTCCAATTTATAACCAACCAGGAGAGTTTAAAAAAAAAAAAAAAAAAAATCAAACCCAAACCACCACACCAAACCCAAACCAACAAAAAAAAACACACAAAAGTACAATGAAACTATATGTATAGATTAACTAGAGAATACTAATGATATAAACCAAAATAAATTTTAACAATTATTTTAAATCAGAAGCTCCATCAATAGTTGTGACCTTAAGAATGTGGACAAGAACCTCCAATCACATACAGCCAAAGTGAGCTCTAATTATGCCAATGGACAACTGCTTCAAAAATATTTAGTTCATAACACTAAAGACATTTTTTCATTTAGATATATGCTAGCAGAAGTCTTCCTGCTTTCAGTCAGTCTCTCTTTTAATTAGAGATGCAACAGCTTAAAAACATTGCTGACATCCACTAGCTGACTTGAACCACTGTCAAGAGCCCTTTCAGTCTTCATAGCTAGAATCACTGAACACCCTGGAAACATGTGGATAGCAAAAGAAAGACATACTCTAATCATAAAGCCCTTCTGGCAAACACGTAAGAAGAAAATATTCTTTTGGACCTTCATAACAATCAGAGAACATCCTGTAACACAGGATATTTGAGGGTTGTTCTGAATCAGCCCCAAGAGCAGAGGTCTCAGCATCATCTAACATAACAAACACAAACTGCAAAAAACAATGACTTCTAACTGGCTGACCTATTCAAGCATAACTTCAAGATTCAAATCGCAGTTTCCTGAAGTAGAACAGGACAATTCTGCCATGTTAAAGCACGGCTTTAAGCTATACAACACTTAACAGACTTGGAAAAATCTTTGACATTCAATGCCCTTAAATCCATTACTTAAGCAATGCAGGGCTCCCAGTATTGTACAAGAATGTCAGCATACCCAAGACAGGATAGAAACATGAAGCTGTGTGTGCACATCTCCATTCCAAGCTCAAAGCATAATCTTGACGCCATTTCTTGCAGTCCCTCCCTCCCCAAGGGTAGGCTCTCAGAGCATTCAGACCTCCAAGTCTGCTGCAACAATAAACCAACCACTGCCACCATCTAAAGAAAAACCCAGTGTTTACAACTGCAAAATATATTAATCATTTGCCTGAAAAATCTCTGAAATTTTGTATCATCTTTTACATCACTGAGAACCTTCGTTTGAAGTGAAACCAGAAGGAAGTTGTTGATTTTCTATACTGCTCTTATGCATTACATGTCAGTTTCTGTGTCCTGATTGCCAGAGAAGGGAGCTACCTGAGCATGGCTCCCATTGGGGTAGTTACCTGCTAAAGTGAACTGACTTAAGATGGGATAGAGACCTCCTGCTTTTTTCAGATGATCTGCTCATATGATTTATTGCCTGACTTTGTAGTTGAATCAAATAACTATTATGCACTACATTAAATAAAATCCTACTGAGGCAAGCAAATCTGCACAGCTGCAAGGCAACTTTAACCCTCAGTCATCTGTGGCAGTGAGACTGAATATGGCAATCAGGTTTTTTTGTTCTCTGGGGTACAGGAAGTTACCCCTAAAATGGAAAATCAAAAAAACAAAACAAAAAAAAAAAAAAACGCACACAAACAAAAATACAAACAAAAACCCCAAAAACATACTGAATCTGGTAAAAGTGCAATCAAACAAGTGCACACATGAAAACCCCCACAATCAGCCCTCTTCAGCCTGGGATTGCAAGGGGTACGTGATTTCTTTGTCCATAATGACAAAATACAAACAACTATTCCTAATCAGAAGACTGTCATTAGGAATACACACACAAGGCCACCTTCCTCTTCCTGCTCACCTTATTATCCTTTAGAAAAAGTGCCAACATTTCTTCTCTCCCATAGCGATAGTCTGCTAGTTTGTACTTCGGCAAAGCCGGAGACAGAGGAGGAGATGTCACGCTCCCGCCACTAGACAAAGCTCGCAGCCTGAAAGAAAGCAGAAAAGCAAGGAAAACTGAATTGAGAATATCTTCACCTGTGCTACCATCCCTCTGCACATTTATAGATTTGACACAAACAAAATACATACAATACTGAAAGTAAAGACATTAAGTTTAACTTCAAAACTCTCAGTGCTTCAATAGGAAAAGTGGAAGAACCTCCTGTGTTTCACCTACAGCCAGGAGAGCAAGAAAGAAAAAAATTCCCACAAGCACATGAAGGAATTCAACTTGCCCCAGGAAAACGCTTATGTTGACTATACAGCAAGCCAGGTATACCCTCCCCAAAGTCTTGCCGAAGGTATTCACACAGGCTGCACACAAATCAGTGGAACATCTTAATGACAACAGCTTCCTTTTGCCAAGAAAAATTCTTACCATGCTAGAGAGTGCAGCAAATATTAAGCTAAGGAAAGAGCTTATTCAGATGTTTCACGAAGTTTAACAGAACAGCACAGTTTCTTTTTGTGTCTCTGGAATCCTTCCTTACCACAAATCCCTTTTACACAAGTTAAAATTAATGGCTTTTATTTTTTTAGAGTGTATATAACATCTAACTTAGGATATCAATAAAAGAAAAAAATAAAATTAAAAAAAAGATATGTACAAAATATAGTGACACTACTTCAGAGACAGTGGAAGCAGCAATCTAATAAATCTAATTTATGGTAACAGATAAATATGCTATTACATTTGTTCTCATCCCACACAGGTAAGTTACTTGACTTCTTGCAGGTAGCATCTTACTGTTGTACATTATTCCCATTCTGCAGGTGAATTAGTCTCATTCTACACAGCCACTTCCTCAGCTACCCAAATACTAGGTATTTTTAAGTTTGAGGAATGTTTTACAAAAGGATATGTGTGTCAAGAAACAAAACCCTGACGATTTTCTTACATTCTCTTTGATAGGCAATTTAGACAAGTAGAACAGTAAAGGCTCTTCTCAGCAATCAAAAAACCCCTGGAAGGGAAGTAGCTCTAAATTAAAACAGTGATTCAGAGACTACCTTTCACCTAATTATTGAAGCATGCTTCGATTTGTTTCATTGTTCTTTAAACAGAAAAGAAGAAAATCATTTGCAAGTGAAAAGCTGATCTTATCTTTTTAGTTTGGTGCCACCCCGTGGCTGTTCCTCTACACACCACTTCCAAACAAATTGTGCCTGCAGAAGAATTATTTAAAGGATTTGATGGCTCACTGCAACGTTCAACACCAATCAGATCAAACGCGATCCAGAGTTTCACTGTTAAGTGATAAAGCAGCTTACGTGACAGACATGACTATACCACAACCCAAAAGAAAAATTATAAATCTTATGTTCCATTATTCCTGTAAAAATACACTAACTCACTGAAGTATAATATATGCTTCCATACATAATCTAATCTGGTTTTTAAACTAACTGGAGACTCACTATGACAGTCCCCTCACTGTGACACAGCAATTAAGTTACTGTTGAAATATGTGCTTTTTTTAGAATTGTCTTCCCCCCTTCTCTTTCTTTAATATAACTTTGGCTTCCATCCATCAAGAATCTAATCATGTCTGTCTCTTCCACTGAAGAGCACTCCAGCACAAGATATCTGCCTGGTGGGTATATTTATAGATATTGATAAATTCATTCTTTAACCTTCTTTCATTCTAACAAAATAGACTGAGCTCTCATTGTTTCACGCGCTGCAAATCATGTCTTACTTCTTCACTGAATCCTCTCCAATTTCTGTATATTGTGTATAGAAATGTGTCAGCAAAAGTGAATGTATTCAAGTAACAGTTCTATCACACGCTATGCAGCAACTGTATTTCCTATAACCACTCCGCATTCCCATTCACACACTTGGACAGCAATCACCCTTCAGACACCACACCATTCACAATTCTTGTTTGTAACTTAAGTCACCAATACTTTAACAAGAAATTGGAACAAATACTGAATAATCACACCTGTGCAATTGCTCTTTAGCAAAAGCCAGGACAATGCATGTCAGACAAGCTGTAAAACTAACAGCTGACAAAATTATATGACAGCATGGATTCCCTTGAACACAACAGCTCTCTTTTTCTGACACTTTTCAATACAAATGTGCAGGACACTGACACAAAACTCACACTTTTGCCATATTCCATACAGGGATTAGGTTTTTAAAAACTGGGAAAAGAAAAAGCTTGCTTAGCTATAGATTTAAGTATAGTGAGGAGAGTTTAAGAACTTACTTATTAACATGCATCACATAGAAAGACTGAACAAGCACATCTTCAATTATTCTGTGCATATCTCTGAGATCATAAACATTATTCCTTCCTCAAATGCTTGGCAGTAAGGTAAATATTATGCATTAACATAACAAAAAACCCATCTCAATTCATACGCAATGCCAATTCACAAAATGAAGACTAATTTTATAATATTGCTTTAGATCACAGGCCAGGGACTGAGGTGAAACAGGATGAAACAACAAAGATATTATATCCCATTCAGTTCCATAATCAATTCTACTCCAAATTAAAAAGAATCCTTTCAGACAAGTTCTGGAGTGTGACAAAACAGACAAAACTTACCATTCAGGCCCAAAGTTAAGTGTCTGAGTTTCTGCTGCCATTTTTTCCTGTTCTATTCCTCTTTTTTAAAAAGTGTGAACCTGAAAAAAAAGGTATTTATTATGAAAACAGCTTGATTGATACAACCCTTCATAGATTAATTCAAAATACAAAAGCACACCTGGTCATACAAAGAATTGAAAAAATTGACTAGACTGAATTTTTTTTTAAGGAATCCATTTCAGCTTTCCAACACAGATTGATTTAGTAATATAGGAGCAACTGCATCAAGATTTCTTCCTTAAATCCCTCTTTTAACAGCTCAAACAGGACACTGGATTAGGGTGTCTGAGGAAACAATTTGTACAAACACGGAGAACTTGATGCATAATCCTCTTCTCTAAGAACAGTAATGCTTAATTAACAGAATTGCTGCTTCCTGACAATTACAAGAGGATAAAAACCCCACTAGAATTACAGCAAGACAGATTTGCCAGCTGAGTGGCAGAGTAGTCAAGAATTTTCCACTGCTCATTCTTGAAAAATAAGCCTTCTAAAGATTGAGTACATCCAATGCTACCAAATAGTCCAAAATTCTGCAGGCAAGTGACAGTATTTTTTTCATTCTTGGTTTTATTAAGCAAAAGAAATGCATAATTTCAGACTTCAGCTGATTTCATTGCTATTAGCCAAGGTAGGTCCTGCAGACACTAGCAAAGCTCAAGTCAAGTTCCTACACATCCAGAGTGTATGGGTAAGAGCAGATAAAGCCATACAGGAGGGAAAGAACAAGGCTATGAACTTTTCCCTAAGAGAACCGAGTCCAGCCCAGGCAGTTCTGGAGAAGTGTCTTTTCACACAATAAATAAAGCTCCTCTTTCCTTCCAGCAGTAGTCAAATCCAAATCTGCAGAGGAAGATAATTTGGTTTTTTAAAAACCAAACACACTGTAGGTAAAGCCCAAGAAAAAGAAGAATTTGAAGCATCATCTTCAGACACTGGTTGATTAGATGTCAAGAACCCATAATGTCAGGGAGGGAATTTTGCTGTATCAGAACCACACCCCTTCGCAGATTCAGGGCCAAATAAGGAACTTAATGAGTTTGTCTATACTTTGCATGAAAAGGTGATGAAAAAGAAAAACAAAATTCAGGGAGATAGAGGTGGAAAGGGCATTAGTTACTGAAAAAAAACAAGAGAAAACTAAAGAAAGGAAGCTTTTTTTCCTTATATCTATTCCACAGAAGTAACAATATTAAAGAAAATAAATCAAGACTCTTAAAGCGAGAAAATGACAAAACATGCTAAAATTAAATAAATTGCTAGAGCAGATTTTAGCCAAATACTTTGGGCACAAGATTACAAATGCTTATAAAAATCCCTGCAGTCTAAACCCACCAACTAAACGTTTAGCTTAGATATTTTAACAACATGCTTTATCTTTTTTGTATATAGGACAAATCAATGTTTTTCTTTTCACAATAATTCTAGACAATTAAATAGAATTACCCCTACTACTTGCACCAAAAGCTAATACAAAAATACCTAGATATTCTCACAGGCCTAGTCTGTGATGATTTTGGTCTGATCTGAGTTGCCATTTTGAAGCAGCTGACAGCTCATTAGAACATTCAAGCTATATCCATTCATCATCCTGCAAATCAAAATATAAGGTGAGGTACCCAAAGACAACATGCAGCAGCCACAAGAGAAAATATTGTGGGGCAATTCAAGTAAACCATCATGCACACTTGGGCAGAAACAAGCCTCTAACACAATTCCTAGTAGCCTTAATTGGATGGCTGTCCCTCCACTTCCTGCAATGCCTGTAATCCTTCTGCTGGGGGTGGTGCAGGGTGGAGAGTTTTCAGATCAATCCATGTGCATCACCAGGGAACCTGGGATCTTTAACTCCTAACATCAAAGCTAGTCTAGTATCAGTAACACCAAAAAGGCTGGCACTCAGGGTTAAAAACCTGAAAACACAGCTGAAAAGCATCAGATACAGGGACACAGCAATAAAACCCAGTTAGAATCAAGCTGTTCACTGCTTCTGGACCCACTCTTCAGCTTCTGCATTATCTTCCCAAAAAAAATGAGGATGCTGTGTCATGTTTCTCTACTAGACTTCTAAGCAGTTGAGCACCTACAAGAATGCTAGTTGCACCTCAGTGAGCTGCTGAACGGCTTTCCCTATCCCTCATTTTGGCCACCACACTTTGTTTTGTGAACTCTTCCTCTTCTGTATTGCACTCAGGTAAGTTACTCCACCCCTAGAAGTTCTGACTGTATGAATTTTGAACTGAAAACAAGACAACTGTTAAGTGAATGAAATTGTACTGAATACATCTCTTCCAAAACAGAATAAAACAGACACGCAGGTGATCTGAATAGGTGTGACAGGTGAACTGAATAGACAACATTACCCAGAAATAAAACACACATGAAAAAGAAATTACAGGCAAGGCTGAGAGAAAAATGTTGGACAAGAGACACCCTGGAAAAGGACAATGATCTGGGAGGAGGAGGGCAGAGAACAGGGAGAAGGCTCAGGAAAGCTAAGACAGCAAGTGCACCACAGGGAAACACTAAAGCCACATCAGAGCAGATGAACTGAAGGGAGTGGAAATCCTGCGCTGCTTCTGCTGGGTCTCAAAGTGGCAGCCAAAAGGGGAGAGCATGGAAGCAAACCTGAGAGGAACCTCTGACAGTGACTGCACACCACACCTGGCTCGTGTGCAGGAGAAGCTGCACTAACTGGAAAGGCAAGTTGGAGTGGACAAGGCAGCACTCGCATCACAGGAGGCAAAAGTCAGGGTGGAGCAAGAAAAAGGATGAGGAATTCAGAGACGGGAATGAATGATCAGGTCACAGACTTCACGCCTTGTGCTTAGCCAATATGGTTAACTTATCACTTCTTTATTATCTAGATCACTTTCTTGGGTCTTAAAATTCAATATTAATAACAGAAATGTTGATTTCGGTCTTTATTAAAATGCTGCTTCCTTATTAATCAAAAATGGCAAATTACAAAATAACATATACCTAATATTTCCTCCTCGATAAGATTTGATGAGGGAAAAGTTTTCTGAACAGCTAGTTTTGTGAGTTGAGGTTTTCTACAAATCAAAGGCTATTGATCAAGTAATTGCCACAGTACAGATTTTATATGGGCAGAGAGCACACAGCCTCAAGCTGAAGCAAGAAACTGAGGCAATATTTTGATAATGGCAAGTTAACACCACTGCTTGGCTAAGGCAGCTACCTGGTGCTTCCCACCACTCCTCCAAACTGGAACATTTTTCCAAAGTTTTCTTCAAATAAGGTCAATACCTGATCAAGGTGTCAGTGCAACCCTACAAACAATTGGGGTTTTCCTGCATATTTTTAGGGAAAAATGGAATTGGCTCGTAAACTGGAATTGGGACCTCATTCTCCTGAGGTGACAGCCACAACCAGCCACCAATCTGCCATCAGCACGCAGGAGTGAAAAGAGAAGAAATCACATCAACCCCATCAACAACCTGCAGGCTGGCAAGGGGGGAAAAAAAACCCTATTTTGTCAGCTGTTTAGTACCTTGAAAGTCAGAAGTCCACTCTCTGAACAGACACAAACTGTAATCTAATAACATGAAGCCTTTAAGTGGCTTTCACTCACAATTAACAGGTAATATTATATGTGCAGAAGCTGCCATCAGCAACACTCATTTCACCGGTTCACTTTAAGAACAATGGTTATTTTACCAAGCTTACAGTTTCTTAAACTATTTTTCAAGCTCACTATTTAGTACCTTACAAATGTATTAAAGCTCTCAAACACCTGCTACAGACACAAGCCAGAACTTGATTCTACTAGCTAGATTTATGTCTTAAAATGCGTAAGATGTTTCAGTTGAAGGTCTACAATTACTGTGGGACATTTTGCTCATAAGCTCAGGTATCTTATTTAAAACATACAGCTAGCTAATAAATATCTAGACAAAAAGCTGTTTTCAGAGATTTGAAATATCAAAATTACCACGTTTTCCAGACTTTGCTCAACCTCATATAATTGCCATTAAGGTTCATTTGTTACTGATGGGCACCTGCATTAAGATTTTCAGGCAATGCTGAATTCCTACATTTCCATTACAGAAATCACTCAGCTAGTAGCACATGACTATCTGTCCCACCAAGATGTTCTGCCATTCTAGGTAGAGACTACCAAGACAGAGGTTCTTAGCATTCCAAGCTAAGCCTAGGCAATGGCTGCATTCAGGTCTGACCATCTAATCTTTTCTGCAGAAAAAAAAGAAAAAAAGAAGAAAAAAAAAATTTGGATTGTCATTGCAATTTATAGCTTTGGGGCCACTGTGTGCTTAGGTTTTTAATTAACTTGAGATGTTTAGGAAGAAAAGTATCCTTTCCGTTCAAGGTAGTTCTGTTGCTAATGTAAATCTGAAAGAGTCTTTTAATCCTAGAAATTGGATGAAAATGTGAGAATCAAAGACCACAACAGAAATCCAACATAAGCAGACTTAAGTGCAAGGAAATAGGTTGTTCTTAAACAAATGTGGAGAAGGAATTTAACAGCAGCATTCCACCATTCAACAGCAACTTTACATCAAGATGAGAAAACTTCACTTTCCACAAGCAAGAAAACATTCCATAGGCAGCTACTAGAGCTAGCTAATGTCAGTGCCAGTAACTGTGCTTTTAAAAAAATTAACAGGTTGACTGAATAATTAATGCTGATTTTCTCTAATTCCTGAAATATTAAGGATGATCCACAACTGTATGCAAGCCACCTTTGAAGTATAATAGTAAACAGGATGACTGAGGTGGCTATACAACCTGTTTGATATTAATCACTGGCTAAAGCAGACAACACTGATTAAAGGACACTGACATAATTAAGGCCAGGCAACACAGATTTATGGAAGACATGCACTCAAAATATACTTTTGTAAGAACAGAAATGTCATTGCTTGAGCAAGTAGATAAATTTTATCTTCTTCAGGACATTTCAGTTCAGTAGAATGTTAAAAGGGACAAAATCATTCAGAACCACACAAAAAGCCTCAAAACATCACAACCTAAGTTTTCTTCTCTTCTAAAGAATCTACAACAACCCATCTCAGACAGAAAAAAATTCTCAAAACCAAATAAGCGGTAAGAAGCTTATCTTCTACAAAGTCTGTAACACTGGCCACCAAACTTCTAAAACCTAGAGATGACAAATATGCATATGGTAAATAATGTAAATGACACATCATCAATAGTACCACCATGAATTATTCAATGACTCAGTCCAGTATAGCAGGTTGCACTGAATAAGGCAAAGTCAAGAGACTCACAAGCAGAAAACACAGGTGATATATAAAAAAAGCAAGACTATTCTGGAAAAACACAGTCCTGAAACCATGCTGAGATGTATTACATTAATCAACTGAAAAGGAATATATGATACAACATTGACTAGAAGAGCTAACAAAAAACACCTAACCCAGGAAAACAAAAATGCAGAGTAAATATACATCAAATTTTACCACTGAAGGGATACAGTGTCCTTTCTGTTTAAGAGGCAAAAGAGTTGATAAATCAGGTGTTCAAAAATTGATAGAATCTGACAGACATGCCCTACAGTGAGAAGAAAAAACACCAACAACATACTAAGGCTCTATTTATTGAGCTTTGAGAAAAAATTAAGTATCTTAGTCTGTAAATGATCACTCAGGTAAAAACATCAGAAGACCCAAGTTTATTCAGTGAAGGGATTGAAGCAAGACATTCAGAGATAATCAACAAAGCTGGTTTTAGATCAATGTGAAAATATTTTCTAATAAGTATGTTCTAGTTTAAACAGAAAATTAATCAGAGAAAAAATCTTTTAGTCACATTATACAAGATGGCAGACAAGTCACAGGAGTCCCTTCTGGCTTACCAAACCTGATTCCTGATAAAGGCGTGAATTTTCCAAGGCCTATCTACCCACACACCAGAAGGATTTTCCTAAGGGAGCAATGTCCAAACCATCCACTTCTCCAGAAACTATGCCTCTATTATTACACTTACATTTCTAGATCTCTTGAAGTCTTATAACCTCCCTGTCTCAAACCCTTGCCAAAGTATTTCAATCTCTTGGCAGTTTCTGATCAGAAATTGTCCATGACTACCTCAAATGGCACTTTCAAACTGGCATTCCCCTGTTCATTGCAAGCTTTATGGAGCACCTCAGCTTGCAACACATTGCACCCTAGTCAAGAAGGACAAATACAAGCAGCCCTTCAAGGACAGAACTGACACAGGAAGACTAACAAGACCTACACACCTAATAACCGAATCCAAGAAAAATTTAGAACATTAAGTAACACAGTTCCAGTTGTTCTCCTCCTTTCCTACCTACTATTGTGAACTCGGTGGTTAGATGTAGGCTGGACAGCTTGCCACTTCTTGCTTCACCTGCACACAGCCAAATGTGAACGCTTTTCTCACTTCCCCCACCAGAACACAGCGTGGCCTCCACCTTCATTACCAGACTCCCAGCCAAAGGCAGACACCAGCGATTAAGCTCCAAGCAGAGACAGGGAACCACACCCTTGGCCTTGCCACTGGCTGGAACACAAATGCTTCTCATTCCAAATCCTATCCCAAAATCGTGCCGATGCTCACTTTTCAGCTTAAAAAAAAAAAAAAATCACTTCCACATCTGTCTACTTTGTACATGGAAAACTTGCTGATAGATAATCATTTTGTCTGTGCCCTTCCACAAGGCATTACAGATCAAGATGCCAAGTCTGTCGACCTGCTCCCCAGCAGGGCCAGAAGCCAGACTGTGAAAGCAACCAAAAGCCCACTGCACCACCTCTCTCCCACTCATCACACACATTATATAGCCCATATCTATTTTTAAAGTGGAAGAACACAGCTTCAGACTACATTCACTGACAACAATCACTGAAAAAACAGATCTGGGTTGCTGAGAGGGTTCAGAGGTTTGTTTTTAACATGTCATTTAATTAACCAGCTTCTCTGGGCTTTGGAAATTCTCTCCCTCCCCTCCCACTCTGATCCTTAAGGTTTCCTACTCATGCAGTCCTGAGACATCCTATACTTCAGGAAACAAACATTCAACAGTGAGTGTTTAATAAAATATTCTAACAGAGACAATCAGCACGTCTATCAGACTGCATATTACGTATGAACTACAATACTTTTTGATAGCTTATCCATTTTTGCAAAATTTGCTAAAAAAATTCACTTATTTTGATCTAAGAACCGTACCTTTGTAAATTGACTTAAGACAGCCTGATCCTGACCTTAGTACACTTAAAACTTAGTATTCCAGAGAAAATCACACATGCAGATGATTCAGCATTAACTAAGCCTACCATAAAACCTTCCACTGGTTTTAATGGTGGTTGAATGGGGCCTCTGATTTATTAAATCAAGTTACGAAATGTTTTTACATAAAAACCTTGCCATATGCTATTCCATGATCAGCCTCACTCACTTTCTGTCACACACAGTCTAACACTGACGTCAGCCCTGCTTTGTGCAGGAGGCTGGAGCAGACAACTACCAAAGGCTCTTCCAACTAAATCATCCTCAGATTCTAACACATGTGGCTCAAAAAATCAGTTTATAAATCCATTATTTGCTAACCAAACCAGCTCCTTGCCACATGACATTCTGACTCTAAGGCTGAAGGCACATAAATTCAGCTGTTCAGCTACCTGTCATCACAAAACTTCACCCAAAGTCATCTCTGCAGTGTCCAGAGGGTATCTCTTCCTTGCTTCTTCCAGTCTGAACGGACACACCACACACGGATCCCATCTGCTTTCACCCAAACTGATCTACCCATGGACAAGCCAATATCTTTATGATAAAATACTACTAACAGAATGCAATTTACATTTATTGTCAAGAAGGGAAGGCACATTAAAAAAAACTGTTTCATTGTAACCAAAACCTGAAACAAGTATTTCTCTACTGAATAAAAAGGACAAAATTTCAAGTAACAAAACACTTCACGAACTGCAGTGCATCATGCTTACTTTCACTGGAATAATAACTATTTAACAGTACAAAAATATCTTTTTAACCAGTTTTTGTAACTGTATATGTATTGTTTATCTGTTTATAATGACAAACTACACATACCATCAGACCTACTAAAGCCAACAAGTCATTATTCTTTATTTCCCTAGATTTTTTTAAACATATGACCAAAGAGAGAATTATGATAATGCACTGTTTTAATAACTGAGATGATCAAAAATTAGTAAGTGGTCCAAAAAGCAGTCAACAACACAGAATTTTAAAACAATTCTCTAAATATCCATCAAAATTTTTCATTGACCTACACACTCTACAACCTCTACACAGCTCATGGGATTCCTTCTGCTTTTCTCTATAATCCTGAGGTCTATATATCCAGCTTCTATATATTACAAGCTTTAAGGATTACAGGAGAGGCTCACTCCTGAAAAAATACACTTTGATTTCATGCTTGGGAAAAACCTCCAGATGCATCAAAACAATTCTATGCATCCTTCCCATTAAAAAAAGACGAGAGGCAAAGAAAAATTTCAATGGCAGCCTAGTTTCCCATGCAGGCATCAAGCCATCTCTACAGTGTCTAAATTCATGGAATGCTTAATCACCTTCAGAGGAAATGGAATGAAAGCCCTCCCTCTGCAAAAAAAAGAGAAGTGGACACGTTTTGTAATCAAAACACAGTGGCAATCTCAGCTCCTAACAAAGCAATGCGAAGACCTCAGCCTGCTACAATCTCCAGCTGCCATCTGAGCTAAACATAAAAAAATAATGGTATTAAACATCCCCATGATGAACTGGTTATATATATCCACACACATAGTACCACCAACCACAAGAGGGCCAATGCCATACAGACCTTGTCACTTAAAGCACTTAATTCTTAGTTCCATCCATAACTTAGGCACACCTTGAGCAAACTTGCTAAGTTTTCTCACTTCTGGTGATTTTCAAGCCAGATCCTTCATGCAAACAAACAAACAAAAAAATGCTCCAGAATTGAGAGCAAGAGGTACAAGGAGAGGCTAAGCTGGGCTGGAAACTGACTTTGCCAAAAGAGCAAACCCCATCCCCCTGCAGCATTTCACACACCTTGCATTTCAAATGTCACTCTATGAATTAAAATAAATTAATGAGAAAACCACACAAAGCAAGAGTCCCTTTCAAGGCAAATGCTTCCTCAGGAAACAAAGAAAAAGGTTTCTCCTCACCAAAGCATCCAATGGCTCTCTAGCAAGCTCTGTAGGGAGAAGGCTCCCTTGCTCTGCCCCATGGCTCTGTCTATAATCATGAATTATGTATAGTTTATCTCCACTAATCTTTGAGCAGAAGCACTGAAGGGGAAAAAAGTAAGAAAAAAATTAAAATTAAGAAAAAACTGCTAGGAAATGGATTTTTTTTCCTAAATCAGACTATGAGAGAACTTAATACCATACTTTGAAGGGGCCTAGGGAAGAATTTTAAAGACCTCAATGGAAGAATAAGAAACATATATATGACAGTTACTTGAACTTGCCAGACCAGACAAAAGTAAGCAAAATCAAACTTCACATTCTTAGTAATTAAAATAAATAAACAATGAGAGGTCAAAGGAGAAAGCACAGATCCTAGTGCCCAGCTCATCTTCACCAGTTACTGTGAACCAGTGTTTTCTCTTCCAGTTTTAAAGAGAAAGATCTTTCAGCATAGAAATGTACCAGCAAAGCCTTCAGCCACTCAGCTGTCCCAGTTTATTCCATGGGACTCTGACATCTAGGGTTGTTTTTATTTTAATGAAGTATCTATAGAGGTTAAAAAACTGCCAATTTTTTTCTTACATTCAGGTATGAGGAACTCCAGTTTGCAACAGAACTTCATTCAGACAACTGGCCTTGGCAGAGAGATAGAGTGGTGCTTAGTTTCAATTCCTTAAAAAACCCAAAACCTATTTCACACTCCCTTTTTACAAAGTTTTTTTTCCTCAACTGAGGAGTAAAACCAGAAGGAAAAAATTAAATACAAAGCCCTCAACTGTCTATTTACAAGCATTTTTTTTTCACTTACATAATCACAGGGATCATAGTTTTAGTTTACTGTATGTTTTAGAAACAGAAGCAAAAATGCTAACAGGAGCACCTGAGGATATTTTACAATCCTCAAGGTCAACACCTGTAACAAAAGTAAGAGTCCAAGTTTTCATTGTGGTATCAAATTTTTTTAAGCACTCTGTGAAACAAACCATTGCTGCTCGAAAAACACACTACATTTTAGTTCTATGCTCCTGCTTTAAAACACAGTTTCCAGAAACCATTCAGAAAAAGGCCCCAAAAGAAATAGAGTGACCAGGTGTCCTCAGGCATATTCCTGTATCCAGGGGCTGGGAGAGCCTGAGAAGCTCTTAAAACCATTCAACCCCAATATTTACCCACAAAGTTGTC
The DNA here is from genome assembly GCA_013399945.1 of Ploceus nigricollis. NCBI lineage: Eukaryota > Metazoa > Chordata > Aves > Passeriformes > Ploceidae > Ploceus > Ploceus nigricollis. Next base: position 1,375 of record VXBC01010154.1, on the reverse strand, counting down.
AGATACTGAAGCAGTTAATCGAAGTCTCAACATAAAAGGTGACATCCAACTTCCAGGGCTAAAATTCTGCCTTTTCTTTAATCCAGCAGACTATTAGACAGAAGCTTTATTTTTTTTTAATCACACATTCATTCAGAAATTAACACCAACACACAACCACTGACATCAACTGACTTGTAGAATTACATGAACCTGGGGAACAAAGCAGGTGCAGAAGGGGCCATGGACACTCAACATTTCTGCTGGCACCCCCAGGATTAATCAGGTCACACATTTTCACACCAGCATCAGCTAACTGCTCAAAGGATACCTATTCAAATGCATGGCAAGAAAACCAACACCTCATAGCAATAAAGCTCTTATTATCTACTGCAGTCACCACCCAATAACAAAACTTAAAAATACCAAGAGAAAGCTTTTGTTGGCGCAACTGCAACCAATTTTGTTTACAAAGGTTTCCAATTATCACACTGTGTATCAACCAAATGCTCCATTCACAGAACAGCAAAATAATTTTTGTTTATTAAAGAGTTTCTTAAGAACAAAAGCAACCAGCAGAGTCATAAGAAAAAAAATTCACACGTACTTTCCAGGAACTTGCCCAAGTCAGCTCCTGAAGCAAGAAAATAAAATGTGCAGCAAGAAGTTAGAGGAATATAATCACAATTCAAAAGTCCTTTCCCCGCCCACCCAAGCAAACAGATATTCAAGAATTACAGAAAAAGCAGCACACCACGAACGTTGAACTGAATGTTACTGGGGAAAACGTGGATTTTTATTCCAGAAGCACTACTTGGCAATATCTCTTTTTGGCCTACACCTTTTCTCAACTCAAAGTGCAATCACAGAGAACTGAAAAAGCCGTAAGTGCTCTGTTGACACTGAAACTACTTGTCTTGGATCAATACCAAACGTACACAATTCTGATCGATGCTCTCTTCAGCCTGCCAAGGCTTCTCCAGTCAAACACTGCCGGTCACCGCTGCTCCCAACACCCAGCTGCCTGCGCGGGGGAAGGCTCGGAGCTCCCTCCTTCCTCGGCCAGTGTAACCCGACAGGGCCGGGCGTGCTCGAAGCGGGGCTCACCGCGGCGCTCCCGCTGGGCTGGGAGGGGACGAGCGAGTTCGCAAGGGTCAGTGCGAGGGGAGACGGCCCCGGAGGGCGGTGAGGAGCGGCGGGCGCCCCGCCGCCGCCTGACAAGTACCAAGGACCCGCATGGAGAGCTCAAGGCCTGCTCGCCCCAGCTCCAACGACCCCTGCAGAGGCCCATGGGGAGCGCAGGGGGGCCCTCCAGGCGCACCCCCCCACCCCCCTGGGCGGCCTCGCCTCCCGGTTAGGCCGCGGGGCGCCTCGGTGCTGCGGCAGCCGAGGTGGA
>VXBC01010073.1:25601-44368 GCA_013399945.1 Ploceus nigricollis | reverse complement strand
TTGACCCCAAACTTTGGCTTTCTGCCAACGCCCCGGCTGGCCTCTCTTGACACTAAACTTGTATTTCCTGACAGTGCCCAGGCTGGCCTCTCTTGACACCAAACTTTGTTTTCTCTGACAATGCCCAACCTGGCAGCTGCCAGAGCAGTCACTCACCTGCTTTGGAAGCCGCCTCTGCAGCAAAATCTGCAGCGAACTTCTTGAGCACCTCAGCACTCTCCTCCTTGACGAAGAGCCCGATGAAGTTGGAGGAGGTGTAGAGCTCCAGGGGCAGCGGGGCAGGGAATTTGCATTTCCAGCGCATCACCGTGGCCTGCAGGGCTTCCGTGAGAGCATCCACCTTGCTGTCCTCACACTGCCAAGGAAGCAGGGCAGGCAAGGCTCAGGAGAGGAAAGGATGTGGGTGGGTGTCAGTGGTCTACCCTTCCCCTCATGCAGTGAGAAAAAGCACAGGGGCATGGGGAAAAAAAAAAACTCTATGTTTAGAGATCCTCGGCCCCTCCCTTGTCCTCAAAGCAGGATCAGCTATCCTCAAGTAACCTCCCCAAGCTCCCCCCACCCATTCTCACACTAAGGATCACTGGAGAGGATGAGAATTCAGTCTTCTGCTGCTGCTCTTCCCTGAAAACAACAGCTTAAAAAAACAATTACCTCCTCCAGCAGCCCAGGCATCGGCAAAATCCCCCCACAGCTCCCCCCCTAAGCCAGGACGGAGTCTCCAGGCTGAGCCTGGCAAGGAATGGCTAAAGGAGAGAGGAGCTGTGCTTTACCATGAAGAACTGGCAGAGGGTGATGTGGGGGAAGATGTTGTGAGCTTTGTTCTTGCCACAGATCTGCTTCGACTGCTGCCAGAACTCCGAGAGCTTCTGCGCCAGGGGCCCGGTGGGGCGCAGGTACAGCACGTACTCCCGGGGCAGGGTGTCATCCAGGAACGGGTCACCCACGTGGGAGAAGAGCCTGGCAGGCACAAAGAGCTGTCAAACCCAGAGATAATCACAGATTTTCTTCCCCCAACAAAGCCAGCTCTCCCTGTGCTGGCTGCCATTCATTGTCCCTTTATGGGAAAGTGCAGCTCAGCCTCACTTGCAGCCCATTAGCACTGCTCAGTAATACAGAAAATTGGGTTTTACTTTCAGCCTGATGCTCTGAAGATCTAAGCCAGGTCACTGCTTCTGCCTTTTCTGCCTTTCAGAGTGCAGAACACGGGGAGGAGGGCAGCAGGAGTGGCTGCAGGTCTCTGAGCAGGCAGCTCTCAGCTGTCCTGCTCAGCTGCAGGGGGTGGGGGCTCCTCCTCTCACCTGTTCCTGCCTTTGCTGCAGATCACAAACCCTCCAGACCAGCCCCATTTCTGCATTGCTTATCTCCAGCACTTACACAGCACCTCACTCACCCTGCAGGTGCTTTTCAGACAACACCCCTGTTTAAACATTCCACATTCTAATGGCTGAAACCCTAAATTCACCATTTCTGCTGCTTTTTAACATTTATTACTTCATACCAACCAGTCGCATGCTGCTTGAACGCTCCTTCCACCTGTCGATGCCAGCGCTTTTTGTCTGCAGAGAGAGCAAAATAAAAAGAGAATTTCAGTGCTGCTGGGTCCTGTTGCTGTGTGTTTGGACACTCGTGGGATGCCCTTTCCAATTCTCCAACCCCTGGGGCTTTTTTTTTTTGATGTGCCACCTGTCAAATCCCCATAAACTGTTTGAAGGGCAAAGTCACGCAGCCAGCACAAAATATGAAATATGGACCTCTGGGTTTTCCCAATTCCCCACTTTTTCTGGACAGAGAAACATCAGCATTTAATGGTCTCTGCTGGCAATTTCAGCATGAAACCCCAAAGATTTGGGTCTGAAAGTGCAGGAGTTGCACTGAGGAGAAAAAGAATTCAACAGCCACGAGAGGGCACAAACAGAGATTTTGCAGCTTAGAGAAGTTCCCTTTAGTCCTTGCTATGCTCAAAGAGCTCTTCTGCTTCTTTCCCTTCAGGATGCCTCTGAATCCCTTTTCCCTCCAGCTGGGAACACCCAGCTCTCCTGTTCAGCGAGTTTTCTGAGCAGACCAGCACAGGTAACAGCTTTAAATGTGGAATTGTGTTTTCCAAGTGCTGGGCACCAGCACAGGAAAGCAGCTGTGGATCAGCTCAGCTCTGTGGCACCAGGGACAGCCGAAGGGAGGGATTCACCCAGAACCCAAATGGAGCGAGAATTATGAGTGAAGAAGGCAGAAAACGACAGAAATTTCAGGGTCATGAGGCAGAGACAGGAGCTCAGCTGGGGAGGGTGCAGAATTCCCCATGAATAGGTGATTTCAGAGCTTCTACTTAAGGGAAAGGGAGCAGATCCAGGCTCCAGCCTGTGGGTCTGGGGTCAGGGACCCTCCAGGACTTGTGGCCGTGCTTGTGTCACCCCTTGTGCCTGCAGGGCTGCCTTTCCAAACGCTCTGACACCCCCCGAGGGTATTGCTGAGTTACCCCAGCCCCCAGCCATGTGCCCTTGACTCAGCTGTGCTTCAGCCTTCCCCACCCCTTGAACACACACATTTTGGTTCGTTTGGAGGGTAAGAGGAAGGCAGAAAGATAATGCTGATAATGATAAAAACNGGGGGGACCTCTCTAAAAGATAAGGGGCACCTATTTAAAAGATAAGGGGGATCTCTAAAAGATTGGGGGGACCTCTCTAAAAGATAAGGGGGATCTCTCTAAAAGATAAGGGGGATCTCTCTAAAAGATAGGGGCTACCTCTCTAAAAGATAGGGGCTACCTCTCTAAGAGACTGGGGGGACTCTCTGGGAGCAATGCCTGGGGTTCCTCCTGCCCTGCTTCCATCATGTGTTGTGCTGCCCTTGCTCAGCTCAGCTCCCCTCCTGTCTGGGTTGTTTCTGCTCTTTAAAAGAGAGATGTGACTCTGCAAAACTCCCCTCTGAAGCCTGGCAGTGAAACCTGCCCTCCCAGAGCAGCTCTGGCTCTGCAATGAGCAGTTTCTCTGGGATTTCCTCTGCCCAGATCTCAGCACAGACCTCTGGAGGAGCTGTGCACAGCCCAGGTCCTACCACCCACCCTCGGGGACTCTGCTCCTTCATGACCTGATGATTCCTTGGGACAAATCACACAGAGGAGCTCTGCTGGAATTAACTGCAGCTCCTGCAGTGCCTGGGGACCCTGAAGGGTGGCAGAGAACACGAGGCTGGAGCCACACATTTGTTCACCTGTGATTTCCAGAGCTGCCTCCATCATCCTCAGGGACAACCAACTCCCTTTTCAATTTCATTTTCACTGTGAGGAGGAAATGCTGCATAAAGCAAACAAAGCCAAAGGATATTTTTATCCCAGGACCTGCAAGTGAGAGATNTTTTGCTGCCCTTATCTGCCAGCATTCCCTGGAGATCAGCAGAGTGCTGGGCCCAGCAGCTGCCCTCTGGGAGGATGGATTTGATGGATTTGGGGTGGTGAACACTGTGGGTTGGTGCTCCTGCCTTGCTGACCTTGCCCTGCTCTGGAAAATGTTCTATGCAAAGCAGAAACTGCTTTGCTTTGGAAAGCAGCTCAGGCAAAGGAGCTGNCTTTTTAATTTAGTGCAAGGAATGGTGCTGATGACTGATAAATCCCACCCTGGCCAAAACCTGGAGAGGACCCATCCTCCAGCTCCCAGGCCAAAATCAGCTTTTTACAAGTTGAGTACTCAAAACTGGTCCCAGCCATGCAAAAGTGGCCTGATTTTCACAATTGCTGAGTGCAGTGGGAGCTGGAAAACACATCCTGCTCCTGAGAAAATCAGGTCACTTAATTAGGTGACAAATTATGGCTTAGGTGCTCACATTTCCTCACGCTGGGTAGCAAGTGTTGGCTGGAGCATTGTAGAAAAAAACAGTGACTCAGATGAACCAGAAAAGAGGAAAAAAATAAGAAAATGACTTATTTTTCAGAATTTACTGGATGGTATCACTGAGTAACCGTTTCTGGTGATGCAAAATGGGTTCAGGTAAGACATGATAAGCTTTGTGCAGCAGTGCTGGTCCCCTGAGGCACCCAGTTCCTCCATCTCTTGGCTTCTGAGATGAAGTGCAGGGAAATCATTTAAAAGCACCCAGCAACATGGAATAATCATTTTGAACAGACAGCAAGGCACAGGTTCTGTGCAACTGCAGCTCTGGAGAATTCGGGGAAGGGGAAAGAAAGTCCTAACAGCAATGACTTCCAAATGCACAGCAGGTATTTTATTCACCAGGAAGAATTAAATGGGTTTGATTCTTCAACCTCAAGGCCCTCCCCGTGACACTCCTCAATGTCAAGGCCCAAGGAAAACCTTTCCCCACTCAATCTCTGGTTAAACAGGATGAAATATTGCCAGGAAACATCCCAGCTAAACAGCTGACCCCAAAATATTCCAGCAGAATTGGTGTTGCTGCCCTGGCCCACGCACTGATGTGCCCATTTTAACCCCAGCCCACTTTAAGGCAGAGCACAGAGCTCTGAGGGCTGCAGGACTTCACTCCTCACTGCTGGAGGATTTTTGGCTTCCTGTCACTTCTGGCTGGGGAAAAAAAAAGGGGGAATGTCAATTGAGCTCGGAAATATATATCAATAAACAGAAAATATAATGGCCAAATGTCATTTGCCTCAGAGGAAATGACTGTAATGGGGAGTGAGGCATTGACCATAAAGAGAGCCTTCGGCCTCAGAAGCACCACACGAAAATCCTCCCTCTGCTGAGAGCTCAGCCTTCTCCTTCTGGTCCAGTTTAAAACATGTTTGGCTTTACCCAAAACTTAAAAAAGGAGGGTGAACAGACAGTGGGGAAGCCACTGCAAACAGCAAGAGCAAGGCATGGGGGGAACTAGTCTGAGATAAAATATAATGCAGATAAAAATACATCACTAAAAAGTGATGCAAACTTCAGGGGGTTGGTGCCCCAGCAGGGATTTCCATTGGCTCTTCTTTAATTTCACTAATTGTGCCATCAGCAGAGCTCTGCCTGCGAGAGGGACCCAGCTTTATTTGGAATTTCTGCTCTCAGGGGCTGCAGAAAACGCCAGCAGCAGCCTCTGCCTCAGCCCCAGCTCCACAGGCACCCAGGGATTTGGGAATGAGCCCTGCAGGGATGGAGGAAAGAGAGGGAATGACCAACTCTGCCCTTTCATCCCATCCCTCAAGCCCACACAAACTCCTTCCCCCTGAGCAAAACCCCTCCAAGGGATGAATTCATCACCTGAGTCTTTGGCCCATCAAATATTCCACTGTGTAAATAAAGATTTTTTAAAAATATATGATGAAAATACTTGTCTCTCCTCATCAGGTCCCACTCACAGGCCTGCCTGACAGGGTAAAATAGGAATTACAGCCCATAATTTATGCCAAATAAGTTTGAAAGAAGGATGCTGTCAAACAGAGCGTTTTCTCTTAGCAATACAAAATATGCACCTTCGTTTTTGCTTGTTTGTGCCTATAAAACATATTTATATAAACATAGATTCAACTAGCTCTATGTATCTATTTAAAGCTTGGCTTCTTCCATCTCTGTTGGTTTCTGGTAAAAGAATAGAAAGCAAAATGTTGGCTGGCTCCAGGGAATGGGAAAAAATAGGAATTTTTCTGGCTGCAGCTGCTGTTTGGAGCAGATCTGTCAGTGCAGGTACAGGTCAGGAACCCAATATTTAAATTTCTCCTTGCCTTACGTGTCAAAGTCATGGGGTGGGAGGTCCTGAATTCAAACTCTGCTCTATAACCTACAGTAAAACTGAGAAAAATTCTCCACAAACAGTAAAATTCCCGGTGTGTTTTGTGTGTTTTTTGTGGTTTTTGTATGGGTTTTTTTTTTTTCCAAATTACCCATTGAGTGACCTTTACAGATTCCTGAATTTTTGCAGTTTTCATCAATTCATTATTAACAGTCCAACAAGGGGAATGTGTCTGTTTTGGGCTTTCACTAAATAGTTACACACTGAGGAATGGTTTTGCAAGGAAAATTTCTGTGCATTTAATGACTTGGTTATGTGAAGTGGAGAAAACCACCCAAATTCCTGGGTGCCATGGATTTCTTAATTATTCTGCACACAAATGGCCACAATGAGGTGTTCCTCCTAAATGTTCTGTCCTCCTCTGAATCCTCAACATGCACAATTCACTCGGCCACCCCCAAAAAAATCATATGATGCTGCTTCTGTTCTTATTTGGGTGACCTTCCTGCTATAAATAGGGCCAGGACAGGAAGATATCACCAGGGATCCAGTTCCTGTTTAGGGTAGGGGGCTGGGGATGTTCCTTTTCTGCATCTGTGAAGGAAAAAACAACAAAACCAATACAAGAGCGTGGCAGGATAATGAATTTCTCTCCCTTCTCTGAGTTTTACCTTAAATTCTCTGTTTTCCTGTCTGATGGCAGAGAGAAATCCCTGCTCATGTTGGATTCACTGCCTTTAATTGCAGCCACGTCCCCTCCCAGAGCACCAGCTGGTTTTACACCCCAAGATCCCCTTTGGGAACGTGCTGTTCCCAACCTCTGAGGTCAGCAGGGGCCAGCAGCAGATCCCAGCTGTGAAAAACACCCAGGTCCTGCCTGGAATGCAGCAACTTCCAGAGGGGAAGTTCCTGGGAACGTGGGGACTGCGAGGTCTCTGTGCTGCATCCTGGAGGTCACGGAAATGTTTGTGGAAGGTGCCTGGTGGGGCTGGAAATTCCCTTCCTCCCTCATCCCAAGGGCTGGCTGCTTATCCCCAGCTCTGGAATAGCAAGCTCTGGTAGCAGGGAAGAGAGGGAAAAGGGAAATGGGATCAGAAATAAACGTGGGGAACACGCTGCTGTGTGCTCGTAGTCGCCACAATTTCAAATGTTCCTTTTTTTCAGAGGACAAGCAAACTGCAGCCTGGCCACAGGAGGAGGAGGAGGAGGATGAAATGATGATTTTTATGTGCAAAGAATGAGGGCCTGGGCACGTGTCTCTTGCTTTTTGGAGTTATGTAAGATTTTGAAGGCGGATTTCTCTCCCCACATGTGCACCAAGTCATTCCCTAATCCCCTGCTCAGCCAGCTTGTTAAAGCACGAGGAGAGGGAAGTACAGGCTTGTAAAAAGTGGCCGGGATAAAGGCAGGAATGTAGCAGCCATTTACCATTTTCAAAGAGGCACGGGGTTTAAAGAGGAAGCAGGATATTCCCTTCCTTAGAACATCAACAGTGCAGCTTTTTATGAGGCGTGGGCTTGGCTGTCCAGCTCCTGCCAGCCCCTCCACGTCCCTGCAGGATGGAGGAGGAACAAGGCACAGGTTTCTGGGCTGATTTGAATCCGTCACACCCCATCAAAATTCCTCTGTCCTTTCATTCTCCCCTTCAGCTGCAAGGTTTGCTTATAATCCTGATATTGGTTTTCTTTTTAATTTCTGTTTTGGATGATATTTGCTGTCTGGCTTCCTGGTTCACTTCCTTTAGCTTCTCTCCCCAATGTGCTAATCTAAAAGTGCTGCTCAAACAAGCTCTGAAAATAGCAGGAGGCCTGAAGCTGGGAATTTAAGAAAATGATGTCTCACAATTCCCTAATAAACCCACAAGAATTGGCAGCACCTCAGCTGCCTGGTTCAGATTCAAATCTGTGACTGCAGGGCAGTGGGGACTCGATGAAGGAAGGTGAGAAATAACTGCTGCTGTTAAAGGTTCTGCAGAATGGTGGCCATTAGAGAGCCAGGTGGAGTTAACACAAATAAATTCACACACAACTGGAGCACATTCAGCAGGGGCTCGTCCCCTTCAAAACCTGATTTTAACAGCGGCCAGAACTGACCACGAGCTCAGCCCTCCCAGGGAGCAGCTTTCATCTCAACGCCATTAATCCATTTTCAGCTAACCAGGAAGACCCTGTCTGTGCAAGGAGCCAAGCTGGAGGCTCCAGGATGCTCCAATGCACCATCTGGAGGCTCGGTGACAGCCAGAAAAGGAAGCAGTTGTCACGCTGGTGGGGAAGAAATGAAGTCCCACATTTGAGGCAAACACGGCGCTTTCTTCTCCCTAATTGCTCCTCTCCCTATCCAGGAATGAGATTTGCCACAGCTCTGCTTTATTTTCCTTATTGCCACAGCTTCTTTCTGCCACCAGGAGTGGGGCTTGGGCTGGTGGAGCTGCTGGGGAATGGGAAGGGGGCCAGTGGCTGCTCCAGTGTCACCAATGTCCTGCTGCCACCTCGCCTGTCCATCTGTCACAGCCCTTCTGCACTGTCCCCAGTGCCCAGCACAGCCCCAAACACCCTAATTCAGGGAGGAGGAACAGCTCCCTGTGCTCCCTTTGTGCCCCCACTCTACCCCTCTGTACACTGAATTTCAGCAGCCCCACTTTACCCCTCTGTACATCAAATTTCAGCAGCCCCACTTTACCCCTCTGTACATCAAATTTTTCAGCAGATCTTTAGGAAGAGAAGGGAAGAGGAAAAAAAAAAAAAAAAAAGCAAAGCCACAAGTAGCACTTTAAAGTGCCAGTGTTAACATTTTCCAGCTTCTTGGGGTTTCAAAACAGGAAGTTTGGGGGCGGTGCAGTTGCACAATTTGCCAGAAAGCTGCTGTTCTGTGAAGCTGTGACACGGGGCTGTACCAGGAACTCGAGCCCTGACGGCCACCAAGGATGGGACTTTCTGGGACTAATTCTCAGCAGGTTTTGATGTGCTGCTCCTGCCTGGAGGAGCCCTGGGTGAGCTCCTCTGCAATGGAGAGCTGGCTTGTCCTGCACGAAGCTGTGCTCAGGGGAGCTTTTCCCAGGCTGAGAGGGGAAGTGAGCAGAGATAACACAGCTCAAAGCCCCAGAACAGCACTGAGCTGCTTGGCTTGGCTCTTGTGAGGAAAGCTGTGGTGTAAAATCCCTCCTAGGTGAGACCCCAGGTCTGTGTGTGCTGCACACCCTCAGAGGGGCAGGGGAGTGCTGCTCTGAACTTGCTCTGCTTGAGATTTGGATTGAGCTGAAATCAACAGGTTTTGGTCAAAACTTTGTCCAAACTTGGGTCCTGCACAACCAAATGATAGAATCCTGGGATGGGTTTGGGTTGGAGGGGGCCTTGGAGATCACCTGGTTCCACCAGGGACACCTTCCAGCACCCCAGGGTGCTCCAAGCCCCACCCAGCCTGGCCTTGGACACTTCCAGGGATGCAGGGGCAGCCACAGCTCCTGGAAAGCCCTTCCAGAGCCTCACCACCCTCATGGGGAAGAATTTCTTCCATAAATCCATTCACTGTTTCACTCCCTTTCTACCCAGTGAAGAAGGGAATATCCTGTGCTTGCCAAAAATGAGTGAGTTCAGCCACTCCCACCCCAACATCTGCACTCAGCCTAATTTGATGTTCTTTGCCCTGATCATTTTTTTGTTCATTCTGAGCCCTTATTTTCCCCTCAAGTGCTGATTGTCCCTTCTTTAGGGGCAGTGTGTGCCCATCCTGGGGACTCTCAGAGGTTCTGCGTGCTTGTGGGCTCCCAGCTCTGCTGAAAAGGCAAACCCCAGAGAGGGAAAATGGGAAGTGGACGCCTGGCATGAGCTGAGCCTGCTCTCACACCTAAAATAGACTCAGGCAAAGCAGCAAGAAGGAAGTCTAAGAAATTAAGGAAGGTGGAAGGAAGAAGAAGGGTGGGGTGCTGAAATAGTTGGGTCAAAGGCAAAAAGAGAGACTCAAAATAGCCTCCTGCTCTAGACAGCTCTGTTCAGGAAATTTTTGAAGCCTTGCTGTTTTCAGTAATACACGAAATTCACAATATTCCAAATTAGTATTCCTCACTTGTTTTTTTTTTGGTCATCTAGAGAAGACCAATATTCATTATGTCAATATTAATTGTGTCAATATTTATTATGTCTATATTAATTATGTCAATCTTCATTATGTCAATATTTATTATGTCTATATTAATTATGTCAATATTCATTATGTCAATCTTCATTATGTCAATATTTATTATGTCAATATTAATTATGTCAATATTCATTATGTCAATCTTCATTATATCAATATTCACATGGGAGATCTGGCCAAAGAAGCCCAAAATGCTGCAGGAAAAGGGGGAAAAAGGGTTAATGCAGCAGATGATGAGGGACATTTGCCACTGACTCAAACACCCCCCAGGACAGAACTGGGGCTGGGAGTCCCCTGGTGCTGCGAGCTCCATGTGGGGGTGAGAAAACACACACAGGGCTCGGGCTCTTGCCTCAGAGAGTTTGAATGTGGTTACAGCACTGAGCTACAGCTAAAGTCAAAGTTTCCACCAGGGGAAAGAGAAAACAAGTGAGGCAGCAAGCTCTGCTCTGAATTTCAGTTTGGGGAGCTGGATTTGGTCTCCTTCAGGTCACTTTGGAGTCCTCAGGTGATAAAAAAATATAAAAATATACAATTATTTTGCTGTTATAATCATGATAAGTTGTAAACTCCTGGCCAGACTTTAAACTCTAATATCAGAATAAATATTAATTACACCCTGCAGGGTCTGGCTCAGTAATCATTTTACATGAGGTCTAACCAGGAGACTCCAAAAAAATTCAGTCCTCACTAGGGAAGGGTTAAAAAAACCCCCACATTAAAAATAAATATGTTTGAAGCCTAAAAGGGAACAGGAAATGAAGAATTGTGATAAAGTGAGAAACAATGAGATAAAGAAGGATCTAAGAATTTAATGAGAAAACTTCACCACAGACTGGGAAGATTTCCCTGCATACTTTCCTGATTTTGTTCTGGCCTGTCAGCTCTAAGTGTAGAGCCTTTTTATTCCTGTATCTGATCCTGCACAATCTGTCAGTGAATTACAAAAAAAAGCAATAGGAAGACTTTAATGAGACCTGGATTTAGTAATTATCCCTCCACCAAAGAGTACTTATGCATCTCTTTAACTCCAGGCATGTACTTACAGACTCCAGCCCTGCTCTTATGCAAAGCAGGTGCTGCAAGGTTATTAAAAATCATCAAGGCTTTGGGGCTCTTCTTCCTTCCAGCACAATTTCCAAGGATTTCAAACCAAGTGTTTGCTATGATAAAAGGAACTTTGTTCAGCTCCCTGAAAACCTGGGGATTTGGTGCTGGCAAGAACACGGGGGTGTGGTTTTTGCTGGAGTGTTTGCTCACAAAAATCCCCTCCAGCAGCAAAGGTCTGGCAAAACCCCGAACCCAGCACATCTCCTGCATGGTCCTACTGCTTCCCCTCTCCACAGGATCCTCCTTGACCCTCTTTGTGGCCTTCCATGACACACTGCCCAGTCCAGCACCTGGCACAAAGCACTGGTTACTCCAGGGCTTCATTCTTGTGTTGGTGGGGGGAAAATGTCACCTTCCTATGGCCCCAAATGTCTGTTTAACACCAAAATGGTTCTGCAGCTGTGTCAGAGACCTCAACAGGACACAGCCATGGTGTAGATAATGAAATACCAGCTCAGCAGGTCTCTCCTCCATCATTTCAGTCTCTGGGGAAACACGAGCAGCGTTAAGCCTTAAAAAGTGCCCAGCACCTCTGAGCACAGGGGATGGGAATTCCCAGGGCTCAGGCCCTGCTGAAATCCTGCCAGTTCTACAGCACTGACCAGAAGGGTGTTCAACTCCAATTCTGTGCTTTTGTATCCAGAATTACGTGATGTGGGTACTACAATCCAGTGAAATCTCCTTTTTCCCCTCCTCTCACCATTATCAGTTTAATTTTGACACCTAAGAGGCGGCAGCAATGGGGTGGGAATAGATAAAGGCAGAGTCCTCATTCCTTTTTCCTGAGAAAAACTTGTTGTGTGTGAGCTCAGAGACACAGCCTGGCCTGTCCTCCACCTCCTTTATCCAGATCCTCAGCCAGAATTTCCACGGGGGTTCTGTGATTGCTTGGGTACCTAAACAGTGCCAGATTTGGGGCTTCCCTTCAGTTCAGACCTTTGCCCACGAGGAACTCCCAGCTGAGCTGTGCTGCCTGAGCATGAAGTGGCTTTTCCCGTGGTTTTTTTTTTCCCTCCTTTCCCACAGCTCACACCTCATCCTAGCACCTCACCAGCATGGGGACACATTTCCTGCCATTGCCAGGGCTGTGGGGGATGGATGCTCGCCTCAGAGCCCTCGTTATGCAGGCTGAGCTCTGCAGGCAGGTACTGGCAGACAGACAGACAGACAGGCAGGCAGACACACCCCCCCCATGAGCAGCACCTCATTTCCAGAGCTCAGCTCTCCCCCGCACCTCGGCGAGCGCTGCTGTGGGGGTGTGCTGCTAAAATTATTCATGGGGGGGGAAAAAAAAAGCCTTTTACAACTCTGAGAGCTGAGCCCCATCTTCTCTGGGTTTTTGTGTGTGGCTGATATCTAGAAAGCAGCCTGAGAAGTGCAGTTTTTCTTTCCTAAACACAGAAGGAGCCTCTTTTTCCATCTGTTGCAGCCTCTCTCTCCATCCTGCTGAGGAGGCAGCCTGCCCTGGGAGGGAATCACTGATCCAGGGACAATTCCAGGCACTGGCACTAACAGCAGCATCAGGAAGGAGGAGAACACCTTGCAGTGTTGCTGCTTTAAAATAATAGCTGTGCTTCCAGCAAGACCCCTCCCTCCACCTGCCAGAGTGGGCTCCTGGGAGCTGGAACAAGAAAAATGCATAAATAAAATGAGTGGCAGGTGCTTACAAAGGTTGGTTGTAAAGCTCTCTTGGTTTTTAAAGATTAGTTTGTTCTGCAGGCTCCTGTGGCCATGGTGAAGGACCTAGACTCGTGTAAGCTTCCCTTCTGGTAAATATTTTTGTGAAAAATAGGCAAGAAAGGAGAATCCATCATTTGAGAGGAATTCTTTGCAGTAAATTTCAGGGGCTGATACAGCAAGGCATGCCTGGTAAGTGACAGAATCATGGAATCACAGAGTGGTTTGTGTTGGGAGGGACCTTAAAAATAATTTCATTGGTCCCAGGGTGCTCCAAGCCCTGTCCAGCCTGGCCCTGGACACCTTTTAACCTTTTCTGTGCAGTGGAGCTTCTCAGGTCTGGTTCTCAAAGGAGCTGAAGACTGTTCTGTATTCCTGGGTGTGTCCCTGGGTCTCTCCAGCTTCCCACAACAACTCCTGAGCTTATCAGGACATTTAAACCCAGTGTGGCAGAGATGCAGAGCTCTCAAGGGTATTTCATGTCTTGCAGCTTCTGTATGATAGAAAATAAATTAAAATAGGTTCTTGGATAGCTGCAGGAATGCCCCATATGGAAAAGACTGGGAGTGATCCTGGTTATCAGCACGAGTGGCCATCACGAGCCCTAGGACAGGCTGCAGCCATGGGAACAGCACCAGTCCCCAGCCAGAGCAAGGTTTGGAGAGGTCCTGGCATTCCCAGAGCTGCTGTTCACAGCCAGGGCAGGCCCAGAGGCACCTCAGCAGCTCCACACGTGGATCTCCTGTATCCACAGGGGAGGCAGGGCTGGGCTGCAGAGGGTTCAGACCTGAGAGAGCACAGCAGCACTCTGACACTGCACAGCTGCTGAGGGAGTTCTGTAGGAAATGCTGTCCTGGGGAAGCCAGAAGAGCAGAATGTGTGTTTCAACAAGAAAAATGTGTCTGATGCCNCTCTAGGCCAGCCTGCACAAGGCATCATGTCAGGTCAGAAGAAGGCAGCCAACAGTGCAGGTGAAGAGCTCCCAGGTGCAGCTCTGCAGGACCCAGGGCCAGCAGCTGCTGCTCAGGGTGTGCACAGGCACAGCAGAGAGCACAGCCCCTCCTCATCCTCCTCTCCCTCTGCTCCCACCTCCCAGCAGCCCCACAGGACACCCCTGGCAAGCTCAGATAAGGAGGTTCCATGGAAAGAGGATTGCTCTGTGTGTGTGCAGGTGTCTCTCCTGTGTCTCCCCACATCCCTGGGGCAATACAGGATTTCAGGCTGCAGCTGAGACCAGACCCTTTTTTCCAGTGCAATCCTCTTTGTTCTGCAGTTTAACATTTCATGCTTTCGGCAAAGCACTTTGGCAAACAAGGCGCAAATAAATCACATGGAGTGAGGCTGAAGTGAATTATCAGGGCAAATTCTGTAGGTAGCAGACAGACCTCGGTGCTGTTTGGGGATTTTTTGGGATGCTGAGCCCAGCCCTGCCTGGATTCCTGTGTGGAAATGCCTCCATCCTGCCAGGCTGGAGTGCTGAGCTGCACAGAGACCACGAGGCTTTCACAGGAGCTCAGCATCAGCCTAATTTTGCTCCCAGTGGCATAGAATGAGGCAGAATTAGGCTGGAGCTGAGCTGCTGAAAGCTGTATCCTCTCTTCCTCTTGCTGGAGTTGCCTAAAAATAAGGAGTCCAATTAAATCTACAGCAGTACAAAGTATGAGGGAATGTATAATTAATTTAAAAAATCAAAGGCTGTCTTACAGCACTGATCAGCATTTAGCAATGCTGCCACCAGCTCTTACTCTCCTCATTCTTCCTTTTTAATCAGTGATTATTGTTGGATCTCCTGACAGTGTGATCACATATTCTGGTGGTATTTCAACAACTGCATTCCCTGGGAGCTGTAAACATACCCACAGGAGGAGGAGAGAGGGAAAAATTTATTACCCTGGTCCTGACATTTAACTGGAGCCCTGATATTGGTGAAGGATAAAAATTTGCTCGCTGTGATAGTCAAGGCTTTCATTTCCAGCACAGCCCTGACAAGAAACTAAAAGCTGAGAGAAGAAATTGCATGTGCAAGGTCATCTCCCAGAGTTATCACTCTCCTTATTGCTGTTTTTCTGTATCCAGCTCTCCCAGAAACAAAAAGGGTTTTTTTTTTTTGGTCTGCCAGGACAGCATAAGGCCACCTGTGAGCACAGGGCTTTGTCACCTCCCAGACGAGGGTTTCACACAGCTGAGGGGAGCTGCAGAGGATGAGCTCCTGCACTTCTGCTGGCAGCAATCCCCAGGAGCTGGGCTGGATCCACAGAAGCTGCAGTGACTCCATCTGGGCCCCCAGAGCAGAGGCTGCCTTTTATTTTGGGTGCCAGCTGCTCACAGTGGGACAACAGTGAGGGCGGGTTTGTGTCACCCCTTCCCGGAGCCTCTTCCCTGGGCTGTGCCCAGATTTCCCCACTTTCCCCTTTTTAGTGGATTTTCAGGCTGAATCCCTCCCTTTATCTGGGTTGTGCCCAGGTTTCCCCATTTTCCATTTCTTCATGGCATTTCAGGCTGAATCCCTTCCTTTGTGGCTGGTTTATGCCCAGATTTCCCCACTTTCCCCTTTTCTGGAGGCATTTCAGGCTGGATCCCTCCTTTTATGTGGCTTATGCCCAGATTTCCCCATTTTTCCCTTTCCTGGTGCCATTTCAGGCTGAATCCCTCCTTTTGTGGCACAGTTCAAACCCCTCCTGCTCCAGCAAGGACAGGCTTTTGCCTGGAGGGAATTCTGGGGGGAAATCACTGCAGGAGCCAGCAGTGGAGGCAGGGATTGTTCACCCTGGGAGCTGAGTGAGCCCTGTGCTGGTGGCATCACCCCCCCTGAACAGGGACCTGCTCCAGGCTTGTCCCCAGCCCCAGGAGGCACCTGCAGGACACCTTTGCTGTGCTCTGGGTGGCTTCTCAAAGAGCTCAGATGATTCATGGGCTTGGAAAAAGGGTGAGATGCAATCCAGACCTGAATATCACCTGCTGCCACATCAGTTTTTGTGAAATTCCTCCTTCCCTCTCCCTTTTCTTGCTGTGCCCCATCCTTTTTTCCCTGCATGTTTAGCCCTGGCACTGCCAATTCCTGCCGTGGGTGATGTGATCCCAGGGCTCCTTCACAAAAATCACAGTGCAAGGCTCTCTAATTTCTAAAGGCAGGCAGAAAATAAATAATTGTGAGAGGGAAATTATTCCCAGCCTGGTCCTTGCACTCCCGGGTGAGTCTGACTCACCATTTCTTGATCCTCAACTAAATACCTTTTGTAAAAAACAGGATTTTTATGAAATAATTTTTTATAAGTAAAGTTATTAACAATAAGTTTTAAAGAATAAGTTTTAAAACTTAAAATAAGGTTTTTGATAATCATAATTTTTGGATTAAAAAAATTATTAGGGAAAGATCAGCCAGCCCTAAGTGCAGTGAAATTCATGGGGAAGGTTTATCCCTGCTGAAGGTTGGTGTAGAGCAGCTCAAGGAGGACAAAAAGGGATCTCAGAGTTCTCAAGGGACTTTTATTTGTACAAACATCAGCCCTGGGCTGCGTTAGAGTCTTTCTAAAGTCTGTTAAACAGAAAAAAAAATAAACTTTTCTCTTCAGTTTGAAACATGATTTCCTGCATTATTTAATATTCTGTTCAGTGCATTTCTGAAGGATCACCCCTCCCAAAGGATTCAGGGCTCCAGGATCCAGCTCTGCTGCTGTCAGATTTAAAAATAAAGATCTCCACAAGAGTTTTTTTATGTAAGGAAGAGTAATTTTTACTTCTCTGCTGCCTTTGCTGACTGGGCACTGCTATAGGCTGCTCTGAACTACGCATTTGAAGTTATTTTTGAAATGTGTTATTACCCTGAAGTTGCATCTCTCCCTTTTTGATGCATAATTTAGATTTTAGCCTCTCATAAATTACATGCCCAAGGAACTGCTGATGCTTCTGGGAACGAGAAAAAAGGACTCCAACAACAACAATAAGAGTGTACAAAGTATTCTTTGTGGAGGCTGCTCTGGATATGAACACATTTGTGCTTCTCTGAGTTTTCCCCTATTTTTGGCTCTGGGATGTTGACACAAACACAGAACCTCCATGGTTGGGTGATTGACCAAGATCAGGGAGATCTCATGAACTCTCCCTCACCTGCAGCATGGAACCCCAGCTCTGTGTGGCACCCAGATGGATGGATGGGCTGGGAAAGAAACAAAATCAATTTGCTTTTTCTCATGGAGAAGTTTCTTCCTTGCACAGCAGCAAGGCCAGGCAGGAAATCTCCAGGAAAAGCAGGATTATTAAAATCATGAGGGGGTTGGAGTAGCTCAATCTCGTGCTGGTTTTGGTTCTATTCTGCTGCTTGATGTTGACAAATCTATTTATTTTTGGGTGCATTTTATCCTCTGCTCAAAATAGAGGTAGGGAGGTCTTTGCCTGTTGCTGCTTTCCTTTAGGTTACCATAGAATTTCTTCCAAAAGCTGCTGAAAAAAATTCCCAGTGGCTTCCAAATGGATCTGGCCTTAGTATTTCTAATTACAGGTGTGGGAATTTTGGACAAGTGTATGAATTCCACAGCTCCCTACTGAACCTGGCTTCAAATTAGTAATGCCAGGTGTGAAGTTAATTAAAATCAGGGAAAATAAACTTTCTGTTGCAAAACAAATGGAAGATTTCTGCAGGCTCTGCATTGTGCCCCAGTAATTGTAACTGAGTTCATCTGCTGCTCCTGAGGTTAAAAAGAAGAAATTATTGCCTGAAATTATCTGTCCAAGGAAAACTGAGATAAAATGGGGGATGGGGGAAAAAAAAGTCAAAAATTGGATGTTTTTCTAAGTATTGGAGACAAAATCAGCAGGTTTTTAAGTGTGTAATTTATAAGGGAAGTGATTCAAATGAAATTAGGCACTTTAAAAAATCAGCAAAGTGTGGAGGACATAATCACCTTTGAAGAATTTTAAAAGCCTTTTCACATTTGTATTATTCGAGTTCCTCACTCCTGTAATTTTACCTCTTTTTTTTTTTTGCTGTTGTTGATGTTTTAATGGCACAGCTCCTAATATCAAGTGGTTATTTCAGAATCAACGAGTTCCATTAGAAAAGGCAAAGTCAATCCATGTCCTTCCTGTCTGGCAAGAAAAGAAAACAACTTCAGTGTGTCCTAAATCCTTATAGGAACAAAAATAAATCTCAACTTTTAATGTTCTAATTATTAAACCTCAGTCTTTAAGCCTGGCCCAGGAGTTTCTGTCCTTAGTCAAGCCCTGAGTTTTGCAGATTTCTGTTGGAGTAGGTGCAGGATGGAGAGAAAAAAAGCTCAGAAATTCCAACCCTAAAACTTTGTGGCAGTTCCCCAGAATTATTAAAAATCGATGGCAGTTTTTTGGGATCTGGCTGATTTTCTGTGTCCCTCTGTGCCCAAAAAACCTTTATTTTTAGTTTTTTTGGCATCTGGCTGATTTTCTGTGTCCCTCTGTGCCATGAATAGGGAGAGCTCCAAGAGCATTTTTGGGGCAAAGCACCACCATGGAAAAACCTCCTCATTAAAGTTCCCATCATTTTCCTCCTCTCAAATCAATGTGAATTGAATTATTTCAGACATTTTCCACTCAGAAAAATCTTCCTTGAGGTTTTTAAAGCCCTTGGCCTCCTGGAGCAGCTGTAGGACCTTTGCTAAAACCAGGAATAAAAGATCCTGGATAAAAACCAAACCAGCAACAGCCTCACACCTTGTCCAAATCCATGAAGATTAAGCACTTTATGTAGCCTGAAAAATCAAATTTTTTCCTGTCTGAGAGCTCCACATTTCCAAACCCAACCCACAATTTCAAATTCAGCATTGAGAAGAGGCGAAATTTTCCAAATGGGATTTATTTTTTGAATTTTAGTTGTTTTTTTTAAAATTTTTTTCCAACTGGGATTTATTTTTTGTTTTATTTTTGTTTTATTTTTTTCAAACTGGGATTTANTACTACTAATTAATAGACCAACTATCAACATCTGCCATCTAAAAAAAGTATAGACCAAGGCCCAGATTAAAAGTGATAAAAAAAAGAGCCAAAACCACAGCCAAGAAACACAAATACTCTAAAAAGGCAGATTCAAAGAGGGGCCGTGCAAAATAGCTCCTAAAATATGTAAACTAGTTTAGAGAAAATATGAATATACATGAGTATGAATATATGAATATACAAGAGTATATGAATATATAAAA
>VXBC01010073.1:0-19270 GCA_013399945.1 Ploceus nigricollis | reverse complement strand
ATAAATGTAAATAAAAATAAAAATAAAAATAAAAATATAAATATAAATATACCTATAAATTAAAATATAAAATATAAAATATAAAATATAAAATATAAAATATAAAATATAAAATAATATAACAGTCCAAGCCCAGGGTGAGACGTGTGCAGGATGTGTGACTGGGGGGTTGGGTGGGGGCAGCCAGCGGTTGTAAAATTGCCTGATATTTGGTCACTCACATGACTCTGAGCTCTGCTCCAGAACTGAAAATTGAGACCTGTTTGTGTGACACTTTTTCCATCCCGTCAGCAGCTGAGCCCTCTGTCAGCTCTGACCGCTGCACCTGCTCAGAGCAGCACCCCCAGAGCAGCTTCAAACCCTGCTGAGCCTCCGCGTGGCCCGAGGAGATTCTGCCCTCCCAGGCCTGCAGGGAGAAGTCCTGGGTTTAATCCCAGCATCTGGCCTGCATCTGGGTGCAGAATAAAGGTTCACTCATCCTGAACGTGCAGATCTTCAGCATCCAAGTGCTCCTGCCTGGGTGGCAAGCACTGGTGGGTGGATCCCACCAACCATCTGGGTGGATTCCTCATCTCCATAGTCCTGCTGTTGTCCCTGGACTTTTTGGCCTCTCATAATTTTCCTACAAGCTGTGCTGAGGGAAAATCCTCTTGCAGTGGATCTGTTCTGCAGGAAGAGGGGTAGAAGGCCATGAGCTGTGCTCACCTGGCTGAGCTCTTGGAACAAGCTCTGATAGCAAGTGTCAGCAGGAATGAAGGAACAGAAGAGGCACCAAGGATGGAAGGAGTTTTGCCACCCACGTAGCAGCTACAGCAACACCTTGATCTGCCACCAAGTGACAGCCCAGCTGTCTGCTGCTCTCAGTCACCTCTGCAGGCTGTGACCTTCCCTTCCAGGCTGGAGGAAATGGGGTGGCAGGGATCCCAGCTGGGCTCTGGTTCAGCTGTAGGCTCCATTTACTGCAGGGCTGATTCTGAGGCCCTTGCAGCTCCTTGCAGGTGCAATGTCAGCTCACATGGGGCTCCTTTCTTCTGGAGAATGGGGCAGAATTTCCTCCCAATATTCCTGTATTCCTGTTGTGTTGGAAGTAGTAGGACTGGGGAAGAAGTTCTGTGCTTATACCTGAAAATGTCGGTGTGCTTATACCAACTTAAATGTGCTTAAAAGTTCTGTGCTTGTACCTGAAAATGTCGGTGTGCTTATACCAACTTAAATGTGCTTAAAAGTTCTGTGCTTGTACCTGAAAATGTTGGTTCTCTTTGTAGGAGAATTGTGCATCCAAGTTTCTGGGCTTGAGCAGGGGCAGGGGGGATTTGTCGGAGCCTGAGATCAGCTCAGGTGGTCAGAGCATGGGGCCAGTAAAGGCAAGGTTGTGGTTTGATCCCTCTAAGGGCCATTCAGGGAAGGGTTGGGCTCGGTGATCCTTGCAGGTCCCGTCCTGACACTCNTTCTGTGCTTGTACCTGAAAATGTTGGTTCTCTTTGTAGGAGAATTGTGCATCCAAGTTTCTGGGCTTGAGCAGGGGCAGGGGGGATTTGTCTGAGCCTGAGATCAGCTCAGGTGGTCAGAGCATGGGGCCCGTAAAGGCAAGGTTGTGGTGTGATCCCTCTACGGGNTGGTTTGATCCCTCTAAGGGCCATTCAGGGAAGGGTTGGGCTCGGTGATCCTTGCAGGTCCCGTCCTGACACTCGATCTCTTCCAGCCAGGTCTCATAAGCTCTCAGAGAAAAGTGTCACACCCAAGACAGCTCAGCTACCTCAGATGGCATAAAATCAGCAGGATGCCTTCTGAGACAGTGTTAAAAACAGAAAAGTTTTAATAAAAGGCAAAATAACAAAACTCTTTGCAGAAAAAACTCGAGCCAAAGCAAGAGGTTCTTGCTCCTGCTAAAACACTTCACAAAAGCAATTACTTCCTTTTCTTTTTCTAGTGAATTGCTTAGGTGAAACTTTTTAGCTTCTGTCCAACTGGCTATCCTTAAGTTTGAAGTGAAGTCCCCAAAGTCCTATGAAGTGTCTTTTAACTAAATTAAGGAGAGAAACTTCTGGGCTTTTTTCCTTTTTAAGGAGACAAAGGGTAACTTGTTCACTCTGTCAACAAAGAGCACATTCCTATATCGTCCAGCTCAGAATATTCTGTGGCTCTGTAATTGGATATTCTGTGATTCTGTGATTGGAGATATCTGCTCTAGTTATTTGTCTGGGCTCTTCTTATAGTCTATGGACAGCATAGGTTTGTATCTGCATCCAAAATTGTGTCATTAGGCATCCAAAATATCATATGATGATATAGCCATTCCTGTGTTGCTT
The DNA here is from genome assembly GCA_013399945.1 of Ploceus nigricollis. Lineage (NCBI taxonomy): Eukaryota > Metazoa > Chordata > Aves > Passeriformes > Ploceidae > Ploceus > Ploceus nigricollis. The sequence continues at coordinate 16,961 of VXBC01010073.1, read as the reverse complement.
CCCCTCCACTCCCAATTCTCTGTTAGCACCCATCCAAGAACAAGCTCAGCTCAGAATCCAAGGAATCAGGCTGGGATTTGCTGGTACCACACTGCACTGTGACTCTGTACCTGGTTTCTAACTCTGTTCATTCCAGGGCTGGCTCAGAGCAGAGACTGCTCTGCCTGAGTGCGGCTCACTCCTGCTCCTGCTCCTGCTGAATAATTCCTGGGCTGCTCCAGCAAGGCTGAGCTCAGAGTATTTTACAGGGAAGTGTGGCATGGCCATGCTGGCATGGAGAACAGGGGAATGCCGGGCAGATAAGACTCACACTGAAATGTTCAGATAATTTTTTTATCTAAAAGGGAGAAGGGGGATTTCCCACTTCTGCTAAATGCCTTTTGGCTTACCATCAAGAGGGAATTAAGCTCAATTATACCCACCAACATCTTGCTTGCAGTAACTTGTGTCCTCAGATCTCTCCTTTTCCTTCAAATATCAGTAAGATTGAACTTTAGATTTTAAACTGTACTTGCTGTGATTTAATTACAAGCCAGATCTCTGCTCCCATTGATTTCATGTGTCTTTGCAATATTATCTTTGAAATCTGCATTACACTCCTGCCCTCAGCCAGGGCTCACAGCAAGGAAATGCCCAGCCCAGATGAACCATAGCTCTGTTAATCCCTCCTGAAGGCCAGGGTTTAACCCTATCTGACCCAGCTGTCAGAACTCACACTAAGATTAATAACTAAACTCTTCCAAATGCATTTAAGAGAGTTAAGGCCATGTCCATGCTTTCTCCAAGGTCTCTCAATAAAAATAAGAGCAGCACTCACACAAGTGTTTGAGGAATAGAGGGCTTGGATATCTCTGGGGAGAGAGGCAAAGCAGAAGTTTGATTTTATTTTACCAATAAAACTCAGTCCTCTCTGCTGAACCAGAACTCGGGTTTAGATGCTTCTAGATTTGGCTTAAGCCACCTAAAATAAAAGCTCAGGAGCCTTGGGCATCCTCTGGAGTTGAAGCAGATCTTTATTCAGACAACCTGAGATCTGAGCTTGAGAATTTTTGTGCTTAAAGCCAGCAGCAAGCACTCTGGAGTGCTGTGAAGATGGTGCACTGAGTGGTGGCACTTACTGGCACACACTGTGGTTAAAGTACAAATGCATTAAGAGAGGGAAATTAAAATTAGGATTGGCTAACAGAAATGTTAATAAATGTGCAGAGGTGTGATTTTATTCATCAAGCTCCTACGAGTGTGGTCAGCAAGACCTACAAATATGTTCTAGGACAGGTTTGTGTTGCCAGTGGCAGCTTTTGCACACAATTTCCTGGTGGCTGAATCATTTCACCCCACAGACCCTCCACGACAATTCACGGGGCGATTGAGATGAATATTTCAGTTTTGTTACGTGATGTTTGTTGTCACGCTTCATGTTCTTTTCCAAGCCAACAAGCTCTCATGGTTTCTACTTCTAATTCTGATGGTCTGTGCTGTAGAGAGCGGGGGGAAAAAATACAGAAGAAAGCAAACCACACATTGGCCACAAATGGCTGCTTAACTTCAAATATCTGTTGTAGGAGCATTGTGTCTGTGTGGATAAATGTCTGCATGTGCCTGGATATAGATAGAAAACAGGTATTTTCTGTGTATTTTCACAGCTACCAGCCCTAAGGACCTTCAGGGATGTTCAGCATTACAGATCTGTTGTGTTGGGATAGATTTTCAACTGCCTCAGGATGTTTTGGGGCAGCTGGAGAGTTGCAGAGGTGCTGCAGGGATGGAAGAAACCAATTCCCTTCCCTCCCCAGGTTCAGGAGTGCAGAGGAGACAAACTGCCCCTGTGCTGGGTCCCCACAGCTTCCCTGGGGCTGGGAGGAGGCAGAGCAGGGAGAAAACCCAAATATCAGTGCTTGGGTGGAAGGAGGGACCTCCACTATCATCTACCCCTCTCTTATGGCTTGTAGAGATTATGGAGATACTTAAAACCCAGAAGTGATCCAAGAAACCAGAAGAACATGACTTATGAAAGGTCAGAGCAGTTCTAAAACTTGCACACTTCGGGAGAAGGAGAATTGTTGTTCCTCTCCTCTGAGTGCGTCATAAAGAGCGGGGGAGAGGAAGACACAAAAATCCTGTATTTCAACAGCTCTTTTCACCTAAGGTGGGCCAGCAGCCAAATCACCTGTCACCAGAGCACTGCTGTCACCAGAGCAGTGCTGCAAGCAGAGCTGACCCCAGAAATAACCACTGCTGGCAGATTTACAGCTCCACACTGCTGACCTTTGTTTCCTGCCCCGAGCAGGAACAGTTTCCTGCTGTGCTCCTGGGAGAGGGAAGGGGTGGAAAGCAAGCCAGGGAGTGTTTCTGGGATGTGTTCAGTGCTCTGAGCCACCACTCCACGGGAATGGGAGATTCTGCAAAAGCAGAGAGCCTGAAAAGGGAAAATATCTGCACAAAACCCCGGCAGAGCCGAGGAGCAGGGCTGGGAAGCGTTAACGCGGTGGGGAGGACAGGGCCACGTGTTCCCAGCGATGCTGAACCTCCCCGTGGGGAGGGCTGTGCTCTGCAGCTGGGTGGGAGCTCACAGTGGCCATGGCCACCTCCACTTCTGCTCTTTGTGCTTCCCCAAACCTCTGCAGAGGTGTCCCCTGGCACGGGAGCCTGCTGGGGTGACAGTGGCCCTGAGTGGGTGCTCACAGGGATTCAGGAGCCTCCTAAAAGTCAAACCCAAAGTTAATTCAGTGCTCCCTGCAAACTTTGAGCAGTTCCAGCAAAGCCCAGCACCCCCTGAGGCCCGGAGGACTGGGTTTGTTGGGTGTTTGCTGTGTGGACACGTGCAAATGACTTTGTTCTTAACCAGGCTGTGCTCAGCTTGCTCAGGGAGGCAGAAACAAAATATTCCTTTCCCTCAGTCTGTGCCATTCACTGAGCTCAATGGCATGTAAATATATGTTTAGGGCTTTCTTAAATCAGAACCTACAAGTCCTTCTCTGCATGCCCCAACAGTTCCCATTCAGCCACCAGCACAGGAGATTCATTGTCACCAACTGCTGCAAACATTTCCACCTTCCCTTCCCAGCCTGGCCTTCTGACCAGCTGCCAATCTCCTGGCCAGGCTTATCACATTTCCAGAGCTGCCTGGGATATCAGCAGCACACAAGCCAGGCAGGAAAATCAATGCTTCCAAAGGCTGCTGAATCCAAGGGAATGATTCCTCTTCAAGGCAGCGTGCTCTGAATGAGGCCAGACAAAGGGAGCTCTGGTAACGATTGATTTTTGAGGGAGAGGAGCTGCGTCTTTGGCTGGGCTTGAAAATGAGTTGTTTAAAGGTAAAGGCAAAAAAAATCCATGCTGGCTCAGGGAAGGTGATTGTGGCTGTGCAGAGAGTGCAGGGATGAGGCTCCACCTCTAATGAGGAGAATTGAGAGGGGCTGTGCTGCAGACACAGAAGTGCTCTGCCGTGAGCTGATAACGAGAATGAAGAACTTCCTTTGATTATTGCCTCTCATTTCCTATAATGCAATCTACATCTTGAAAGAAAGCTCTTGTGTTCGATGTTAGATCCCCCTGCCTCTTCCACGTGGTTAGAAGATCTTAAGCAGCAGTGAAAGAGAAAGGTTAACCTGAACGAGGCAGAATATAAACATTTTTTTTTTTTTCTGAATTATAAGATGCAACGTAACACCACAGGTACAAGAGGAGCCAGTTCAGATCTGCAGCCAAATGTGGCAGGCAGCAAAGTGCAGAACTTGGCTGTGGGAGCAGCCAAGACAGTGCTGAGAGAATCACCAAGGAGGGGATGGAATTGTTGTCTGGATGCCTGAATACTTTCTAACATCTAGCCCCAAATCACTGCTGAAAACAACTCCTGAATTCCTAGGTGATGTCAGACATCCCATCCCAGGTTGTGTGCTCCAATGGGGCTGGTGATTTGGCTTTGGACAAGGGACAGGCTCACGAGCCACGAGCAGGTGCAGGTTTTGGATGCTCCCATTCCAGCCGTGGAAGGGTTTTTGGAGGAGGGCGGGATGCACCTGGCAGAGCTCACACACGCCTGCTCTGCCACGTGGAAACCCGAAAAATTGACAGCCAGTCTGGAAAACAGAAGCTTCATCCTTCTGTCCTTGCACTCCCCTCATGGATAATAACACTTATCCACCCTGCTGATGGCAGAAAAGCTGCTGGACATTTCTCTGCCTTCCTCACCCCGCAGAGGGAGGCAGAACAGCCACAGCTCCTCCAGGGCAATGCCTGTGCTCAAAACCCTTCACCAGGAGATGAGGGCCATGGGCACAGCAGTGAGCAGAGCCAGGGGATGGAATTGCACATTTCAGCCCAAACAGGATGTGCCAACACATCAGAGAAAAACCCTCCTTGATCAGCACCCAAGAGGAAATGAAATTAGAGCCTCTAATCCAGATAAGCCATCGAGCAGCTCTGGTGGGGGGTGGCTGTTAGCCCACGGTGACACCAGCACCAAAGGGCTCCCAGCAAAGCCCACCCTGCACTGGATTGAAAACCAAAATTGCTCCAAGCTGTGCTGAGTAACCCCGGAGCTGCTCATGTATTTGAGCTTGAGCAGCACCTCTGAATCCTTTGTCACCAAAATCCATCCTGGTTCCTCCCCCGAGGCGGGATCATTCCCTCTGCCCAACTTTGCCCTAAACTTCAAAAATCACAGGAATATTTATCCCTCAAACATCCCTCAGCACCTCCCAAACCTGGCTGGGATGCTGCTGATATTCTCTGCTTGTTTTACCACCACCACCACCACGAAAGCCACAGTTTTCAGGAATTTTCATTGCAACCAAAAACTTGTCTCTGCTTTGACTCACACCTTGAAGCAAAGGGACAATTATCTAATCACAACACTCAATCCCGTTTTCGTAAGCTCATCTAAATTGTTCAACTGCTTCAGATACTTCAGTGATTAGAGAGATATTCCACAAATAAACTCTCTGCGTGCTCCTGACACTCAGAGCTAATGTGCTGCAAGCAAGGGGAAGATAAAGCAGCATGGAAAAAGGATTGCTTCCTCACCATCACTTTACATCCAGCCTAAGAAACCACAAAATTTCATGTCTATTACTGAAATGAAAGTCACATCAAAGGTCCTGCAAGGTTTGGGGATGTGCTGCAGCAAAATTGAAATAATATGCAGTGGGTGGAAGGTTGAGGTGGCTGCCTGGAACAGCAGCTAATTTCCACCTAAGAGCACATTTTGGGGTTATTTATGGCAAATCCAAATCACCCAGCTCCAAAGCCAGTGCTGCCAGAGCCTCTCTTTGTGTCCTCAGGCAAAAACCTTGAAATGCTTTCATGCTCAGGGAGGTGCTTAATTTGCAGAGACACTGAGCCTCCCCTAGCCAAGACTTCCCAGAGTGGCTGCTGGCTTCAGCTCATCCCTCCTGGACTTCCAGACAATCCCTGGCTTCCAGACACAGCAAGGCCCTCAGGTTTCAGAATTAGTTCCTTTCAGTGAATAAACCCAAACCCCAGCAACACAACTTCCTCCCAGGTGCTGCTAAGTTAGATTTTTAGGGGATTTTTTTTTGGCTTTTGGTGATCCAAGGAGGAATCCTGCCCTTTTTGTGGTCCAGACTCAACTCCTGTGCCCCATCATGGTCACAGCTCGCATCTTTGATGGATTTATCCTCCAGAATACCTGTGAGACAGGGAGTTACTGCACTCCTGAAGCCAAAAGAAGGCAGCAGCCTGCACTTGGAGCTGGCTGTGGCTCCAGGAACCAGGGAAGATGCTTTTTCTGCACTGGTGGCTCAGTTGTGTTTCTCATTTCAGCTTCCTGTGAGATCTGAGAAGGTTTTCAAGTGACTTTTAGCTGTCAGAAAGGACAAAACAGCCCCGTGAGTGCCCTCCCCACTCCCACAGAATTACCAGAGGGTTTTGGGTGCTGGGTTTGGGTTGGGTGCTCTGGCACTCACTGCTCTCATCCCTCCCTGGCAGTGAGGAGGGGCTGAGGTGACATCTCTGCCATCCTTCTCCCCCAAAACAAGCTGCTGACAGCAAATCTGTAAAATTCCTGAGCTGTCATCCAGGGAAGTCCCATGACACCTCAGCAAGCTCCTGCTCCTCTGCTTGGAAAAGCAGCAGTGGCAGCAGCTCCAGGAGAATTTTATCTGCATTTGTCATGGAGATTGGTGGGGGGTGAGCAGAGGGAGGAAATATTAAGACATGGCAATCCCGTTCCCATGCTTTGTGATCCCAGAATTTACTTCCAAACCTAGCCCTGCCAGCCTGGCCTCAGGCTCTTTGGGGATGACACATTTCTGTGAAAGATTCTTCATTTTCCCCCTCCTGCTGTCACATTTTCTCTGGGCAGCCTTGGCCCTGCCCTTTGCACGTTCCCTTTGCAGCAGATGGGGCTCTCTGAACACCCAGAAGGAGCACAGGAATCAGCAGCTGCTCCCAGGAGAAGATGAAAAGGATCTCAGCAGGCCCCGTGCCCTTGGTCAGGCTGAGTCACAGCAGAAACCTGGCAGGACACAGCCAGGGTGAAGAGCACAAGTTCCTCCACGTGGGATGCACTTCCAGAGGAGCTCCAGGCTGTGCCAATAAAAACTGGCAGATTTTAGCAGGAATGTGTGAATCCACTGAATCCCAGGCACGCTCTGCACTGCCAGCACATCATCCTTCCCCCTGGAACCCCCAGGGGCTGAAAGGCTTCTGATCTCAGTGAGGATGAGCAGCTGTGGGGCAGGAGGATGGGAAAGATGCATTGATCCCCAAAGCCAGGGTGTTTGTAGGGAGTTAAATCCTCTCTGTGACACCATCTGATGGCTTCTTTGGGAAGCTGGGTGATGAAATTAACTCCTATGAACTCCTCATAAAGGCTGACCTTCCCATGCAAGGAGAAAATTTTACCTCAGGGGGAAAACAGACAATACCAGGGGGGAGCAGGTCGTTTCCCCCCTGCAAATCACACTCCTTTCACCAAAGCTAAGCAAGACTTTAAAATGCACCCCTACAGCTGGGTGTGAGGGGTCCTGATTGTGCAGAGCCCCACACAGACCTCATCAGAGATGAACTGATGGCTAAACAGGACAGAGGATGGACTGCCCTGTGCTTGCTGTGGCCCTGGAAGGAGCATCAGCTGTCCTGTGCCATCACACACTCCGGGGCTCTGGGGACCCTTCCTGACTCATCCTCTGCTCTGCTTGGCTGATGTGTCTGAGACACAAATAATCAGGGTTCCCATGGATCCAGCTGCCTGGAAAAGCAGGACTATGTGCCTGGAAAAGCAGGATTGTGTGCCCCAGCTCCAGGCAGGAAGCTGGAATCATTATTTATAAAATTATTTATAAAATACTCCACTGCCCCAACACGTAAATGTGCTCTGAAACACCTGAGGTTTATATTTTCCCTCCCAGAGGCTTTGGTGCTGGCTCTTATTTATGCCCAGGCTTTTTGCATTCCCTGAGTGGTATAAAATACCCATTTCTCTAAAGGAAACTGTGCTAGCAATGAAAGTTGGGTTATTTCTGGGCAAGATGCTCAGCTGCTGGGTGTTATTATTGCTCCAACAAAGGAAATGGTGCCGGGCTGATTTACACTCCTGGAAGGCTTTGCCCCTCAGAACATGAATGCATTTATGGTACAGCTATGAAGAGACTGTAAAAGGAGTAGAAATGTGATTTGTGAGGTGCAGCTGTAAGCTCCATTTACTCCCAGGTTTGCTCCTGTTGCCCGTGCACTGGTGTGAGTCAGAACCAGCTCCAAATCTGGGTTAGTTGGAGATTTCTTTGAATGGAGCCTGGGAGAACTGGCTTATCCCTGGCTAATATATTGTGATCTGACACTTACTGGGGCTTGGCAGCTCCTCTCAGAAGGAAATATCGATTGTGAGGCAAAATCCAATATAATTGTAGAACAAGGGAGCAGGACATCATTGACACCACTTAGAGCCTGCAGCTCTGGAGAGCCCTTTGTCTCCAGTGGATGGCAGATGGTAATTAAGGTGCCCTCTCTAGCATCAGGAGCCTCCATGTGTTGTCTCAAGCTGCACTTTTCTGTCTGTAAAATGGGAGTGCTGCTTATCTGGGAGTAGCTGTTCCTCATGCAGCTGTGGATTTACCAATCTAACTTGCTGGGAGAAAAAGGGATTTTGGAGGCAGTGCTGGGATCAGGGCCTGGCTTCTTCCTTCCTTCTCCCCATCCTCCCCTCTCGAGGCTTTTTCTGGCTCCTTTTTAGTGTCAGCTCCTGGAGCAGGGAGGATGTTTACCTTTCCTCCTTGCACAACAGGGCTGTGGTACATAAAAATCAGATTTCTGCTCACAGGGGGAACATGATCACAGGGGTTTCACCTCAGCACCAAGTCAGGGCTTGAAATTTGCATCACGAAACTGCAAATGGCTCTTGGTGAAATGGGGAACAGCTCAGAAGAAAAAAAGCACCCACCTCATCTATTTCAGGCCTTCCCAATGCCATTTAATTCCTGGAAATGTTTGGGACATCTTGGGCTCAGCCACTCCAGCCTGTGCTCATCCCCTTAATGGGATGAGTCGTGGAAGAACTTGCTGGGTTTCATTGAGCACAGGGGAAAGAAAATAGTCATTTTTACACACCAGGAGATGAGAAATCTCCCTAAAACACCCCCAGCTCTACGCTGGCAAGTGATGTCACAGTCAGCAGCCCCAAGTGATTAATTCTGCACACTCATGGAGAGCAGAGCATCACCAAGAGTTCATGGAAGGGTGAAAAGTGGCACCTGCCTTGTGTTTGATAGTGCCAGGGGTGATGGCTGGGAGTGCAGCACAGCTAAAACCTCTTTCCATGCCAGGCTGTGGGTGGCTATCAGAGTTCCCAGTCTCTGGGTTTAGCTCAAGGTTTGCTCAGCCCCAGCCTGCCAGCAGCATTCCCAAGGTGTTCTGCTGGCAGGGACTGGCCTGCAAGGTGCTGCCAGTGCCAGAGCTCAGCCTCAAGGGCACAGATTTGGTGTCTGGGGAAAGCAGAGACATCAAACACATCTCCTCTCCCTCATTCCAGGCCCAATTTATAATTACTGGTTTAAATTTTATTCCGATCCTGACCACACCTGACAGAATATTGTCATACCTGCACATGCCACTGCGTTCTTTTGGGAATCTTTGTGGGAAATGGGAATTTTGAGGCTTCCCAGGGAATGGAGGATCACTCCTGCTCCCCAGGTGAGTGAGGTTGGTGTCTCTTAGCTCTGTACCATGAGTTGTGGGTGTTCAGGAGCGCCTCAAGCCCCACCTTTGGCTGCTGGGACTTGCTAAACTTCAGAAGAAGTGTTAAGGGTAGGTTTGAAGGGACAGCACCTTATGAACACAGACAAGAGGTCCAAGGTGTCTCAAACACTGTTTCTGCAGGCTGTCAGCTGCTTTGTTATGGCAATTTCAGCAATCCCCTCAATTTCTCACTGTTTTTTTTTTCCCCCTCCACTTTTCTGCTGTTCAGCCTCAGCCTTTGTGCACCACCAGGCAGCACAGAGCGTGGTGGGGACAGAAAAACACCCAGGACTCTTCTCTTTGGGTGTGTTTCTAGAGGGGTTTGATGCCTTGTTCAGGCTGAGCTAGAGCAGAGCTGGACAGAGCTAAAGAATAAAGCAGGGATTTATTCAAAGGATCTCCTCAATGGNTCATTTGTCCTTGGTCCCCAGCTGGAGCAGGAATTGTTTTGTCTCCCTGCTCTGTGCACAGAGCTCACCATCCCCTCATGTGAAGCCCAGACCCAGACACTAAAGCAGCACAGAACCTGAAAATATAAAAACTAAACCTGAGGCAGCAGGCTGAGCGAGCCCTGGCGTGGCAGTGCAGCCCATTGTGGAGCACAAAGGCTGCAGAGAGCCTTGGTGCTGGAATCAAACCCTGTCAGCTGCTGAGGCACAGCTCCTTTGATGACTCTGCTTGTTGAGGATAATTAGACTGGTGCAGCACAGACACACACACGGATGTCTCTATTCTTTCTGCAATTGCACAGCACATGCTGTGAATCCACGATGAGCTCTTAGTTAAAACCCAGGGCAGTGTTTTCAACTCTGAGCAAAATTTGGGAGTCCAAATTCACTTTCAAAGTGACTTAAAAACACAAAAGTGTCCTCAGGAGCCAGCAGGGTGAGCAGTTGCTATTTAAAAGCACCACGTTTTTAGGGTTTTTTTTAAATGTTTTTTTTCTCATGATCTTTCAAAGAATGGAATCCCACCACATTTTTAGGGGTTTTTTAAAATGCTTTTTTTTTTTTTCTCATGATCTTTCAAAGAATGGAATTCCACCACGTTTTTAGAAGTTTTTTAAAATGTTTTTTTTTTTTCTCATGGATTTTCAAAGAATGGAATTCCCCCCTGACTTCTGCCAGTCTCAGGGGCTTGCAGCATCCTCTGAGCACAGGCTGCTCCATAGGAAAGTGGCAGCAATAATCCAGGGATGAACTTCCAGAGGGCTTTACAAGAGGCAGAATTCTCCATTAAACAGCCCAACATGCTGCCACTGCCCAAGGGGGAAGGAGAATCAGCATTTAATGCCAACAAGGCTCCATTCAAACATACTGGATATCTGAAATCCTTGACCTGAAATCCAGGACTTCTCCCTGTCACTCTTTGTCTTGAGAATCTCATGACTACATTTAAGCTGGCTCCTGACCGTGGTATCAGGTCTGGAGATAGGTGAAGAGAAGGAAAAAGGGACAGAAAAGGTAACCCTGGTATCTGCATCCCTCCAAGCTGATAGGAACCTTGGATGGGAATTCCGTCCTGAGGATCAAGTTTTTAACTGCTTGGGGCTTTGACACAGAAGGCACAGAGCAATTTTTCAGGCTCCCTCAGCGACATGTGAGGTCTGGGTTGCACTTTCTGAGCTCCTCTCCTTCCTAGAGCAGAGGGTAGGATCGAGTTCAGGACCTTGGCTCTGAGACAAGGAAATCATCAGAGGGACGGAAGCCCAAGGAAATGTTTTCTTGTCACCATGTAATTTTAATACCAAAACAAACCAAGTACTCAGGGACCAGGAAACTCTCTGACATCTCTGTCAGCGTTTGCCAAAGTCAGATAGCCTTGAAAACCACATCTCAGCAATCCAGGGAATGCTGGCTGACCCGGGGCCTCACTGCACATGGTGATGCTGCTCCAACACTCAAATACCAGATCCCAGTGAAGTGGGGGGTGGGCAGGCACTAGAAAGGAGTTTGCTTTTTGTTTTCCTCCCTGAACACACACGAGCTCGTTCTCTGGGCCAGCGAGTCCTGCAGGGACTCCCTGACCTTGGCTGAGCAATCTTTGTGCAGGGGTGCTCTGTCCTTAAACTCTTTCCTCAGTGTTTGTGGCAGAAGCGTTTTCTCTGTGGATATCAGCCCCAAATATCTGATTGTTCCAGGGCTCCCAGCCATCAGATTTGATTAATGGCAGTTCTGTGTCCATTTGATTAATGGCAGTTCTGTGTCCATTTGATTAATGGCAGTTCTGTGTCCAGCATCCTGAATCACAGAGGAGGTAACACCAAGCACTGCTGCTGCCATTATCATTTTACAGTGTGATCTTATCACAGGAATGTCTCCTTTCCCTCTGATAGGAGGTCTCCCTCCCTCTGAAAATGTTGTACCATGTCATGGAAATAGTTGTTCTACTAAGTCTTGTCATGAATGGACTGAAACTCTACAGATTCAGGTGCAAGTCTCAGCCTAACTATAGATTTGATATCTAAGCTTCTCTGTGCCTCAGTTTGCAGAACATACAGTGGAAATAAAGAGCCCTCTGTGGTTTATCACTTTAGATCTCTAAAGTAAGGAACTGTCTCATGCAGATCCCCCCACCCCAAACACACTGGGGCCACTGGCACAGAACAACCTGAATCCTGCAGGAATCATCTCAGTCCCACAGCAGAAATCTGCAGCAAAGCCAATGGAAAAAGAAATTAAAATCCATGTGCAGAGCAGCCACGGGACTGAGTCCCAAATGGATGTTTCTGCAGCCTTTCTCCAGAGCACCTCCCTGGCAGCTGCTGCCTTATCTCCCTGTCCTGCAGACCTGTTGGATCCCCTCCAGGACAGATGGACAGAACAGTTCCGAGGCCTCAGAGCTGACCCAGGAATTGCAAACCACAAACCAGAGCAGTTCAGTGCTCCAGCTGCTCCAGTCTCATCCCCTAAACCCTGACATGGGCACAGAGCTGAGTGCAGGGAACCAGGGGCTCGTGGAAGTGACTTCCCAAAGGAGCACCTCCAGAACTTCTCCCTGTCACCCCTTGGAAACAGGTCTCAAACCCTTCCTAGGAACCTTGTGCTCCAAATGTCCACGGGCAGGACTGGAAATGGAAATATTTTGCTCAGATGGTTTCTCTGCCACACAACCCACGGCTCTATCCAAGCCCCAGACTCCCTGTCTGGAGTGATCAGCACAGACAGAGCTTTAGGGGAAGCTTTTCCCTAAGCCCTTGGAGCTACAACACCTGGATTTTCCATTCAAGATTTCCTCCAGTGCTGATAAACCTGGAAATCCCTTTCCATGGAGCCTCCCAAGCTGCTGCTTCCAGCAGCATTTCTGTCCATCAGCTTCTTCCCTTGGGATGGGGTTTCCCTCCACACCCTGGGCCAGCACCAGCCACTGGGAATCAGGAAAATCCTTCAAATGCTTGGGCTCGAGTGGGACTTGGGGCTGGTTTTAGGCTGGGTCTTTGCAGTAGGATGAATTTCAGTCAGGAAAACAAACAAACACCCTGAAGGCAAAGCCGAGAAGGAAAGGAAACCACTTGAAAATTGAAAATGATGAGCAGCACTTTGCTTCCACACAGTCATTTCCCAACTCCAGCCCCAAGCCCAGAGGAAGGAGCGACTCCCAGCCTTGCTGTGCTGAAATCCTGAGGTGTTGCTAAGACTGTTACTAAGCAAAACGTGTCTTAGCAGGCTAAAACCCCTTTCAAAACACCAGAGAAGCTTTTAGTGTTTGTAAACTGGATCTGAGCTTCATTTCTTCGACCATAATGAAACCTTTAATGCTTGTAAATTCTCATCGTTTCTGAGAAGGCAAATCCAAGTCAGACTGGTTTTACCCAGGCCCAGGGGAATTAACTCCTCCTCAGGCCATGGACACAGAGTTAAACCCTTTTCCAGGCCCACATGAGGGGAAGGAACATCCATTTAGTTTTGGAAAGCTTTGCCACCTGTGTCATCTCTTCTGCTTATCAGAGACAGCACAGTGACAGAAAAAGCACAGTATCTCTAATTTAAGTGTTCTGGTTATGGGCAGTGATTTACCCAGCCTGGGTAATGGCAGGGACCAGGGAATTATCTTCATTTTCTGAGGCCTGGATCTCTTCTGAAACAGCATCTCAGAGCTGTGGCTTGAGTTCAGCAGCAGCTGAAACATCTTAAATATTATACATTTATATATCCATGCATTATATCCATTTATATATCCATTCTGTGAACCCAGAATTAAAACAAAGAAAGCAGGATTAATTCTTTTTCCTCGTGCTAGAGCTTTAACTGTCTGTTTTTGAGGATGGTTTGGAGGAGTTTAAAGGCTGACATGAAACTTTTAAAACCTGCAGATTCTGGAGCCACATTGATTTCTGCACCATGCAGGATAAATAAGTTTCAATAATTCAAGTTTGGTCAAAGGTCTTCTTCCATCCTGAATGAAACTGCAGTCCATCACCAATTTTTTTTTCAATTTTAGCCTTTTATAGACACATTATGGATTTTTTTTTAATTGCTTCTACATGCATAAGAGTTGTAAGTGATCCCCTGTGGTTTTGATGGCCTGTAAATTACTTTGTGCTTTTCTTCTCTCTACTCTCAGGGATATACAGGGATTATAAACAATAGTGAGAGGTGCTGGCAGGCAGATTGGATAAGAATTAGGTGGAACCACTGATGGGAGATTCATAACAAGATGATAAATAATATTTTGGGGCAACTGGGAAATAATATTTGTATGAAATCTCTTTCTGGAGGAATCCTCCTGTTGTGTTTAGGGCATTGAAGCACTGGGGGTTTGATTGGGCCTTTGTGTGAACGAGGGTAAAATGCTTTTCTTGGTGCCCAAATTGCAAAATGGGAATTTTAACATCACCTTTGCCTTCTTTGCTTGCTTCAATCAGAAACTCCTGGGGATAGGGACAGCCTGTGGGAGCAGACAGTACGTAATCTAATGGGCTAATTGCAAAATAAAATAATAATAATAATGGCTGTGTGCTGGCAAGAGCCAGCAGGGCAGAGCAGCAGCTCGTGGTGATGCTTCAAAGGGATGACACATGCAGTGCTTGAGCAGGTGCCATGCTCAGGTAGAACCTTCCAGAAGTGGTTTGAACTTCACCCTGTGATTCACAGGAGCCCTGAATTGCAGCTGGTGCTGGGAAGAAGGAAAACAGACAGACCTGTGCCAAAAAATTCTTCAGAGGGGGGAACAGGGAAAACCTCAAAGGTCTCAGTGTGAGCTGTGGGACACTGCCCTCGGTGCAGATCCATTAATTTCAGTAGTGTCTCAGTTCAGAGAGGAAGGACACGTCCTTTGAGGGGCCCTTCATCCCCAGTCCCCCATAAACCACCTGTAGGATGGACAGATAAAGGCTTTTTGAAGAACCCCTTGCTGTGAACCCAAGATCCACGGCAGGTTTGCACTTGCTACCTGACATCCTCTCTTGGTTCCTGCCTGCCTCAGCCCAATTTCTCCCTTAACTGAGCCATCAGCAGCACTTGGAAACCACATCCAGCCTTTCACCTTCGATTATTCGAACACACACAGGGTAAAGCTGACAGCCAGGCAGTGTGAGTTCCCCCCAGGACCTCACTCCTCAATACCACCCTGGAAATTCTGATTCCAGCTCAGCCCTGTGCCTGTGACCCTGCCTGAGCTGCTGCTCTCTGTCCCCTGCTGTCCCCAGTCAGTGCCCCCAGCTGTACCAAAGAGCCAGGAGGCAGTGATGGTATTTTGTGACATGCCTGACAGACTTGTCTGACAACTTGGAGGTTTGTTTTGCATAAGCCACCCAAACAGATGGTCACCACTTTTAAGTACCAGCCTGGCTCGTGTTTGTGTGCACAGAGCTGAAATCCCATTTCACTGAATTCCCCGGCTCCTGCTGGAGCTCTGGGGCAGCAAACAGAGGTGGGAGAGTTCTGGGGGAAAACTCACAAGGGCTTTAAGGCTGCTTCTCCTCACCATCTCTGGAGGGAGATGATGATTTTATCTCGCTGGCATCTTGCTATTCTCATTCCCACTTACAGAGAAATGCTGAGAGTTTAAAAAGCATTCTCTGGACCTTTTGGAAATGTCCTTTTGCCATGCACTCATTTCTCTCAAGCTCCCAAACCTGTGCTCCATCCACATCCTACCCTTGGTGGCACCTCTTGGATTTTAATGGGTTTATTTCCATTTTGCTTCTTGTGTGAATTTTAATGATGAATTATTGGTAGCATTTCCAGCAGGGTGGAGCAGGGGCACTCTTTGCTCCTTCAGATGGGATGAGTGGTGCCTGTCCCAGCAGAGAGCTGAGCTGTCACACAGGGTTATCCTGAACTCAAGACAGCTTTACCCATCTGCCTGGCTGCTTTTCCAATAGGTGCTCTTTGCATTTAGGGGTATTTTGCCCATTTTTCTGGCTTGCTCCCTGTGTTTAACCTTCTCTGCTCTGCTGAATTGTGACACAGGGTTAACCTGAACTCAAGATCAAGACAGCTTTACCCATCTGCCTGGTTGGATTTCCAATAAGTACTTTTTGCTTTTAGGAATATTTTGCCCATTTTTCTGGCTTGCTCCCTGTGTTTAACCTTCTCTGCTTTGTGTGATGAAGCTCTGAGTGCATTTTAACAAATGCCAGTGCTTTTTGGGCAGGAATGTGACCCATAGACACAGTTCTTGAGTCAGGTAAGAGCAGAGCTGCCTGGCAGCCTTGATGGCACTGTTGTGCAGGTAAGAACTGCTTTCATTCATAGGATCAAGCTGGTTTTTTTTATTGCAGCTCCACTGAAAGATACACATCTTGTCTTCCAACCATCTTTTCTTCCAACTGAGCTAAGCATGAAGTCACTGCTCTGCCCCGCTCTTCATTTGCATTCCCTGTGTCTAAAAGCTGTGTGCTGATCTCAGTAGATAACTGACAGCCAGAAGGAGTGCAAAGCAGCACCGTGGAAAACAAAAATAAGATTTCCTGCATGTGCTGGTGGATCCACGCAATCCCACGAATCCACAAGGAACATATGCCCTTAAACTGCATGTGCCTGTCTATATTTATTTAAAAAAAAAAAAAACCAAACTGTGACAAGACAGGCTGCAAAACCGCGGAGTTCTGATGGCTATCAACAACAAACTGAAAACTTAGGGAGATCAAGGAACCATCCCGATCCCCACCGGTTTCATTTGCATCCCAAAGCGAGCGGTCCCACCTCAGGAGTCACTGTTCCCTCATTAAGTTATCATTAGTTTGCTGCCTGATTAATTTAAAGCATAAGCACACACAGGGAGGTTACACCAGGGCGTGAATTGGGCCGAAGCACTTCGGGCTACGGATGGAAATCGACTTCTGTTGCTCCGTTGCTTTTAGGGTGACTTTTACACGGCTTAAAGAAAATCCCCCGAGCTAAAGAATTTCAGTTTGGGTGGCAAAAACCGCCTCGCTGGCCGTCCCCAGCTTCGGGAAGGTACGGGCGGGCTGCGGGGACGGGACCCGGAGTGCCCGGGGCTCCTGCCTGGCGGGAGGAGGCGAGCGGAGCATCCCGCGGGTCCTTCAGCATCCCCGGGCCGCTCGGGGAGCGCATCCCCTGCTCCGGGAGCGCATCCCCTGCTCCGGGAGCGCATCCCCCGCTGCCAGGAGAGCATTCCCAGCTGTCCGCGCCGTTCCGAGAGGGCATCCCCAGGCCGTATCCCCCGCAGCCCGGGACAGCATCGCGCCGCTGCCCCGGCCGCCCCGGCAGCGCATCCCCCCTCTGCCGGGAGAGCATTCCCCGCTTCCCTGGCTGCTCCGAGGAGGCATCTCCGGGCCCCTCGGGGAGCGTATCCCATCT
>VXBC01010071.1:1742306-1753665 GCA_013399945.1 Ploceus nigricollis | reverse complement strand
AAAAAAAAAAAAAAAAAAAAAAAGTGAAGCAAGTGCATTACCGGGGTGGCAGGTGTCAAGTGACTCGGCGTTTTAACATTTTCATTATGCTCGACGAGAGTAAACAGCGAAGCCAGCCAAGGTTTTTCCTCCCTACAAATTGCGTTTGGATTCCTGAATGCCTCGTGGTGAACCCGGAGCCAGCACGAAACTCCCGGGAATGGGTATGGGAAGCTGGGTTTGTTCCCAGGGTGACAAGTGTGCAGATGGATTTGTCACAGCTCAGTTTCCCTGTCCCCTCCTCAGCCCCTGCCAAAGGAAGGGGCCAAAGGAAGGGCTGATCCCAGCGCCCAAAGCTTTAGGAAGTATCTGGGGAGGCTTCCCAGCTTTTGGGGCCTCTGTAGCGGCAGAAGACTGAGATCCTGCTGGATTTGGTCCCTGTGGCACAGAGAGGGAAGTGCTGGTGGGATTAGGGAGCTGCTGGGTGCTGGGGCTCCCACTGGGGACCGGTCCAAGGTGTCCCTTGGATTCCTCTGGAGGCTGGGAATTTCTGGGTGCATGGAGAGCCTTGGGAAAAGGAGTTTTTTTCTGGAGGTTGATGCACAGCGATGATGGTCCCAAATAATCCAGCGGGAAGTGTTTTCCCTGGGGCTGGGGGTGGAATGGTGACCGGAAGAGCTGCCCGCGGGTGGATGCTGGCACATGATGGCCAGAAGCTGCTGTGGGTCACTCACTGGCGGCACCGGAGCTTTCACCAGTGAAGGACGGCTGGAAAACGGGATGAGCTCCAGCTCGGGCGGGATGAATGAACCGGGGCTGGAGGCGCCCACGGCACAAAGCGGCGGCTCCTTTGTGCCTGCCTGGCTCGGGAGCTCTCGGCATCCGCCGCGGGCTGAAGTGGCTCTTGGGCTGTTTAAAGGTTGAGTGCTGCTGCTCCGAGTGACGGGAGGCAGATTCGGTTAAATAAACACGGCGGCTTAGAGAGAAATTGAAGGTGACGCGGAGAGCTGGAGCAGAATTTAATGTTGGCAGCCGCGTTCCAGCGCGGCTCTCCAGCGCCATCCCTCTGGAACTGGCTGGGACACATTCCCTGGAGTGCTGGGGAGGGGGGGTGGGGGGCTCGAAAGGGTGCCACAAACCGGGAACCCGCTGCAGGGAACCTGCGGTGGTGCTGCTGTTAATTCCTGAGCATTTCACGCCGCCCCTGAGCTCTAGGCGGGCGCCGGGCTGCCCCCGTGCCCTGTCACACCGCAGAGCCTTTCAAAAGCCATTTTGTCCCTTCATCACCGCGGTCTCTGGTTTAGTGCCCGGCAGATCGTCCGGGTATCGTTCCAGCGGGTTCCACCCTCGCTCCCAAACACAGGTGCTCGTCCTGGGGTTGTGGTCGTGGCGCCGTGACGGCTTGGATTCAGACAGGGCATTTTTGGGGAGGGAGCCTGGGCTGCGGTCTGCTCGGGATCTGGAGCAGATCTCCCTCCTGTTCCCTGTCCTGTCAGCACATGGAAAATCCCCTGGCCGAGGGTTATGGGAAGTGTTTGTGCTGGAGGCAGAGAGAGGAGAATCCCAAAGGCTGGACCAGAAGTTTCCCCTCCCTCTGCAGCGTCTCACCGCCTCTGCCCCAGGTGAAAAATCCCACTGGATTTTCCTGTGGGGAGAACTTTCCAACCCAAATATCCGATGGTGTTGAAGCAGAACTGTTTCTCTGTTCCGAGGATGCCCCTGCTACAGCCCCCTCCGTGCACTGATTGGGCGCCAGTGGAATTCCATCCTGGAATTCTCCAGAGCAGGGACAGGACAGGAATAATGCAGAGAATGGCTGAGGGAGCCTGGTCTCGGTCCTTAAGTGCCATCAATTCCCAGGCTGAGGAAGTGTGGGCAGAGATCTCGGCACTTCAGGTGCCTTTGGCAAGAAAACAGAGTTTTGGTCAATACCAGATTCCCAAACCAACTGCAGTGCAGAGCAAAGGAATTTTGTTGTTTTTTTTTAAATCCAAAGCTCATGAACACTCCTACCTGGTGTGTGCTGCTCCTCAGAGGAAAGCTCGAGACTCTGCTCCTCCTTGCCTTGTGCCAGTGTCTGCGCTGATGGATTTTGTGTTTTCTAAGCCTCGGAAATTCTGCTGTGTAGGAAAGGAGGGACCTGCAGGACTCCCTGTTTTGAGAGGTGTGGAGCTGGGGAATTTCTCAGTGCTGCAGTGACAGTGCCACTAAAAATCCCATTGAAGGAAAAGGTTGGATGAGGCTTGGAGCAACCTGGGATAGTGGCATTGTCCCTGCCCATGGCAGGGGGTTGGAATGAGATGAGCTTTAAGCTCCTCTCCAACTCAAACCCTTCTGGCATTCCATGACAAAGAGAGGTTTTGGCGCATGGAGAGAAGGCCAGAGCTGGAAATGCTCTGGGAATGTGGCAGCAGAGGATGGGTGGGACAAGGAGCACGAAGGAGACGAATGAATGGAAGGAAACCTGCAGGAGAAGGGACGGGAGGCTGTGGGATAACCACACCACAGCGGGGATGCTGGCACAACTCATCTGTCACTGACCTGGGACCTGTCGGCCCCATCCGTGGCACCGATGTGACGCAGAGGGGACAGTGTGGCTCAGCCCTGCCGCCACCTTACCCGGGCGACAGCGGTGGCACCCCGGGGTCCCCAGCGCAGGTGGAGCGGGGTGTCAGGACCCAGCGGGAAGGGACCCGGGACCTCCGTGTCCCCCTCGGCGTGGCCGGGGGGCTCCGGATGAGGGCTCCAGCTGGGAACGGGGCCGCGGATGTCGCGATCTGCGCTGACACCGTGTGGCCGCTCCCCGCATCTCGCCCCGGCGCCCGGCAAGGGGGATTCCGGTTCAAACAGCCCCGAAATGTCCCCAAAGTCACCTCCGAGCCCAGGGAAGTATCACCCAGTGGAGGCAGGAAATGGGCCTTGCCCCACTCCCCTGCCAGCCTCGTGCCTGGATCCCTGCATCCCTCAAAATGGGCTGGATTTGGGCACTTAGAGAACTTCCAAATGAGCTGGATTCAGGCTTTTTTGTACGGTTTAAAACTCAACTTGGTTTAAAACTAAACGTGGTCAATTTAGATAAGATATCAGAAGGGATTTTTACTGTGGGATTAGTGAGGCCCTGGCACAGGGTGCCCAGAGAAGCTGTAGCTGCCCTTGGATCCCTGGAATTGTTCAAGGCCAGGTTGGAGCCACCTGGGACAGTGGAAGATGCCCCTGCCCACGGCAGGGGGATGGAACGAGATGAGCTTTAAGGTCCCTTCCATCCCAAACGATTCAGCGATTTCCCAGAAAGGCCCGCCGGGGCCGTGTCTCGCTGCTCCAAGATATTTTTAATTCCCCCTGTTCCTGCCAGGCAGCTGATTTGGGGAGGACAAGGACCTTTTATCTCCCCTTTCGGCAGGCACGAGGCCCTGGAGAGGAACCATGCCCAATGTATTCAGCCACTCTTGGAAAAAGCCCTTTCTCCTCAGCCTTTTCCAGCCACAAGGATTTGGCAGGGAAGAGCCCAGCTCTGCCCATCTGGGGGCAAAGCTGCAGATTTGGGATGCAGGTGGATGGGGCTGGGGGCTGGAGACAGGCAGGGGGGTCTTGCTGAGTGGAAAATGAGGTTATTCTTCATTTCTGCAGCACAACCCCATGGATAAAGGCAGGGAGATTCTTAGCCAGCGCTCCCAAGCGGGGCAGGATTTTAGGATAGATGTCCCCTCAGCACCCCAGGAGCCCCAAAGGCGCTCGTCGTGCCCGTCCCCTGCGGACCCCGGGACAGGCGCGGAGCGGAGCTGAAGGAAGACTTGTAGCTCAGGAAAGAGCCCCAACAATGGACAATGGAGCCATTTGAGGGACAACAAACAACTTTCTGCCCTGTGAGTTTGTCCCGTCGGAGTCACGGGGTGAGCGCTGGGCATGAATGGGGGCTGTGCTCCAGGGAGCCAGGCTTTGCCCAGCCGCGGCCACTTCAGATGCTCACACGTTAATTTTTTGTCACAGGGTCAGGGCCAGAGAAAGAGCGGGGACAAAAGGAGAACGTTCGCTGTCCAGAAAAAAAAATGTAAAAAGGAAGGAAGGAAGGAAGGAAGGGAGACAGAGAGAGAAAGGGCTTTAAAATAAGGTGCAGATGGGAAAATAGGAATATTCTGGTAGAGAAAGGGACTGAACCTCTCCCAGGGAGGCTGGTTTGGAGCTGGAGAGTGGGGGAAGCTCCTTTTCCAGGGAATTCAGGGCTCCGAGGGGACGTGGTAAGGTTGAGAAGCTGAAATCTGTTCCCAGTGCTGTGCCCTGGGGATTGGAGGTGTCTGTATCCAGGGCATCTCTGGATCAGGAGCCTTTAGCTGGAGCAAGTCCTGTGGAGAAAGGCTGAAAAGGCAGAATGTTTGGGATGAAAGAGTTGTGGGATCTCCCATTCCCTCTCTGTGCTCTGCCTCCAGCCCAGCGAGGATTCGGTAGCAGCTCTGGGCAGGAGCTGTAATGAGGTGACAGAAAGACAGATCCTGCTGGAAACAGGGAAAACGAGGCAAAGATTCCTTCCTCCCAAATTCCAGGCCTGGCTGCCAGATGGAGCAGGGCCGTGCTCTCCCTGGAAGCACTGCAGGGTGCTTGGGTGAGAGGTGCTGGGGCTCCTGGGCTCTGCCTTGCTGCATTCCCTGGGAATGAGCTGCGAGAATTGGAGAGCCCACAGGAAAGTTAAAGGGTTTTGGTTTTTTTTTCCCTGCAATCTGGGAAGCTAAAAATAGAAATAATGCCAGAGGAACAAATATGAACACCCAATCAGCCAAACCAAAATTGAGCAAGGGCAGCGCTGGGAAGGGAGAGAGGGAAAATGTGCTGGGTTGGGATGTGCTGCTGGCTCTGCTTCCTGTGGGATTTGGCTTTTTCAGGATTCCAGCCCTGTTTTGGGTGTTGTAGGCCTGCATTTGATCCCACAAACAACTGCTTTTATCCAAGGGAATCAGCAAAAGGAAAGCCTTTGATGTTTACGAGCCCCAAAATCCACTTCCTGCCTTTTCCCGCCTTTTGGGATCTGGGATCATTCTGGGATCATGACACTGCCATGGGATTGTCCTGGATGCCAGTGGGATAATCCAGGGATGCTCCACCACGCCGCCAGCCCTGGAGCTGCTTCTCCTGGAGCTGCTCCGCGCGCGCGCGAGGTTAATGAGCGCAATTAACAGCGAACGCTCTAATTGCAGCCGTTTGGCGGGAGACTTCGCCAGCAGCGGCTGTGTCCGGCGCTCGGGTGTCCCTTCGTTAGCAGGAATCGAGCTGTAATTAGGCGCTGCCAGGAGACCTCAGGGATGCAGCATTTCAGCCCGAGGGTTCCTGGCAGACCCTGCCATTCCCTCTCCGCCCGAGTGAGGCGGAGTTTAGGGTAACTGGTGGAATTTTGAGCTAAAAATCGGCGGATTTTAGAGGGAAATATGCTCTAAGCAAGGTTTGTGGGCACCCACAGCAAACAAAGCCTTGACATCAATCTGGAGCAGAAATTCCAGCGGGGATTTTGGCATGCAGCTCTCTTCCAAGCAGAGTTAGTGCCCACCTTGTCCTGGGAGTGCAGCTGTCCTGGGTGATACCAAGATGTGCCCCAGAGCTCCATCCCCGCTCCGGGTGACACCATCCATTCAAGTTTATCTCCCCCATGGATTCGAAGCTTTTCCCGATCTGTATCAAAGCCCTTCCCTTGCTTTCCACATGAATAATGAATGCTAGTGCAGCTTCCCATAAATCACTGCCGTTCCCGGTGCCACGGCTGCTTTGAGTGCAGACATCTGCATTTCAGACCATGGAGAATGTGGAAAATCCATCTTTTCCCTTCTTCCTGGTGGCAGCACAGCTTGGTGCTCCCAAGTGACTCCAATCCCATCCTTTGGCTTCCTTTGGTTTTGAGACTGGAGAATGAGGGTTCCTGGCTTTTCCATGTTGCTGGGACACATTCTGGTGCTGCTCTGGGAGATTTTTCATGCTCAGCTGTTGCCCAGGGTGCTCCTGGAAGGGCCTTGGGAGCTGGAGAGCTCTTTAATCCCTAACGGCATTCAGGGATTTGGGGCAGGTTGAAGCTTGGTTGCTCCTGAGCTGGGAAGGAGCAGGTAGGTGCCCATGCCATGCTTCCCTCCTTCCTTGTGGGTCCATCCTTTGCCCTTGGGAGCAGCTGACTCCTCCCGCAAGCCAGGGCACACCCACCCACACCCCGATTTGCCTTACAGAACAGATTTTCCAAGGAGAAACCACGGCATTCCCTTTCCAATCCATCCTTTGTGGCCTACAGAGCATGTTTTCCTTTCCCCACTGGGCCACAGCCAGCGCGTGCATGGGTTTGAGGGATTCTCCCTCTTTTCTCCTTCACCTTGGCTCATCTTTTATCAGAAACCGTTTGGAAACTTTTTTTTTTTTTAAATTCATGGGCTTTTATTGCGGCTCTGGCTTCGTGCTGAGGAGCCCGTTCTGAAGTGTTCTCGAGGCTCTCATTGTCCCTTATCGCGGGATTGTATCTCGCTGCAATTCATCCGCAGTCATGCTTCAGAGGCGAGCATCTCTCATATGAGGCCCCTTTCATCACGCGGTGACAACTCTTGAATACATCATTATTCAGCGGCGGGGTTGGGAATTATAATCATTAGGCAATTTTTCCACCTCTAATCTGATCTTATAAACTGTTTCTTTTCATTATCTTCGGGCGGCAAACAGTAAATGCATCTGTCTGCCGAGATCCTTCTGATAGCAGTAATAGAAAAACCCAGTCAGGACATCTCGGCGAGGGAGCAGCCCGGCTGCTCGCCCTGTATTGGCACATTCAGAGGTT
This sequence comes from Ploceus nigricollis, assembly GCA_013399945.1. Lineage (NCBI taxonomy): Eukaryota > Metazoa > Chordata > Aves > Passeriformes > Ploceidae > Ploceus > Ploceus nigricollis. Next base: position 1,746,893 of record VXBC01010071.1, on the reverse strand, counting down.
ATTTAGGCTGGAATTCGCCTGGCTCAAATTCCCAGAGCTCAGCTCGAGCACCGCTGTCGCCCCTCAGGTGAATTTTGGGGTGGTGGAATGGCACTTGTACCATTAAAGAGGGAAGAAAGGAGTGGGAAGGAGGAGATGTTTTTCCACATGCCATGCCTGTGTTTCCAAGCAGTTTTTTGGGAATGAGCGTTCCCTTTCACCTCACAGCCAGGTAAGGGAGATGCCACCTCTATAATGTGGGATCCCCCACAGAGATGATGTTTTCTATTTAAAAACTTGGGTTTTTTTCCCTTTATAATGATGGAAAATCAAATCTCCATGGTTCTTTTCCCCTCAGAAACTTGGAAGAGGCAGCCAAGCTGTTGGGATGGAGCTGGATAAAGCCAATGTGCTGCTTCATTAATTCCCTGCTCCTGTAATGTGTGCCACCACAATACCCAAGATCCCTCAGGATTTCAGCCCTCACTGCCCATTTTTGGGTTGGAACCGCTCATCAAACCCAAATGTGGCTGTCACCTGCTGGGTTTGTGGCAGGGACATCGGGATGAGGTTTTCCAAGGGTGACCCTTTCACCTTTTTTTTTTAACCAGCTCAGATTTGCTCAGAATTGGGCAGGGTAGGGAGGCTCCCTTGCCGCGTGTCCCTGGGATTTGGCAGAGCTTTTCCTGCCCACCCAGGGATGAGGAGAATTCCAGAGGTTCCAACCCCATCCCTGTGCCCTCCTGCTCTGCTGTGGTTGTGTCTGCACGTATCCCACCCCATCTTCCAGAGGTGAGAGGAGCAATGGGCATCTCGGGAAAGAAGGGCTTGGATTCCCAGGCTGCTTTTTAATCCCATATTTATTCCTAGAAGTAGGATTAGGATTAAACAAGGAGCGTGATGTGTCCACCCCCTCCTCCTTTGCCAGGAGGGGAACCACCCACTGTTCTTCCAGGCCCCATGGAAGGGAGGGAATGCTGGAAATTTGAGTGAAATCCCCATTTTCTTCTCCCTTTCCTAAAAAAGCCGAGCCGTGGCTGCCTGGATGCTGCAGCCCAGCAGAGGGAGGAGGGAAGGAGGGAGGTTTGATGTCTCATTTAGCTCGGCCGCTGCCAGCCCGCAGTGACAGGAACCAATAAAACCTTGTTGATCCAAAGCTTAGTCCATGGAGCTGCTAAACCCGGGGCAGATGGCAAACAGATAACGGGGACACTCCAATTTTCCCCAGTTTATTCGGGAAGACAGAGGCGGATAAAGCAGCGCAGGGTAAATACCCGATATTGATTCGAACACGGGAATAAATCCTGCTCCTTTGGAAGGGCTGGAGCGGGATTTGCCTGCGCAGGGCCGAGCTGGGAGCTCGGGGGTGTAACGGCTCTTTCAGGCTCCTTCCCGGCGCCGGGAATGCCATCGGAAGATGGAGATTGCCATCTCCCGGCGCGTGGAGATGCTGCAGCGCTGCTGGGAGCGGCCAGGCCGGGCTCCCATCCCATGGAAGCGCCCACATTCCATCCTCTGTGCTCCGGGAAGCCCCACTCCCCTCTCCCGTTTTGTTTCCCCCCCATCCTCCCCCCACCAGCTGCGGTCCTGGAGGATGCTGTGCGGGGAGAGGGAGGAGATCGTGCCGGGTGGGGACACAGATTCCATGAAACGGAGCTCTGGGAAGGCCTCGGAGTGGGAGCATCCCCCAGGGCACAGCGGGATGGGGCTGCTCCTCATGGGATGGGGATTTGGGATCTGAGGCAGTCCCTGAGCTGCTGGAAAATGCTCTGGCTGTCCTTTGCTCCACAATGACTGTCCCCATGGCTGTCCCTGTCCCTCTCCCTCCTCAGGGACATGGATAGGACAGAAGGGGACGCGTGTGGGGCACAGCTGAGCATCTAGGTGGATCCAGGAACACCGAACTCTGGCTTTGGACACTGCCCCACCGATCTATCTCAGCTTGGCCAGGGCAAATATTTGATCAGTGGCACTTGTGTGTGTGTTGGCAGGGACACGGGAACAGACGGGGATGTCCCCAGGGCTGGGACCTGTCACTTCCCACTGCTGTCGGTGCTTCCTGGGATTTGCCACACCGAGATCCGGGCAGGAATGCCAGGCCAGCTGAGGCTGCGCTGCCCAGGGTCCCTGGGGTCCCTATGCCGGGGTTCTGGTGGCACCAGCTGGAAAAGGACATCCAAACGTGTCCTGAGGGTTGGAGCAGGGAATGGCTGGAGCAGGGAATGACTGGGGCGGGCCCCTTGGGGGCAGTTCTGCTGGCTGTCCCCTCCAGAGCTTTTCCTGCTGGGATGAGCGGATCCCTGGTCCCTGGCATCTCTGAGAAGCGGCGCTAGAGGGAGCCTCCAGGCTGGCAGCACATTCCTGCCTCTTTTCTCGGTTTTTTCCTCTCTTTTCCCCCTCCAGGAGACTGCCCAGTCAAGGATTCTGACACCTGACCTGTTCCGGAGCTGTGCATGAAGGCACATCATGCCTCCCATTGGAGCCATCCCAAAGCTTCTCCCCAAAATCCCGCCCAGCCCTCAGCTTCTTTTCCTGTCCAAAACTATTTTTAAAGGAAAATTTACTTTCCCCTCTTATTTAAAAAATGTAAATCTTTGCTGAAAATGCACAGCTGGGGGGTAGTGCTGACAATCCATAAATATTTCTAAGTTTTCCAGACAAACCCTGATGAACTTTATCTCCATTCCCAAATTTCAGATCTTCACATTTCCAGAAATGATGACTGATAGGATAAAAGTGCCTCCTTCACCTCTGCTGGTCCATTTTTTCCTTAAATCCACTAACACTTTAAAAAATTCCTTTAAGGTAAAAATCTGCCTATTGATACTTAATTTTTTTTGGTCTTTTTTTTCCCCAGAGACTTTTTCAGGGAGGCTTTTAAAGTAATAAACACCTTTTGCTGTTCATGCTCAAGGCCAGGTTGGATGGGGTTTGGAGCAGCCTGGGATCATGGAAGGTGTCCCTGCCCATGGAACGGGATGAGTTTTAAAATCCCTTCCCACCCAAGCAATTCCGGGGTTCTTTGTGGATTATTCTCCATGTGCTGCTGAATCCAAGAAGCATTTTGGGAATTTAAATGTATTTTATGTCAGGAACACCTTTATGGAGCAGGTCCACCTCTCCTGTCACTTCTGAGGACCTCGGGTGTCCCATAGCCAGGAATTTGCACAGCGAGATTCCCTTCCACACTGGGAATTGAGGAGGAATTTCTCCGTGGAAAGGGTCAGGTTCCCACCCAGACACCTCTCGCTGCAGCACTTCTGGCACAACCGGTTCCCCTCAGTGGCGCAGAGATTGGGATCAAGCTTGAAGTTCAGGCGCTATTGACAAAGATTCTGTCAACAAAAAGGTGTTGAAGGATGGGATATTTGTGGAAGAAGTCACCAAGAGGTGAAAGATATCCCCTTCAGGGGGCCTTTTCCTGCTCAGCAGGCCCCTGCTCGCCGGGATTTTCCAGGAGAAGCCAGAGGCAGGGATATGGTGGCTCCATCTCCTCCTGGGCCAGCACAGCTTTGCCAACATCCACCTGGGATGGAGCAGAACCAGAGCCCTCAGGGCTCTGATTCTGCTCTGGATCTGCTGATCCATGCTGGAAAACAGCCTTGGAGGCTCCGCCAGGTGGTGTTTGGGATTCAAATATCCTAAATTAGGGATAGGGAATTGCAGCTCAGTGTGGAGATATAATGGGCTGGTGGAAAGGGAGTTTCCTTGTGTTCTCTCCAGCTCCTTTTCCTTCCCCCTGTTCCAAATTATCCTGGGATATTTGCTCACCCCTCCTGGGCTCATCATCCCTCTTTTGCTGTCTCTGGAAAGGCTGTGGGGAGCACCCACAGGCAGGATCCTGGCCACACCCTCTCCAGAGAAAATCCCTCTGGACAGAGGAATAAGCAGCTCTGGAGCCTTTTCCCATGTGCTAGTGGCTCCCTAAGGGAGCCCCCTCATTGGGATAGGGACATAGCTTGGCGTCACTCCCAGTTCTGTGTCCCACTGGGAAGAAATGAAGATTTTTGGGGTTGAGATTGGCCAGTGGATGGTAGAGAGGGTGGGCATGGAGCAATGGGGGTCAGAAGGATGGATGGATGGATGGATGGATGGATGGATGGATGGATGGATGGATGGATGTCCCCTGTCACTCTCACTCCCTTGGAAAAATGCAGGAGCCACTCCAGCTCCCAAGGGAGATGGGAAGGAATCCCAGAGGATTTGAACCGCTGGGCTTTCTGACTAAAATCAATCCTGCTCAGGTTTATTGGCGGCTTTGTTAATCCCAGGGCAAGGAATTTTCTGCAGGAGAGCAGTTCCCATACAGGTCACTGGCTCTGGGCTTCTTCTCCTCGCTGCTGCCAGGGGCTGGGCAGGAGGAAGTTCATTGGAGGTGTTTTCTCTCCGGTGGCTGGAACAGAGACAAACGCCGGGGCATTGTGTCTCCTGCCGAGATAAGGATCAGGCAGCCCCGCTGTTCTCACCCTCAGCCCGCACCGGGATCCGATAACCTGGCACAAACACGGCTTTCAGGCTTTTTTCGGGCTCCTCCTTCCTCCAGGTGTCAATGCAAGGCCTCCTTTAACTTCCTTTTTATCCTGTTTCCCCTCAGTTTTCTGCAAAGAT
>VXBC01010071.1:1691490-1729411 GCA_013399945.1 Ploceus nigricollis | reverse complement strand
GGGGGGGGGGGTGTCACATTCGCTGTTGGGGGGACCCCGAGCTGCTCTGGAGGCGGTTTTTGGGGTGTCCCCCTGTGCTCGCAGTCCCTCCATCCCCTGCCTGGTCTGTCCTTTTCCCTCTCCCCCTTCCTGCAGGGGTGGACAGAAAACCCCCCAGCCCCGTGGGCAAAGGTCCGGAGCCCCTGAGCGCCATCCACGGAATCTCCATCCCGACCTCCTCGTCCTAGAGCCGCCGAGCAGCTGCCCAGGGACTCTTGGGACCTTGAATCAGCTCCTGCAGCCCGGGACTGCAGCCCGGAGTGGGGACAAGGGGACAGCCTGGGCGGTGACAGGTGACTTTCTGCCTCGGCAAATCCCCGGCAGGACATTCCCGGAGGGACACTTAGCCTCCATTGGATCGGAAAGGGAAGATGGAAGAGACTCAGTCTTCCTTCTTTATTTTATTTTATTGTATTTTCTCCCCCTTGCTTTCAGTTTTTCCTTCTCCTTCCCCATATTCCCGAGGACTGTTGGATGCCGTGATTCCCTCGGTCCCCAGGCACTGCCGGCAGCATTCCCGGCTTTGTCCCAGCCCAGGGGAGCAATTCCTGGCTCTCCCAAGGAGCATCCGTACTGGAGCCCTTTCTCCAGCCCCCTTCCAGTGCCTCTGCCCCGGGATGGAAATGGACCAAAAGTGCCAGGACGTTTTATGGGATATTTCTATAATAAGGAACCTTAATAAAAAGTGACAACCGTGGGCACACTGCAGTGACCTCCCTCCCTCAGGGTGAGCACCGTCCCTTCTCCAGAGCAGCTCTCTGGGAGCGGGAGGACTCGGTGGGATCCCTTGGAATCGCTCCCTGAGCTTCCTCCCGGCATTCTCCCGCATCCCGGGGCTCCGTGGCCACCTCCCCGCTACATCACCTGGCCCCGGGGGGCTGCCTACTCCCAGGGGACTGTCCCCGTGTCCCCCCCCTCCCGGGCAGCTGGGATGCGTTCGGGATGGGGTTTCGCATTCCCTGGCTCCTCCAGCCGCTGCCGCTGGCGTCGATCCCTTCATTGTGTGGGAAGGGGCAGGTCCTGCAGCGGGGCAGGGAGGGAATATCCTGGCAGGAGAAAACACGCCGGGATTTCTGCGGGGAGGGCGTCTCGGTGGGAGGGAGGGTGGGAGCCGGGAGATGCCAAACACAGCCCACCGCGGGACACGATTTTTTCTCCAACCTCGGCGTGGCAAAATTTGGTTCTGCCTCTGCTAAAGCCGGGCTTTGATTCCCACTGCAGAGCTCGGCAGGGAGGGAAGCTGGGAAATTCAAGGAGGTGAGAGCACAGTCCCAGGGCAGGATCTGCAGCCCGACTGTGGCTGAGTGGATTTTAGGGATGTGAGGATGGAGGAGTCACCTGAACCAGAGGAGGAGTGGCCCTGGCCCGTCCCCTGCCAGCTTTATCCATTAAAGCCGCATTCCAGAGCGTGGAAGAGCAGCTCTGGGAATGATGAGGGACAGCAAAACCCTTAAAGTGTGGTGTTTGCTGTGTTCCAGTTCTCAGCATTTGCTGGGCCTCTTCATCTCTGCATTCCAGGCAGGGATATCCCTCTGGATATGGGACTGGGGCTCTGGGATGAGCAAGGCACCAGTGTTGGAGTCAGATCCTTTCCATTCCGGTCCTGCTGGGATGTGACTCCTCATTGCCCTATCCCAGGCAGGGATATCTCTCTGGATATGGGACTGGGGGCTCTAGGATGAGCAAGGCTGGAGTCAGATTCTTGTCCTGCGGGGATAAGATTCTTGTCCCGGTGCACGAGCACATGAGTTATTCCCTCCCAAGACTGCCATGGACCTGCCAAAACCCTGGAAAAACGGCTGAGTGCTGAGCATCCCCCCACAGCCACAGGGCAAAGGTGACCATTCCTGGGCACTCCCTGGCTGTGACTAAAAATGCCATTTTCATTATTCCCTGTGGAGAAGGGATTTTCTCCTTAAATATCCCCAAAATATTTCCCTGTGCCCAGCGGAATTGCTGGGGCAGGCAGAGCCAACAAAATCCCCAACCCAGAGGCCCCAAACCGGCTGGCACCTGTTAGGAGGGTCCAGGACATTGTGGCTTGGGGTGCCCAGGGAGGAGGGATAAAGAAGGAGATTTGCTGGGTGGGAAAACACCCTTGGGACTTGTATTCCCATGGGAGCACGGGGAAAATCCCTGAGGGAATTTCTGCCTGCACCATGCACCTCAGCTCATAGAAAAATTCTGGGAGCGGAGACCCCCCCCCCCCAAAAAAAAATCCCCAAAATAAATAAAATAAAATCGGGTTTTTAGGCAGGGTGAGGTGAGCTGCTGCTCTGCCTGGCCACAAACCAGGCAGCCTGACAGAATCTAGGGAAAATTGGACTTGATGGGAACAGAACTTTTGGAATTGATGGGAACAAAGTCAGGGGGTGGAAACAATCAGCTCTGACACTTCTGCAGCCATGGTCCTGTCAAAATCGATCCCATCCCTCGGAGCACAGCAATTCGGATGGAATGGGGTTTGCAGTCAAAAAAAAATGAGGCTGGAACAGTTTCCATCAGCTCTACCTGCTCCATATATCTTTAGCACCCTTTGGAGAGCACAGAGCAGGATGGGGAATGTTACTGGAGACTTGCTGGTGGACCCCAGATTGATTTCTTTCCTGGTGTGTTTGGAATCCTAAGGATTTAAACCCATCCTTCTGCTGTAGGAGCGGGCTGGGGGAGTGGGGCTTGCAGATGTTTGGCACCAGCACAGGATCTGCTTTCCCGGGATTCCAGCGCTCCTTGCTCCGGGTTGTGGCTGGAGAAGCTGGAAGGGACTGGAGGGGATCCCCTCGCAGATCAGGGATGGCCCAGGGAAGATTCAGGCTCATCATCTTGTGGATGATCCCAAGATACCAAAGACTGGGTCCAGGCTGGAAAAGAGCTGATCTAAAATTCCCAAAGTCAGATTGGTGCAAATCCTTTGGGTTCTTTGGAACTAAATCCTCCTCCTTGTGCAGGAACTTGGAAAAATCCGTGCCCAGCTCTCCGGAGAAGCTGAAAATCCCCTCCTCATTTGTGGGGTTATAAACCTGCCCACAACTCCTTAAGTTGCACTTGGAAACGGGAATTTGATTCCCAGCTCCCTCAGGCACTTCATAACATTCCCTCTTAATAGGGAGTTTTTCATTTTCAGGGAATCCAGCAGGTTTTTACCTCTGGAAACCTTCCCCAAAAGTTTTCTGCTGCTCCCAGCCCATGGCCCAGGAAAATCCCACCTCATTTCCCAGTGAGAGGCTGGAGAAGGGGCTTTTATTCCCTGGAGCTGCTGGGAGAGGTTTGGAATGGGAAGGTTTTGAGGGGAAGCCTCAAGGATCAGTCTGGGATGTGTGGGATCAGCCATTCCCTGGGATCGAATGGCTGCAGAAGTGCAGCCCTGGTGGAGTTTTGACAGAACTCTCCATAATTTGTAGAAAACTGGGGATGACAAATGGCAGGAAAAAACTCCCTGAACCCTAATAATAGTTTCATTCCACCACCAAGCAGCTCTGTGGGTTTGGGGCTCCTTGTAGAAGCTTCCAATGGATTTTGGAGGAATTGGGAAGGGAGATCAACGACAGGGCTGACAAACCTTTTCTTTCTTGTTATTACTGATAGGAATTTAATCATTCCCATGGGGAAAACCTCCCCCCTCCCTGCCATCCCTTCTCCTGCAGCAGAAATATGAAAGTCCTTTTAATCCCAAAGTTATATGGACCTGGCAAGGAGCAGCGAAGCTTTCACTCCCAGAGATATCCCCGTTTTGGCACCGTGATCCCAGAAAATGATGTCATGCGGGATTTCTGTGCCAGAGTTTTCCCTTTCTTCTTCGGATTTGTGGCAATGTCAAAGTTCCTCTCTGGAGCAGGTCTGGTTTTAATATTCCATATTTACGTTTTTCATTTCGGGGCTGGCTGGAGCCTCTGTCAGTCCCAACCTCGCCAATGCCGCCGGAAGGAGCAAGGAAGAGGAGCTGGGATGGATTGATGGGCACTGTTGGATTCCTAAACCTTGGGAAGTGGCCCTAAAATAGTCCCTGCTCATTTCTCAGGAGCTGTAATTCCCTCTGCTCCCCTCCACTGTTGTTCCTGTGCCCCTTCCCACAGGGAACATCTCCCCTTTGCCAGGAAGGAGCTTGGAGCTGATCCCTGAGCCACCAAGCCTCATGAATCCATGAAAAATCCCTGGGAAGTGAAAGACTCGAGGTCCCGAAGTATCCATGCCCTGTGGGATCATGAGGAGCACAGTTTGCCAAAGATTTTCCTGATCCTAGGAGGAGACAGGAGGCTCGTGGAGATGGATCCACATTCCCTGGGCTGCTTGGTGCTCTCATGGGATAAAGTGGGAATAAAGCAGGCAGCGTTGGAGAATCCTGGCTGCCCAAAACTTTTCCTGCAAGAACACTCCAGACCCAGCAGGGAATTCGTCTTCTGGCTTCCTTGCATCGCCAGAGCCATATTTTAAGGTTGGGAATTGTTGTCAGCATCCAGGCACAGCCCCCGGAGCCGGTGATGCAAATGTGACAGGAGGCAAGGTCAGGTTATGGATGAGGCTGCTCCAAAGCCTCTCCTGGAGAACCTGAGGTTTGGGGAAAGGGATGAAATGTGCCAGGAGGAAAAAAAACCAACCCAGTAAAGTGCTGGAAATCTGCTGGAAAGGGAGAATAAAATTCCCTCTGGCAGGAGCTTGGTTGCTTTTGGAGGCAGCCAGTGAATTCCAAAGCCACGTCCCTCAAAGCCAACGCCCCACCCAGAACTGGCAGCAAAGGGTCCTCTGTCAGTGGGGTTTGGAAGTACATCCATAAGGGATTCCCAGCTTCGATCTTGGGTGAATTCTATCCTTCCAGGAGGGCCTGGAGACCTCAAGCAAGGCTGAAGGGGAAGGTGAGAAACCACTGAGGGAGTCCATGGAAGGATGGTCAGAAATCCCTGCATTTCACTTGCTGGGTTGATCCCAAGACCCTTCCAAGGAGTTTTGCACCTCCAGGAGCTCCCCTACCTCGTGAACATTCCCTTTCCTTCATTCCACCTTGGATGAGGCGGGGTTACCTGGCTCTATCCACTCTGGGAATCACCTCCAGGAAAAATTCCATGCCAGAAAGAGCTTCCAGAGCCAGAGCTGTCAAACTCCATCTTGCTCCGGGATTAAATTCCCTCCCGTCTCCCAAGCAATAACAAAACACCAACATTATGGAAAAGCTGTCAGGAATCTGATTGTTTTCCAAACACCATGGATCCCTCTCCATTTCAAGGAAGGAGTGGGGTTGCTTTTGGGGTTGGAAAGATTGAGTAAGCACAAAGATTCCCAAACAAAACTCTGTTGTTGCAGGGAACAGGGAAGCAGCTGTGGGATAGGAGTACCCTGAATGTGGAATTTTAACTTCAAAAAAACCCCAACCCTAAAAAGAGTTAAAGGAACAGCAAACATTTCATTCTGAGTAACGTGGGGTTGGAAAAGGATCGGCTTTTAAGGGAATTGCCCATAACCACAACAATATTTGGGGGCTGAGCAGAGCCTAGATTGGGTGCAGATGTTCCGCTGGCATTTGCATGCATCCTGAAGGAGAAAATTCCCTTTTTTCCTGGAGTGCCCGGCACTCTGGAGTCGCTTGAGCTTTGCAAACTGATTATGAACACTAATTACCTGTTCTGCTGTTAGGCTGGGCTGTGCACTTGGGCCAAGCTTTACAAAACCCAGAGCTGGGCCTGCCCCAGCTCCTATTCCACATCCAGGTGTTTTTAGGAGCAGAATGTGCTGATTTATCCAAAATCCCAATTCCTCTGTTAATCCTCCCACTCCTGTTCCAAGCATCCCAGGGCAGCTGAGGCTGGAATATTTTGGGGGTTCCCTGGGCTTTTTCCGACATCCCTTCCAAACATCCCAGGGCAGCTGAGGCTGGAATATTTTTGAGGATTCCCTGAGCGTTCATTCCTGTGGAGAAAGGAGATGCCTTAACTCTTCCCTTTACCCTCTCCCATTGATTTTGCCATGGAATTCCCGGGGGCTCAGGCTCTGGATGAGGCAAAGAGGGTTGGGATCACCTTGACAGTGTCAATGGGTTGTTTCAGATGTTCTGATTCCAAGTCTTTTTCCTGCTATTCCTGCAGGGAATAGTGCCAGAGTAATGCAATCCAGAGGAAATATTCCCATTAAAACAGAGCCTAGGCTTTGGGAATGAAGGACCCAGGCAAAGACCGGGAAAATCCAGTTCAAGGGCTGCTCAGGGAACTCTTTTATGGGAGACATTCTGCAGGGAATGGCTCTGGAGCAGGAGAGGGATTTTTCACTCTATCCATGGTATTAATTCCAAGGGCTGGGAGCAGATTGGAGGCTGGAATGTGCTTCCCAGGTTAATAAATCTCCACAGGTTTATTGTTCAGGATAAAACCCATTTTCTTCAGCAAATAACCAGGATCATTTGGGGTTAGAGCCATTCCTCAGGAAATGCTTCATAACCAACATTTTTATTGGTATCCAAGGAAATTCCTGTTCCAAGGAACACGGGCCCGTAACTTTTATCTGCCTTTAAAACAAAATCTGTTATCTTTTATGGCCACTTCCAGAGAGTCCCACTATCACTTTCCATAAAATTCAACAACATTCCTCCTCCAGCCTGGAAAATCAAGACCAGAGCTGGGGGAAAAGTGAAAATGTCTCTTTTTTTGGGAATATTTTAGGAATTTCTGAGTTGTTTCCATTTCAAAACCTCTACACCCAGCTGGGGCCTGGCAGAGCCCCCTCAGATGCTGCCGCTGATTCCTCTGGAATTGCTTTAAAACGGTTTTGGAGGATGAGGTTTCCACAATATCCTCAGCCTGAATTGTGATCCTGCTTTTCTTGCCATGTGCAAACCTCCCAGTAAAAGCATTTTCACCCTGGATGGTGTTTCAGGTGAATCCATGTATCCCTCCCTTAAATATCCCGTTGGTTCTTCGCATGATCCCTGTGGATCCCTCAGGTTTGTGGTGAGATTCTGCCTTGGATCATTCCTGTCACCAGTGTCCTGCTTTTTGAGGAATTTTTGCGGAGGAACTTTTGCCAAGGAATCATTCCCTTTCCGGATGCCACAGGACTGACACCACAAACCAGCAACTTTCTCCCTATATTTTCCCTCACCCTCTGTTTTTTGGGATGGAAAGAGCCCAATATCCCATTCCCACACAGCTCCAAGCACCACAGGGATCCCACTCTCCTCCAGAGCCATTTCTCCATATCCATTAGCCAATCCTTCATGGAACCACCCCATAAATAACCAGCCATGGGGAGAGCCTGGGAGCTCATTAAATCCATGGAAGTTTCCTCCACGAAGACAGGATTTTTCCCCTGTGCCTTTGAAAGTCTTTGAGAATGGCTCGGGATGGGACACAATTAACAACAAACCTCCCAAAATATTCCTTTTCCTTGTTGGAATTATCCCACCCAGCCAGAGCCTGGGCCAGCACCTGCTGGAGAGAATGGGTTGGATCCCTTGGGAATGGGAAGAGGGATTGGAGCCTCATGTTTGTTTTTTCAGGCAGTGGTTCAGGGAGCGCTTCCCAAAATCAGGCTCAAGGAAGGAAAGACTCCCACAAACCTCCCCTGCTGCATGAAAAAGGCTGGAATGGAAGGGCTGCTCCATGCAATGCTTGCTTCCCCAAAAAATACGGAATACTGAGCAAGGATAAAAATATCCAGGCAGTTATTGATGGAATGAGGATTATTTGTAGGAAAGATTAATGCTCCAAAGGTCGCTGAAACCTCCAGAACATCCCACAAATCCTCAGACTCATCGCTATTGGAAGTGATGGTTCAATATTCCACAGAAAATATGGAGCCTCCGAGAAAGAGATGAGGGGTTTTTTAAATGGAATCGTAAAAAACCCGGCGTTTCTCCAACCAGGAATGTGATTTACGGAGTGAAAGCTGGGATAGATGGGAAATAGGTCATTGATAAATCAGAAACCAGCTTGGGCAGGACATGGAAAAATGCTTAAGTGGGATGAATTTTCCCAAATTAAGCCAGGCTCCTAAATTTCCTTGGATCCTGGTTAATAAAACTGATACACTGGATATTCCAGGGGGGATGGATTCCCAATCAGAACGTCCTCCATCCGCTGGAAAATCTGATGGAGGGCAGCTCCAAGGTCCTCAGCATTCCATAGGGATAGGTCCTGAGCCCTGGAATTCTCTGCCTGCTGGGAAATGAGTGATCCAAAGCACCAGAATGTGCCCATAAATCCCAGCTATGTCCTGGATTTTCTTCCCTCCAGAGCAGGGAAATCAGAGATATCTGATTTCAGAAATACTGAGCAGGGGGTATGGATGGGATGGTGATGATCCATGCTAGGATCCTGAACGACTTCCTGCTAATCCCTGGAATTATGCAGGAAATTTGCAGTAACATGCCCATGCAGTGGCTTGTGGAAGCCACTCATTCATAAATCCTAGAAAAAAGCATGGAATTCCAGTTGTTTTAACTGGCAACATCCCAGTTTATATTTTAACTGGTGCAATTCCCGAATTTATTTTAATAGGGATATATATTAAACTGAAATAAAATCAGACAATATTTAAATATTGATTAATTAATCAATCTGATGAAATTTAACATTTTCCATAATTTTTGATATAAATGGATTTAAGCATTATTGTTATTAACTCACCTGGTCCAACTTTTCCCTACAAACTTCCCAATTTGGAGGGAAAACCAAGAAATGCTTCCTAAAGCTACCTGGGAGGAAAATTGGGATGGGCAGTGCATTCCCAGATTCCAAGGTGTCCAAGGAGCACTGGAGTTAATTAAAGCACCTGGAAGGAGCCAGATCTCCAGATAATTCCTTGAAATCCCCTGAAGCCCTGAGAAATGCCAACAACAAGTGGTGGGAGGAGCCGGGATTCGTTATCTCCTGGGGTTAAAATCCCCCATTGATCCATGTGGGAGCACGGCCGGGATAATTCCTGAATCCCGGAGCGGTGACATGGGGGCAGAGCTGCACTTTTAGGGAAGGATCGTTTTCCACAGGAAACTTTCCCAACAAAGAGAGCTTGGGAATTGCACTTTGGCCAGGGTGTGTCACTTCCTGCGTGGAATTATGTGGATTCCTGGGAATGGCGGCACCTCCAATCACCACAATGGTTTGCAGGGAATCCTCAGTGCAGGGAATGGGAAGGAACTTAAAGCTCATCCCACTCCATGCTGCCATGGACACCTCCCACTATGCCAGGTTGTTCCAAGCCCCGTCTAACCTGGCCTCAGACACTTTCAGGGATGGGGCAGCCACAGATGGTCTGGGAATTCCATTCCAGTCCCTCCCCACCTTCCCAGGGAAGGATTTTTCCTTAATATTCCATCAAACCCTGCCTAAAGTCTCCTTCCTCTCCACTTTCATGTGTTGTCCCACCATCCAAGAGGGCTTCTCGACCCCTTCCCATTGCCATCCCAAAGAAGGAACAGCAGGATCTCCCCCCACCACAAAAGCTGAGCCCATAGTGGATATTTTGGCCAAAAAATCCTAGCACATTTTGAATCCCAACTTTTTTTGGGAAAATCTTCAATCCCAGCTGTGTCACACTGGGTCATCCTGAACCATCCCGAGGGCTTTGTTTGGTTTTCCCGAATTATTGAACTCTTTTGTTCCTTAATTTGGGTCAAATCGGGAATAAACAAACGCTTTTGGGAACAAAAGGTTTTGCTTGGGAAATGTCAAATGTTTTACCAAGTCTGCAGTGAAATGTTTTGACATTCCCTCAAAAAAGAAAGGGAAAATCCGTGCTTTCCCCGAGCTGGAATCAATAGCTGACTTTGACCCTGAAGTGTGAAGAGTTTCTCTTTTCTTCTGCAATTCTATTTTTTTAATGGATTTGCTTTCATTGGCAAATGAAAAAATATCCTAAGTGTAATTCTGCTCCAGAATCCATGCAGGATTCCAGGTGGGATCTCACCAGAATTCCCACTCCCCTGCTGCAGGATCGGCCTGGGATTGGGAGATTTCTGGGCAGCCAAAAAAAAAGGGAAAAAAAAGCCTCACTGGTGACATATTTCAATCTTTATTTCTGTCTCCCTGGATTTTCCCCTGTGCTTGACAAATGGACAGAAATTCTGGGATGAAAGAGAAGGACAGAGGGAGAGAAGGAAAAACAAGGAGAGCATTAAGGATAACAAATGGAATAAATCTCATCAGGAAATAATCAAAGGGAATGTCCCTTGCTCCAGATGCTGGAATGTTTGGCAAATCCCATGGGAAGAGAAAGGTATCCTGAACAGAGTTGCCTTCTCTGGGATGCTGGGGCTTCCCAAGCTACAGAGATGGATTTGGGGCTGGAAGATCCTGCACGCTCAAAAAGCCGGGATACAATTCCCGGTGATTTGGGATATAATCCTGTATCCCACTGTTTTGCAAGGTATGGCACAGCAAGTGAGACTGAGGATGATGATGGGTGTTTTCCTCCCAAAAAACCCCAGATTAAGTGATATTCCCTGGAAAACCCTGCTATGAAGTAGCAGCCCCCATTCCCAGCCATCCCAATTTCCCCAGCAAAGCCAGGTGTGTTAACTGGATTTTTCCAAAACTTCATTTTTCCCAACCATGACATCATTTCCTCGCTGCTTTCAGCAGACGGATCCAACAAATGTTTCCTATTTTTCCTCGGGATTCAATCCCGAGATGGGCTCCGGCCTTGGCAGGAATTGAAATTTATGGCATTTAGGGACATTTATTTTCATTTCCAAGGAAAGGCTGAGCTGCACAAACATTTTTCATCCCGTTTTTTTTTTTCACTTCGTGCGCCACTTTTCCCTGCTGTAGGAATTATGAGATGTCTGCTTCCAGAGCCAAGGGAAAAAGGGAAAAAAAATTCCTTTTTTTTTCAGGGGGAAATGTGTACAATTAATATCAGTTTACATATCTGGACTAACATCAAACATCTGCATCCTGGGGATTCCTCAGGACATAAATCCTGGAAGGGCCATAAAGAGTTGTTTAAGGACCTTGTAACAGCTTTTATTAAGGAATATTATCCAATATTAAAGATTTGTGGGAATAAGAGCTGTGGAAGCACTGCTGGTGTTTCTTTCACCCAGGAAACAAATTTTCCTGATAAAAACTAAAAAGCTGGAGCAGATGCTTGTCCAGTTCCAATAAAGAGTAGCTACTCCAGTTTATCCAAACTGGATAAGCTCTGGAAGAGCTGCTGGTGAAAAAATGTCCAAGCAGGGCTGAAAACTCTGGGATGAAAAACCAAGAGGTGATTTTTAATCTCAGAGAAAACACCTGGACATGTTCCAGGCCAGGCTGGATGGGGCTTGGAGCAACCTGGGATAGTGGAAGGTGGAACTGGATGGGATTTAAGGGCCTTTTCAACCCCAACCTTCCTGGAATGCTGAGATTGCAACACCTCCGCATTGGGAATTCCCATCTCCAGCCAAGGAATTTCCCTTCCCAGCCCCTCCAACCAGGGCTGACTCTCCTCTAATCCCCCCTCAATTCCTGGGGCTCCACGCTGTCAAATCCAGATTTTACTTTCCCAGGGAAAATGACTGGAAGTGCTCTCAGCAATCCCCCTGTTGTCCAAAGGGTTTATTTCCCTCTTTCCTCCCTTCCCTCCCTGGCTCCCTGAAAGAAAGGGGTAGGAATTTTAGTGCCAATAAAGTTTTATATCCTTTCCGTAATATTTACTTTTTTACATGGAATTTGTTTCCCAACCGTGGAGTACCTGACCCTGCAGGGGTGTAAAAGATTTCTTGGCAGATATTTGGGATGGGGGAAGAAATTTCCCCTTTTGTCTCCTTGTAAAAGTTTTAATAAAATCAAATTATGGAGCATTTAGAGGGAAATTAATATTTAATTTTACTGGAATACTGGAATATTGCCAAGCTGGCTCAGCATCTCCAGGAATCAAGGAGCATGCAGAGGAATAAATGGATTTAGCCAGGTAGGATTCCTGAATTTCCCACTGTCCAGGGGGATGGGAATGCCAGCCCCATCCTGAGCAGGAGCCAGGAAAAGCCTGGGATAGAGACTGGGATCTGGCAGGGAAAACTCCTGCATCTCCTCCCCTTCCCATTGTCCATGTGCCAACTATACACGGATCAGCATTCTCAGGAGTTGTGCTCCAGGTATCTCTTGCTCCCTGATCCCTCTCATGGTCCTGGTGGAAGACCAGCATCTCCCAAGGGTGATCTCAGCTGTCCTATGGAATCACCTTTCTTTTCCAAATATTTCAGGCTGATCCAAAGCCAGGTGAGATCCAGATAATTGTGGGAATGAGGAGCTGGAATTTCAGCCCCAAGCAGGAAGAGGTGGATAGCAGAGGGGATAGATCATGGGGAGTAAATCCACCCAGACAGGGAGATTTTATTCCTGTTTCAGATCTTTAACAGAGAATTCAGTGATTGCAATTCAGGATTGGGATTCAGGAATTGTGAGGAAGCTCAGCTGTGCAGCCAATGCTGAGAAGAGCTACAAGATTTCCCGGAGAAAGGACCTTCCAGCCGGGAGAGGAGTTGGAACTTCTGTCAAAAACCACATGGCAGGGATGGAGAAGATCCAGTGGCAGCTCCAGGCAGGTAGAGACAGGATCATGGAATCATGGAATGGGTTGGACTTAAAGCCCACCTCATCCCAGTCCCTGCCATGCCAAGATATTCCCATCATCCCATGGTTTTGGGACAGCAGGAATTGGGAGTAACCCCTGCCAAGCACTGCCTGTGGGTACTCTGTCCTTCCAGCCCAAATTCCCTCAGCCATGAAAAAGGGAAAAGTTGGATCTGCCTCCTGTTTCCAATCAAAGCCTGTTTTGGTTTGGGAAATCCCAGCAAAAGCCATTCCTTATTTATGGACTGCAAACAACTCGCTTGTGTTATGATCCCAAAGTCATTAGGCATCACATTGGATATTCAGATGGATTAATTCCATATATTCCACGTATTCCATAAAAACCAGGGGGGTAGCAAAGGGGCCTAACTCCAGGCTGCCTTCAGAGATATTGGCTGCAGATAATCCAAGCTTTTTTTGATTAAAACGGAGGAGAATTTGAATAGGAATGCATTGTTTGGAATCCATTTCCATCGGGCTCCGGAAGAATTCCCGCTCGGAGATAGATGTGTTTCCACTTAACAGGCGAGGGATTAAAAAAAGGCCTGGGGTTGGGGCTAATTCCCGTCATTATGTATTTTTGGGGAATATAAATGGATTCAGTGTAATGGGGCTGATTGGAAAATGACCTGGTTGGGATGGGAAAAGGAAAGGGACTCTTGGAAAACTGCTGGGATTCCACGGGATGCTGAGGGGCTGCCTCAATCCAAATTCTGATTGGAAAATTGTGGCTTTTCGCAGGCCGGTATTTGATCCATTAAAAGTGGATTGGTTTCATTGCTGATGTTTTCCTTGCACTGGAATAGCATGAAATAAGCATGTGTCGGGCATTACTCAGGATAAACACGAGAAGAAGGGAACAGGGGAGGGAAACAGTGGCTCTAATTGGGAAAAGAAGCCGGAATAACCCAAAGTGATTTCACGTCACACTGGTGGCACTGGGAGGAGGATCCAGCCCCTGGAATGCGGAGATGGAAAATCTCGGCTTTATGAGCTCAGCCCATCCAAGGATTGTTCCACAGGGACCAGGCGGAATGGCTTTGTCTGGCCCACATTTGCATTATCCTGGGGGCAGGATCCTCCAGCTTCCCTTGGAGGACTTTTCCACATTCTAATTGTTCGGAAATTGTTCATAAAATTAAGGAGCTTGGAAGTGAACGAGGGAAGCCAGGCGGAGGCGCTCCATAGAAAGAGCCACGGCCATATGGAAAGAGTTAGGCCGGGAAGGCAGCGGGAAGGCAGCAAGGAGCACAAATGAATTCAAGAGACATCCCAATTTATTTCTGGAGAAGGGAAAGGCACTGGGAGCATGGAGAGAAGCAGGAACTGGATTTCACAGGGATTTAAGAAAGGCAGGGGAGCTTGGAGCGAGGACGTTTACAGGGAGAGTATTTGGAGGACGTTTTTTCAAGAATTTCCTGGTTTTATTGACTTCTGCAGTGTGGGACAGCCCCTGAAGCACAGAATTCCAGGGAAAATTTAGCTGGAAAAATTCTTTACCCACTGGGAGCATTGTTCTTATCCTGCTCCTACCCCAGCCTTATCCAGCACTGTCCTGGGCTCAGGCAGAAATCCTGGGAATTCCCAGTTCACCACAAAAACCTTTACACTGAGGACTGGGACACCTCCAGCCATCCCCAGTGTCCAGGAGACCGCTTCCAATGTGGTGGGAACTTCCAAAGAAATCCCTGCCACTCTCCCTCCCTGGGGAACAGTGGCACTGGGAAAGGGTGGCAGAAAAGGAGCTGGAGATTTCCCAAAATCCATGGATTGCGTCCAGCTTCCCTCAGGGACCTGAGATGGCTCTGCGGGGGCATCTGGTGGCCAAAAGATTCCCAGGGATTCACTGGGAGCAGCTCCTCCCTTTGCCATTCCCAACAGGGTTTGGGAATCCTGAAGGATTGAGTGGGAATGTCCCCTCTTCCTTTTTCACAAGATAAGCAGAATTCCAGCACGTGGGAAGAGATTTATCCCGACCTCAGGAGAAGGCAATGCTGGATAACCATGCCTGGAATGAGGAAGGGCTGGAATAATTAAAGGAGAATATAAAGGGGATCATGGCATCTCCTTAAAATTGGGATGTGTTGGAGATGGGTTAAAGCAGGAGCTGATGCTGCTCCAGGCACTTCCCAGCTTCCAACCTCATTCCCAAACTGGCCCATTCCCAGTTAGACTCCCCATAAAGTGGAGTAAGTGAGGATATTCAGCCCTTCCAGGTGAATTTGAGTGAATTCCGCTCCATCTGAAAGTTGCCCGTGTTCTCCTTGGAAGGAATCCCAAAAAAACCGAACAATGACACCTTAAGCTTTAAAATCCTTGGAATGATTTCCTTCCAAGCCTTTCTCCAAACAGCTTAACCTCCTGTTGGAAATGGGAGCCACTGTTTACTTGGGTAAATAAAGCATTTTTCATGGATCTCCCAGCAAACAGATTAAAGGATTACTCTAAAGACCTTTCCAAATTTTCCTATCAGAGTCCTGGAATCTGTATTTGATCCCGACCTCACTGCCAGGCTGGAAGGGGATTTTTTTCCCATTAAATACATCCTAAAAAAGGAGATTTTAAAGGATTTTTTTTTGGCTTATCTTCCCTGTTCCCCCTTTACACAGCATTCAGAGCACAAATGGGACCCAGCCATTAAGAATTCCTGCTAAAATTCCCAATCTGGGAGGAATTTATTGGATTTCTAATAATAAATAGAACATCAATAAAGCAGAGGAATAAATTTCCCTCCCTGTCAGGGGCGTTTTGGCACTTGGTAATTTGGGTCCATAAATGGCTTTCCAAATGATTAATGGGATGTGGACGTGGAGAAATATTCCTTGGATTTCCAGGAGCTGGGATATTGATGTTGTGGTGTTTGAAGGGCTCTATCCCGAGGCAGGATTGTTCCATTTATAACCCCTCCAGATGGGAATGAAGGGGCTTTGGTGTAAAATATTCCTTAAACGCTCTCCTGGATGGAAAAGCAGCATTTTCCCCTCATTTCTGGCTGTGGAATTCCTCCCTGGAGCTGTTGGAATGGTGGTTTCTGGAATGGGCAGAGGAGGAGTCTGGATATCAGTGGCTTGGTTTATCCCACTATTTTAGAATTTTCACCATTCCCTTTGGAGTATTTTTGGCTTCCTTTGTAGTAAAGGGAGATTCCAAACATCCAGATTCAGCTCTTGGACTATGAAGACATGGCTGCCCCATCCCTGGAATTCTTCAAGGCCAGGTTGGATGGGGCTTGGAGAGTGAGTGAGTGGAGGGTGGATGGAATTTAAGGGTTTTCCATAAAATTCACTCAGTTTTTCTGGGTAAAATCATCCCAGTCCCAAACATCTCCCAAAGAAATTGTTATCCTTTAAAATGGATTTTAAAAATAATTTTAAAAAAAATAGCTTTGGAGTGCAAAACATGCCCTGAAAATAATCAGCTTTTAAGTGGCATTGGAAGCAGTCCCTAAATCCATGGGAGACAGGATTTTTATTGGAATTTGGACAAAAAGATGGAATGGTTTTTAATCTGCGAGAGGTTAAAGTCACCATCTGAAGTTGGTTTGGGTTTTTTTTTTCATATCCCAAGTTTTTTTTTTTTCCCCCTTTAAACAGATCCCGCTCATTTAAAAATTCATAAATAAGGGAAGGTCGTCAGAGCCCACTCCATAAAATATTTGGGTCACCTTCCAGGGAGCTGCCGGAGCCTTTTCCAGGGTTTTTTGGGCAATATTTTACAGGCCTGTCAGCCTTATTATGGAATGATGGCCACTGGAATTTCTTCATCCATAAATTCCCCTCACCATGAACATTTCCACCTTCATTAGGAGAAGAAGAAGGAACCGCAGAGGCTTTTGATGAACTGAGGCTGAAGGGGGTAAATTCAATGGGGCCGGGCTTGGGATGGTTTGATCCCAGATATTCCACACTGGAGAAGCTCAAAGCATGTGGAAATTTATTGGCTGAGTATTCCAGGGATTTTAGGCTGGACTTAAGGCCTGGGGCAGGTCAGGGCTGGGCAGTGCCAGGGAAATGAGGGGAGCCATTCCAATTTACAGTCCTGGGATAATATTCCAGAGGGTCATATATCCATGCTCGTATATCCATATATCCATGGGTTTAGGATCATATTTTGGCATCTTGGGTCACAATGCAGTGTTTAAGGCTCTGACAATAAATATGGAAAAGGAAACTTCCAAATACACAGAATCATCCCTAAAATCCCACACCATCAGGCGGTGAAGAGCCTGAAATATGAAGAGCTCCCAAATACAATGCAGGACATCTTGGAGAAGCTGGAATTCCATGGATTATTTTAATTTGCTGTGCCAAAAATAAAGTGACCTCCTGTGTTCCGGCTGTGCTCCTGTTTGGCCAGAATCCCACAGTCTGGAGAATCCAACCAAGCTGGATTCTCCAACTTGGTTGGAGAACTCTCCAACTCCAAGGGAAAGTGCCTTTTTAAAATTAAGTCCATCATTCCAGGTTTTTAAGATAATTTAGAGAAAGTCAGGAGGGGAAGCCTCTGGCAGAAGATGAAAAGCTGGAGGCGGGGTGGAAGAGGAGTTGTTATTGCTGGAAAACCAAGGAAAACAAACAATGAAATTTCCACAAAAATAAGTGATTTGCATCCATCACTGGGAACTTGGCCATGGAACGCGTGGCTCTGCTCCAGCCTGGAGCGTGCTTGGGAAGGATGGAGACACCTTGGAGGGACCAGGAGGGAATAGGCTGAGATCCAAACGCCTATACTGCTCCATGGAAAGAATGAACCTGGGGTTAAACCTCCAGTGAGTGGTGGAAGCAGAAATCCCTGGAATTGTTCCAGGACAGGCTGGATAGGGCTTGGAGCAACCTGGGATAGTGGAAGCGTCCCTGCTTCCATGGACATGAAATGGGATGGTGTTGCCACAGGCCCCCAGCCGGGGAACAATTAGCATTGACTCCATGATTGCAGAAGGCTGATATCAATTGCTTTATTATATAATCTCATACTACATTATACTGTCCTTATTAAGAAACTCAATAACCCTTCCAGCCAGTCCCATACACCTTTCACCTAATTGGTCAATCCATCCAAACCCCATCCAGTGTCCAATTAAGAAATCACCCTTTGGTAAACAAATCTCCATGACACATTCCACAACAGCGGGTGCAGCAAGTGGAGACAAGAATTATTTCTCATTCTTTTCTCTGATCTTCTCACAGCCTTCCCCGGGAAAATGCCTGGGAAAGTCTGTGCCCGCTCTCTGTGGCCAGAGAGCTGCTGCCACAGGATGGTCCTGAAGGTCCCTTCCAACCCGGTCCCAGGGTCTCATGGATGATGAAGAGGGATTCATCCCTAAGGAATGGGGGTTTGAGCTGGGATACATCCAGCCACTTGTCGCTAATTCCTTCCACTGGCTATGGAGGCAGGAATTCCCCAGGAAGGGGCTCTGTGGTGGGGCTGGATGAGGAGACCTCTCCACACCCCTTCCAGTCCGATTTGTCAGGGATGCCTCCCGCACAGAGAGCCAGCCTTCTGGAATGTTTGGATAACTCTGCAATTCCACGCCTTGGCAGCCGTTCCCGACCTAAACACCGACAGCTGGATCCCATTTCTCTGGGCTGGGAAGAGGAGAGCGAGGTTGGAAGATGGATGGACGTGAAAGTTGGGATGAAATGAGTCGTTGGAATCGATCGGGAATCGGCCAGAGCTGAATTAAAGTCACTTAAAGCTGATTTAAGGCAACCTCAGGAATATTCCTGATTTAAGGCCCTGCCTCTGGAGCGTGCAGGATGAGGGACTGGATTCATCAAAGCCAAGCCTTCCAGTCACAAAAGTCATGGATTTGCAAAGGGAAAGGCACAGGGAAAACTCTGGCACATTTGTAACCACCCACCCCAGTCCAGGCCGTTCCAATGATCCTGAGGGCCAGATGGGATCATTGGAGCATTCCAGCATTCTGGGAGAAAAATATCCTATTTATTGCCCAGTTTTCCCACTCTTCCTGAAGTTTTCATGCTCCTGTGGATCCTTCGACTCCTGCTTAAGCTGCAGCTCCAAATCTCCCAAATACCACTGGCTACAGATGGAAAGGGAGGATTTTCCATTCTAATTCCCTTGGAAAAGCTATCTCTTTCATTCAGGGGATCACCAAACCACTGAGATTTTGCCCAGTCAGACTGGAATACTTGGGTGACATCCATAGGCAAGGGATACCTTTGGATCTCTTGTACATCCCAGGGAGCTGCCATTCCAAAGGGAAAAGACCCAGGGATGAAGTGTTGGGAGAGGAGAGGCAATTTAACTTTCTGAGAGGTTATAATTTTTTAGGTGTTTCATTTTTTTGAGAGTAACATTTGGGTTGTGTTTTGGAACAGGTTCCCAGAGAAGCTGTGGATACCCCATCCCTGGGAGTGTCCAAGGCCAGGTTGGACAGGGCTCGGAACAATCTGGGATAGAGGAAGGTGTCAGGGTTGGAATGGGATGAGATTTAAGATGCCTTCCAACTCAAACCAGTCTGAAATTCCATGATTCAAATCCTCCAGTTTTCCACTAAATCCCCAGATTCCTGAGGGAATTCCCCCCATCCTACACCTAGAGCCCTCCATGTGCATCACACTCTGGAAATCCACTTCCATGCACTGCTCATTCCCAAAAACCTAATCCATATTTCCAGGCACCGTCTACCTTGGGATTAGCCCTGGGACTGTGTGTCTGGAATATTTCATCGCTCCGACACAGCTGAAAGCACTCGGTGTTCCCTAAGATTGTCCTTGGAATTGCAGCATTGGGAGGGAATGGCTGTTTGGAGGGAAAGGGATCCCATTGCCTCATTTTATGGATGCCTTCGGATCCATTTTGGGAAGATGCTCCACTGTTTTCTGGGATAACTCATCTCCATGGCTGGTTGGAGGCAAGCATCCTTCTGGGGTCAGATACCTGACATTCCCGGGATGGTAATTCTTGGGAATGTTGCCTTCCCATGGCTCTAGCCCACAGGACTGTGCCCTTGGATGATTTCCTGAAATCCTGGGATGTATTCTATTTTATTTTCCCATTTTGTTTTATTTTGACTCCTTGTCCAGCTACCAAATAAATTGAAAAAATATTCTCAGGTCTCAACGCATAAGGAATCCCCATCCCTCATTCCCTCATCCCTGTGATGCCCAGTGTCCCACAGTCCGCCCTCCCGGCCACTCTCCAAGGTGAGTGGCATCCCAAAGGGAATTCACCCCCTCCCGACCATGGATTTAAACTTCCAGAGCAGCAAACCCCTTTTCTTTTCCCTGTTTTCCATCGCCCCACCAGGAATATCCCAAGTCCCATCCAAAGCTGTCAGCAAAGTGAACATTCCTGGTGGGATGGAAACGCTGCTCCCATGCCAGGCAGCTCCTGATTCCCTGGATACCTTGGGAAGGTTCATTAAGCCGTCTCTGCTTTCCCCTCATCCCTGTGTCTGTCTCCTGGAAAAGAGCAGGGAAAATCTGTTCCCTTTCCAGACCACACAAGTGCAAAAAGGGCTGGAAAACAACTCCCTCTGCCCTCTGCTTCCATTTTAACAGCTCTCCAAGGAAAAAAGGTCAGCAGTTCATGGATGGCAGGAAAGACCTACTGGGGACTCAGCTTATCCCAAACATTCGCTGCCCCATTCCCGACTTATAACAACCTCCAACAGGTTGAGCTTTCCCCCCTCGGAGCTGGATGAATTTTCCATCTGGGATGTATTTTTAGTGCCTGGAACTGTCCTCTCCTCACTCCCAACATGTGTCGGGAGCTGCTCTGCGCTCCCAGATCCCGATAATTATTTTAGCGGCTGTTTGGGAACATCGGGAAACGTTGTTGGCCCAGCCCAAATTGATCCCGGTCAATCAAACGCCTGGAATAAGCTGTGGATAAATCCATGATTTCATCACCTCCAGCCCGCCGACCCCCAGGAATGGGAGTGATCTCACTCCACGTGTTGATGTGTCCCGGGAATAAATGAGCTCCTGAGCTGTGCCTCTGGAATAAACTAAAACAATCGGAATGTGCAGGAAGGAAAACACTGCCCGTGGCGAGCTCCACTCCCCCAAACCCACAGCTTGGCTGCTCTGGCCATAAATTATCCCTAATAAATCTCCTTGGATGTTTAATGCCATCGCTCTCCTGCCAAAATGGAGGATTCGGGAACGGGATGAGGGGCTGAAGTTCCTTGGGAATATGGAAGCCTTTTTTTGTTTTCCTTCCAAACCTTTTAAATATCCCTGGGTTATCCTTCAAGCAGATGTCCAGGGAAAGGCTCCTGACCCATTTAAACCTTTTTTTTTTTTGGGAATAAAGTCCAGTTTCAGGCTGGATTTGCTGGCCAACACCTGACAAAACTCGGGAATGGGAACGCGGAGCTTTAATGGCTCTGGGGTGTGACTTTTAACGGCAAGGCCGAGGAAACGAAGATAAATTAAAGCCTAATTGGGGCCGTTAACAGCTTTCCCAGCCTGCACATCTGGAGCCCAGGAGAATCCTTGGAAAAATGTTACAGTCGGCTCCTGTTGCACAGCCTGGCCACCTCCAGACTTGTTCCACATTTTTTTTAGGGATAAAAATCCATCTTTCAGTGTCCAAAGCCAACACAAGGAGGGAGATTTTGATTTTAATCCCTGGCAGATTTGCAGCTTTATAAAAATTATCCCAAATCTACCCAATAATCCCAAGTTCCCCCTTCCCAAACTTCCAGACTGCCCCAGCAAGGAAAGGCCACATGAAGACACTTCCCACTCCCACTCCCATGAGGCTGGGAATCTATGGAAGTAAAATTCCAATAAATGCAATGTTTTCTACAATAAAATCCCAACCCCTGGGAACCCAATGGATAAAAACTCCTGTGTTATATCCAGGAATAGAAACATCCCTCTTTTCAAGCCAGTCATGGATCCAGTGAAATTGCTGCAGAATTTTGGGATACTGTTGCCAACCCATCCATAACCTTGGATACACCTCTCCAAGTTGGTATTCTTGGCACAGGTGGATGAGAACAGCCCAAATCCTTAAGATTTCAAGGAAAAAGCTGAGCCTTGGAGGATGGGAAATGGGAATAAAAATCTGGGAAAGGAATAAAAGTCAGGGGAAATTGCCTTTCAAAGCCTCCCCAGATGTCTTAATTAATTAATGAATTAATCAATCAATATTCCCTCATTCTGTTTATTCTCCAGTGGTTTTGGGGAGCCACAGCAAATAAACCCAAGGAAATATTCAGTTCTAGGGAAGCAAAAGAGGGCAGCAAAGGATAAACTAGAGCATCTCTGACACTTTCCCAGAGTGGGAAAATTTAGGGACCTTTAGGCCAGAAAATGGAGTTTAGGATAAAGTTTGGGATAAGCCCAGCAGATTTGTTCCTTGGGATTTGTTCCTTGGGATTTGCTCCTCCAAAATCAATTATTGGGAAAAGGGAAGATTTTTCTCCATCCTCTCTTATCTCCTCCAGCTCCAAGGACAAAAACTGGATCCTTCCACCTTCCCTAAATTTTGCAGAACTTCCAGAGCTACCAAAAATCCCAACCTGAGGTTTTCCAGTTCTGTAATCCATGATTCCTAACAAAAACACCCGAGAAAAGCCATGGATTTTCTTATTCCTCCCCCACGTTCCTGTCAGGTTTGGGAATGTTCTGTACTTTTGGGATCAGGTCCAGATTAGTTGTGCTGAAATAGGGATTCATCCCAAAATGTGGGTATGGGGAGGAGCAATCCAGGCCCCCCTCACTAGCATATGGAGAGGCTGGAGCACTGGGAAGGAGCTGGGAAAGCTCAGCCTGGAGAAAAGAAGACTCCAAAGGGAGTCTCGCTTTCACTTTTTCACTCACCAAAGGAAGTTCCCACTTCCCACAATCCCTGACTGGAGAGTGCAGCCAGGTGAGATCGGGATTTGCTCCCAGGGAATGACAGGACAAGAGGGAACAGCCTCAAGTTGCCCCAGGGAAGCTTCAGGTTGGATATTGGGAAAATTCCTTTAAAAAAAGTTGTCCTGCCCTGGCAGGGATTTCCCAGACATGGATGTGGCACCTGGGGATGTGATTCCATGATTCTCCCACCTCATTCCATGGGAATCTGCCCAGCAAACCCAGGCACATCTCAGCTGCTGGATAATATGGGAAGAGCTCCAGGCTCCACTCCCTCATCCCACAGAATTCCTGGCTGGCTCCTTTTGGGGTTAAGGATTGTTGGTTTAGCCCTGGCAGCCCCAGGAGTTCCAAAAGCATCAGCTGTATCCAAGGAAAACACAAGGCAAGCTCGGAATTCAGGCAAACACAACACTAAAAATAGCAATTCCTTGACTCTTCTCACTTCTCTTCCCATTTTTTACTGGGGATCTCTCAAAGTTTTTCCCTGCAGTGCTATTTCCCAGGGGTTTGATGCTGTTAAAACTGGCCGTGAGTAAAAACGTGACCCAAAATGCAGGGATTTGACCCAAAATCCAGGGATTTAAACCAAAACTCACCCAAGGAGCTTACTAAAGTGGCCAAAGCTGGGATTGTGACATTCCCAGGAACACTCTGGCATGGGAAGGGATGGGATTTGTAGGATCAGTGTTTGCACTGGTCTGCATAATCCCAATTTCCCTGGACCAATATCCCAAGAGTCAGGGGTGCTGCAGACATCCCCATGGAGCACCACGACAATTCCCTGTGTCCCTGCTCCACAGAACCTCATGGATGGACCCAGCATGGATCAATTCCCAGCTCGTGGATGACTCAGGAGCACCTGCTCCGTCCCTGTCAGCATTCCAGGTTCCTCCACCTGCAGCTTTCGATGGAATGTGAGCCTTTGAAACAGGCACTGGGACACATCCCGCGCATCCCAAAAAAATAGGATGGAAAGAATGTGGGAATGAGATATTCCTTGGCTCTGCACTCCCACCTTCCCTCTAAACAACACCTGCTTTCCAGAAAAACACAAATCCCTTGGCATGTGTGTGTTGGGGATGGATATCCATCACCACGCTCCCAGGAGCCAGGGAAAAGCTCTGGCATCCTTTGGCACTGCATTCCACAGCTGTGCTTCCCTGGTTCCATCCCACACTGTTGGATCAGGGTCTGTCTTTCCAGCCACATGGAAAAGAGCCCTTGAAGAGGCATCAAATGCCAGCCAGAGTTTGGGAAGTGGAATGCTGGAGGGAAAACTTGGAAGGGACCTCTCATTAAAGATCCTCTTATTCTAAGCTCTGGTGTGGGCAGGGCCACATTCCACCCTCCCAAGTTTTTCCAAGCCCTGTCCCGCCTGGAATTGGACACTTCCAGGGATGAGGCATCCATAGCTTTTCCAGGGCCTTCCTATCCTCAAAGGGAAGAATTCCTTCCAAATATCCAATTTATTAGAACTAATTAATATTTAATTCCAGCTATGGAAAACCTCAGACCTTCCCCTCTTCCTCGATCCATCCATTGGTGCTCCCCAATTTTTATGGACAGTAACCAGGCAAAGGGATCGGTCTGCAATCCTGGGAAACCTCTCCATCAAGGAAAGATCAAAGGCTCCATTTCCCCCCGGATATTGGGCTCCACGTGCCGGAGGCGGGAGAGGACAGATTTACAAGGAAAAGGATGAACTCCAGCCAATGGATTAATGCAGCACTCAATTCCAATGAAATCCCAGAGCGGGAGCTGATACTTTTGGGATAACACATTCGAGATGGGCTGGAGAAATTCCAGCTGCCAGAAGGAACAACCTGGGAAAACAACAGGAATTTTGGGAATATAAGATCAAAATAAGTTTAAGATGAGGGATTTTTTGAGATGTTCCCTGGGAATTTTTATTTGCTCCCAAAGATTTAAGGGAATTTTGGGCTCTGTTCCCCATTTTGCCTGTGTTTCCATTTAAGGGGATCCATCTGGAATGGTGTCCCTTGACCTCGGCATGGTCCGAGGCCAAGCACAGCCCATTTTCCACTAGAAATGCAATTTTCAAGGAAAAATCCAATTTATTTCCATCCAGATGTTTTATCCTCATTATCCTTTAAGCAATTCCCTTTTTGGTCATAAAAATTCTAGGAAAATCCAATGAAACCATGCAGGATTTGTTCCCAACTCTGAAGTTTTGTAGCTGACACATCCCAAATATTTTTTTTTTTAAGGCACTGGAATTATTTTGTCTTTAAATTCCTTTAAAAAATCCAAAAACTTCCCAAAATCTGGGTTTTAATGCAGCCTTTCCTGGGATTCAGGAAGGATCAAAGGATGCATGGATAGCCCATCCCTGGAATGTTCCAGGCCAGGTTGGAGAAACCTGGGATAGCAGAAGGCATGCCTGCCCATGGAATGGAATGAGCTTTAAGATCCCTTCCAACCCAAACCATTCCATGATCCCAAGATTTTCCCAACTCCTCCATCATTCCTGGGGTAAAATAACAGCCTCCAGGTAGACACAGCATTCCAGAGGGATTCAGCATCACCATTCCCACCCCTGCTGTCCATGGTGGTTCTCTCCTCCATTCCCAATGGCATTTCCCAGGTTTCCAGGAATTTCCAGAAATTCCCACTAGAGAATCACTGGTTATACTGGGACAGATGATCCCAAGGAATCATCCTTAAATCCCCAAATTCTGGCTGCCCTCTGGCTTTTCCACAAAAATCCCCAAGCCCTGGAAAATCAATTTTCTGGGATTGGTGCAGTTTTCCAGCAGGCAGTAGGGACATCCTGGATTCCAACTTCCACTGGAGGAAGGGTAGGGATTCAACAAGGAAAAATTCCACTGACCTGGAAGCAGGGAGGCAGAGCTTGGATTTGGGAGTGGCTTTTAGCAGGAATGCTCCAAAAAATCCCAAATCCCTGAATCCAGAAGACATCCGCCCTCCTCCCTCCCAGCTTCTCATCCCAAATCCAGCCTTTTCCACCCTTTATGGAGTTAGGGAGAGCTTTGTCCATCGGGAGCATTTCTGGAGCAGCTGAACATTTTGGCTTCCCACCGGTTTTTGTGAAAATTGGGAGAAGGAGGAAAGCAAACGGCTCGGCAGGGACACAACCCTGTGAATGCTGGGACTTGGGAGATGGGGATTGATTTACACCCTGCCAGGACCCATTTCAGCTCTGAGAGATCCAGGAGGAGCCGTAAATCACGAAAAGCCGGGCAGAGCCACCCTCCGGAGTCTGACACCTGAGAATTCCAAAGGCAGGAAAAACCCCAAGCTCCCATTCCCATGCCAGGATCTTGGAGCTGCTCCTGGAGTTGATATAAATCAGTTTTCCCTGCCCTTCTCCAGACAAAATTCCAGCTGCTGGGTTGTTTGGATTTGGAGTCCCCCTCCTTCTCCTTATTTTTCCAGCCGAGGCGCCTGGAATGAAAAACAAAGCCCAATGTGCCATGACGGAGCTTCCAGGCGTTGCTGCCAGGCAAACGAAAAATCCTGGGAATAACTCCCCTTAGATCTCTGGCCCAGGGGGCAGCGCAATCCCAGATTTTGCTGCAAGGCAGGGAGAAGCCCTTCCCAAATAAATCTGAGATGCATGCATCCCTCATCCCATTTCCTTTAGCGTCGCTGAATCTCAAATCCCAAAAATCCCACAGAACTAAATCCACACCAAGGAAACAGGGAAATGGGATAACCTGGATTCTCCTCTGATGAATTTCACTCTCTGGATTAAATACACCTGGATGCTAAAACTTGGGAAAAGGGAATTTAATGTTTAGCTTTCCGATGTCACCCCAACTGATGGATGCAACACCCGTTCCCTGTCCCGTATCCCTGATCATTCTCAGTTAGGAAAAACCAAATGGCTGTGAGCTCAGTTTTTTGGGTAAAGGGAATATTTACACCTGCATAAATATGGGAATAACACCTGAAAACAGGAAAATCCAGCTTTTAATGTTTTTAAGTGAGATCCAACAATTCCAGAAGGGAATCAAACAGCTTTGGAATACAGGTGGATCCCAAGGGGAATATTTAGGGATGTGGTGGATGGCTGGAAAAGGGGGAAAATCACATCAAATCCCAGTTTGGGGTTGTCATTCCAGCCCAAAATAAACCCCATTCTCCCCGTTTTCCAGACTCCAGGATCCTGGAAATCTGGAGGAGCTTGGGACAAGCCTGTCGTAGTCAAGCAGGAAGGGAAGGAATTAATTTTCCTCCCGAAAAAAGGGAAAACTTTGTCTCAGGGAAATGTGGAATAAAACCAGAAATTGTTTGGCATTAACTGCAGCATTCCTCCTTTTCCCACCCCATTTTCCCTCAATTCCAACAGCAGCAGTAGAAGTCCCCATTGCACATCAGAACTAGATGCACATCCGAACTAGAAATCATTACCCAAGATTTTGGGAACATTGGGTGAGGGGAAGGAAAAGCTGCCACAGCTTCCTGAGGTGGGGATTTTGGGATGTGCTCTGCATTTTCCTGACTTTCCACAGTTTCCTCTGGTCTCCATTTAGGAGAGGAGGGAGGGCTCCAGAGGCACAGGGAATGGCGAATCCAGAATGGCAAATCCAGAATGGCAAATCCAGAGTGGCCACGAAGGGGAGGCACTTGGGAACTGGGGAATTCTTTTCCTTATATATCCCAAATTCTGGGATCCTGATCCTTAAATTCTGGCACTACAAGGGGATGGAATGGGGATTTCCAGGACAGCCAGAATCCCAATACTGGGATTATCCTATGGCTGGGGGTGGAAATGGGACTAACATCCAGATCCAGGATTTTGGGGTTCCTTTGGATGATCAAGCAGAGACCACTTGGTTATTCCCAGAATTTTTCCCTTAAATCCTCAGACACTTCCAGGGATGAGGACTCCAAACCCATTCCAATGTTTTTCCCTATCCCTCAGCTCCAGGATGGAAACAATGCTCAGGATTTTATTTCACTGTGATCCCAAAGCCTGGCTGGGCTTTTCCTTGGCTTTTTTCCTGGGTTTTTTTGGTTGGTTTTTTTTTTTTTTAATCCAACCAGCTGAAAAACCCGGAGTGAAACAAATAACATTTCAAGGCCATCCATCAGCCGTGAATGAGCGCGGGGCTGTTCCCTGGAACTCCCATTCCTGCCGGTGGCCAAGGGAAATCAGTGCTTCCCATCAATCCCAAAATCCATTTTTCAGTTTTAATGAAGACGTCGCTTTCATGGAAGCGGAGGGAACATAAACAATCTGAGCTGCAGAAAATGAGGAATGAACTGCCTGGAAAACCTGGAGCTCGTTTGGACTTCTCCAGCTTCTCAGGGCTGGAGGCTCCTGAGTTTTTTTGGCTGTGGTTGGACATTGACAAGGCAAAAAACCAGGGAATTTTTAGAAATAGAGCTTGGAATGAGCTCCAGAAGCATTGGTTATAACTGGGAATTAACTCCCGACTGGAGGCAGGAATTAATTGGCTGAGTGGGCAGAGGGTGCAGGCACACATGGAATTCCTTGGAAAGGGAGGCACAAAACTAGAATTAGGGAATTGTTTAGGTGGGAGATACCCTCTGGGATCAGAGCCCAGCCTGTGCCCAATTCCCAGATTCAGACATTCTTTGGGCATGTCCAGGGATGGAGATCCAACCCATTCCAATGCTTTACCACCATTTCCATGAAAAAATTCCTCCTGAATTCAACCCGACCCAACCCTGGCACAGCCTGAGGTGTTTTCCTCTCACAAGAAAACAGAGAGACCATATGGACCTGCTCCTGGAATTATGGAAAACACTCCAAGGGAGCCATTCCAAGCTTTTCCTGTCTCCCAGCTGAGGAGCTGAGAATCAAATGGGATCCAGGGTTGGGAAACCATTTCCACTGCAGTGCAGTGGAACAACCCTAAAATTCCATCATTCCCTGGAAAAAATCCCCAAAATCATGTAAAACATGGAAGTAAAGTTGTTCTCAGATTTCTTGGAAAAAGGATTCACTATTCCAAGAATTCCCTGTTTATTTCCTTCACCAAATCCTCAAAGGATTCATGGAAAGGTCACAAACAAATCCACACCTGTTTTAAGAGGAATTTTGGGATTTGGAATTTTTGGATTCCCACCAAATTCCTCCATGGAAAAATGGGAATATCATTGCCAAACGACAAAACTTTGTCCTATGCCATTCCCACCAGCTTGAACTGTAGCTGGAAAAAAATAAGAACAAAATATAAGTGGGATACTCAAAATTCCCTAAATTTAGATCAGGATGGGTTTGGTGCCGCCCAAGCCGGGAATTGGAGTTGGCACAGGTGGCAGCTCCAGGGGCTGGGAATGATTTGATTCCATGTGGCTCCCACACACTTCCAAGGATTCCCAAAATCTCCAAATTACTGCCAGGCATAAGTGCCTCACCTTTGGATCCAGGGCTGGCTGGAAGCAAATGGGATTGGGAGCTCCTAATCCCAGAAGCTGCAATCCAGAAAGATCCATGGGATCTGGAAGCTATGGGGCAGGAACTCCAAGCCAGGCAGAGCCGTGTTTTCCATCTGGATGCTGCTGATCCTTCTTTTGCTGATCAATTTGTGGATAGAATTCCAGCAGGAGCCTGGATCTCCATTGGTGCTTCCCTCTTCCCACTCCTGCCAAGAATTCCAGCTAATTTCATTTGTCTCTCTTCCCAGTCTCACTCTTCCCTGCTCCCGGGAGCATTCCCGAGGCAAATATTCCCTCCTGGGAAGCCTAAACTATACAGGGATTTCACTGCTCCTGTTGGAAAGCTTCATCTCATCCCACGGGAAAAATAATTCCACATTTCCCTCTCCTGATGGGAGAGAAACAATGGCACAAAGGATTTTTGGGATAACTTTGCCATCCAAGCCTTTTCCCATCCCTGGAATTCCCATCCCTGGATGGGGCTTGGAGCGGCCTGGGATAGTGGGAGGCATCCCTGCCCATCCTCACAAGATGATCCTTAGGATTCCTGTGCTGGGAATCAGCTCCTGTTGGAGCACCGGGCAATAAATGTGAGGACTGGGAGAACAATTCTCGGTGCTCCATCAGCCTCTGGAGCAGGAGGAAGGTGTGGAAAATTCAGGAGCTGCTTTATGGCTTCACACCTTGTAAACACAGCTGCTGGGAATTTTATGGGAGCTGTGGGGGTTCTGTTCACTGGGAAAAGGGAATTCCAGACCCACAGCACTCCAGTGCCTTCCCAACCCGGGATTATTCCAGAGAATCACTGGAATCAAAGAGAAAACCCAGGATTTTAATGAATTGGGGAAAACCAGAGGGATCTTAAGGATCTTGGAATTCCAAGCATTCCATGATTCTTCCACATTCCTGGCAGGCAGAGCCACAGAATAAGGAAGTCCCTAAGGATAGATTCAGGATGTTCCCGGTGCAACTCAGCCATGTCCAGGCATTTTCCTGGGATCCCTCTCCCCATCATTCCTTCCTTTCATGCTGACATCCATCGGAATTCTCCTTTCCAGCACTGTCCAACACTAGAAATCCCCTCCTGCCTGGCACAGCCGTGCTCCCACAGCCCTGGAATGTCCCTTCCCTGCCCATCCCACAGGAAAGGCGGATCCCACCTGGATCCATCCAAAAGGACTTACCCACCACTCTGTCCCTTCTCTCCTTTTGCTTTTCCATCTCCAACAGGATTTTTGGGAAGAACTGGGATGCTGGTGAGTGGGACAGATTAATCAAGTTGGGAAAAAAATGGGATTCAGCCCAAATAATTCCCAAACATCCAATTTTATTCCTTGGAAATGAAGCACCAGCACCTTCTTCTCCCTTCCCATCTCCCATTTTTTTTGTCAGCCACTTCCAACATATTTCGTCCAATTTTTTTCCTGCTTCTGTATTTTTCCAGCACTTTTTCCCCTTGGCTTTTTTAATCCCAGCCTAGAAAATTCGGGATGACCTCACTTGCCCAGGAATGTTGTTGTTACCCTTGGAAAAGCTCCTTGCCTGGAGTTGTATATTTGCCTTGGCTGCACCTAGCTCGGATCTGACTCGGAATTCCAACCCTCCCAAACGTTCCCGAGGTGGATCCATCTCCCAAACATGCCATATATCTCCCGCTTTTCCAAACAGAGATGGATTTCTCCCGGATTTGTTTGATAAATCCCGGCCTACATTCCCAGTTGGAGCTGTCGGAGTTCCTACTGTTTGCTCCGTGTTGGTGGCCAAGCCTTAATCACCCAACGCTTCCCAGGAGGCCATAAATCCAGGGAATGAGCCGGGCCTTTGTGCGGGATTTGGACAGGGCTGAATTTCAGGGAAAAGCAGAGCCGGGATTTACGACCCTCTGGGGTTGGAGGCTTCCAGCATTCCCGGCCATGTGAAAACAGATGGATGCACAGACACTCCAGCACATCCCGCCTGACCTGAGATTCCCAGCGCTGATTTCAAATGGGAGCCAGATGCCTGGAGAGGTCTTTATTATCCTGCCTTCCCGTTTTTCCTTCAGGATTCATCCAGAAGGATTTCTCTAGGAAGGGATCATCCCATTCCAGCCTCCCTGGGACACCTGGGAATGAACTTGGAAAAGCCCCAGCCCTGCCAATCTCACCCTGATCCCTCCTTTATCCAAAGGGGATTTTCCAGGTGCATGCCTGGGATATCCTAAGGGATGCAGCCGGATGTTTCCCAGAATAAAGCCCTCCTTCCGCTTTTCCCTGACAAACGGGATCAAGGTGCCTGGAACAGGTGCTTGTAGCCTCCCAGATTTCCTCGTGCCAGTGGAAAACCAGAAATATTTTTGGTTGTTATTCCCACCAATAAAATCTGGAGGATTTGAACCAATGAACCCCAAGTTTCAGTCCAGCCCTTGGAGCAAAGCTCAGCCTCCCAAGGGTGGGAATTCCGCATCAGGAATTGTTTTAGAGAATAACAGGTGCCAGAGGCTGTAGCACCCTCTGGAATGTGGCTTTGCTCCCATGGGAGCAGCATCCATCCAACCCATTCGGTTTTCCTCAATATCCAGACATAATGGAATTAAAATATTAAATCCAAGTGTCCCAGCCAGCATGGGGCAGCCCCATCCTGGGAAAAACTGGATTCCCCTCCAAAA
Organism: Ploceus nigricollis; assembly: GCA_013399945.1. Lineage (NCBI taxonomy): Eukaryota > Metazoa > Chordata > Aves > Passeriformes > Ploceidae > Ploceus > Ploceus nigricollis. Next base: position 1,697,954 of record VXBC01010071.1, on the reverse strand, counting down.
GTGGGAATTCCCTGGGAATGTTTTCCTTCCCAAGAGGAGCGTTCGCCATCTTCAGAGCTGGGGCTTGCTCATCCACAGGGAAGGATGGAATTTCCTGGAAGCTGAGATGGGAGCAGGAAGCAGGAGCAGAGCTTCTCCAGTTGGACACTGAAAGGTTCCCACCAATGGCTGGCAGAGAAAAGTTGGGTTGGAGCAATGGTGGCCCTTGGGAGGAGTCGGAGAGCGGGAAAAGGAACCACACCACAGGATGGATGTGCCTTTTGTCTTTGGGGACTCTGCTCTTTGCTTTTTGGGGGCTTTTTGGCATGAGGCTTTTGGGAGAGTTGTCTTTCGGGGGCCTTTTGGATCTTGTGCCTTGTGCTTTTTGGAGACTTTGAGCTTTTCCTGCATGCTTTCAGAGATGGAGCTTCCTTTTTTTGGGGACTTTTGCTTCCTTGGGGATTCCAGGGGCTTGGCAGATCCCGGCGGCGGCGCTCGCTGATGGCATCATCATCCAGTGCCGCGGCAGGGCTCGGCACTGCTGCTGCTGTGAGCTCCCTCTCTTCTTCTGGGCTCCGAGGGAGCGCTGGCACCGGAAGTGGCGCCATCGCACAGCGCGGCTCGCTTGAGCGCGTGTCCCCCAGGCACTGCCTCCGGCCGCCATTTCGCGCCTTTTTGGCTTCGGCCTTTCCCTTTAGGTCCTTGTGAGAAATAAGGCTTGCTCTTCAAAATTTTTCAAAGTGTAATATATGTTATGGAATAATTTGTGCTTATGTAAAATATACATGAAATAAGTTGTGCATTGTAGGAAAAATTCTTAAAGTTTTAAAACCACAAGCCGCAGCCGGAGAAAGATTGCTTCATGAAATTGCGAAACCACAGATGGCAGCAAAGAGAAAGACCTAACTAGCAACTGAAAGGATGTGGCTCCTGAGGAGATGGGCCCTTTCCCGAGGTAGTCCAGGAGACACCCAAGCCATGAATACTCGATAAGTATCTACATCAAGATAGTCAGTCGTCAGGAGCCTGCATTCCAATCCAATACCAAGTTCCCTGGTAACTCGAAGATCAGCATTCATTGCTCCCCAGAAACAGCTTTGTCCAGCCCAGCACAGAGAAAAGGAGACCACATGAACATGTGAATCAGCGAAAGGAACAAGAGGAACTCTGCCCCAGGCGAAAAAAACTGTATAAAAGCCAACTGGACAGAGACATATTCGTGAACAGAGGGGATCTGAAGCGATAGAGTTCGGATCAGTGTTCACCCAGCGCCGATCCCGGGCTCGATGCTGTACCTTTGATTGTGGCTATCGGAGACCGAATCTCGGTTGTGAAATAAAAACCTATTTTTTTTATTATTAATTTGGCTTTATCATTTATTACCTATAACAAAAGTTTAATAAGGGATGAAAGGGACAGTACAGTTCTGAGTGCATGGCAAACTGCCAGGGAGACACTAGTTAGCTTAAAACAATTTTCTTATGTACCTTTCCATTACATTGCTTAAATGCATATTCATGAGGATTCTACATATTCAAATATTGTGAGTCTACATGTTCCGGGAATTCTTTTGCTTGGCTCAACCTTTGACTTATTTTCATGCCATCCTGCAAATGAAATTCATATATTTTATTTTTTCTTGAGGCTCTGTTCTGTTGTTTGACACTCCCTGATAACCTGGAGGGTCAGTAGTAAATCCCTACTTGCATTTTTTTTTCTTGGTGTTTATTTTCCTGGTTCTTTTCATTGTTATCATTCAGATAAGATACTCCACAAGTACATTAAATCAACATAGCTATTTCTCACAATTGTCTGAGTTATTTCTACCGTTGACAGTTAGTTACGCAAATAAAAGCATTTAACATTACAATGCACAACACATAGTTTTTATTTTAATATTTTGTGAATATTAAGCCTAATCTATAATATGTATTTATCACACTACTCTATAGACAAGTTACACAGCGCATTGGCTGCAAAAGCTGACAGATTATACTATATTAAAGCAGTTAGAAGTGGTTACAAACAGTACTATATAAAAATTGTTGTGATTGATAACAATTTGCAAATGCCAATACATAAATGCGAAAGCCAACAACTATATTGTTATTTATAACATCCTGGACACAGATCTGCAGGGCCCACGCCGGGCCCTGCAAAGGCACGATCGCTGCTGTCCCCTGGCAGCGCCCAGCATTTTCCTCCTGTAATATACGGTGTAATTCGTGCGTATTTGATATATATATATTAAACTGAGTGTGCAGGGGATTCTTAGGAATTGTAGAAATATAAAATCGAGGTCGAGAGGATTGCTTAATCAGGTTGCAGGAAACGGGCAGAAAACTGAAAGGGGGCACCTAGTCAGCATTCCAACCAGCTTCGCCGGCACAGGATAATGGCTTGCTGGTCAGTTATTGGGAAACAACCAAGCCATTACATGACCGGGAGGCAGATTTCCCAACACAGGAATTCGTCATTCTCTGGAGGCAGACTTTGCTCAGCACCAGCGCTGAGGAACGGATGATGAAACTGTGGACAGATCTAATACATTTGCAAACGAAAGAACGAGGCCACCACGGTAATAGTCCATCTTTCAGAAGACACCTGGACGATACTCAGAGCCATGATCGACCACCACCGGCGATCATCGTTTACCAGAAATAGTTTCTTCAGCCCAGCGCAGGAGGGGAGACCGCATGAATATTCGCGCCAGCATAAAGACTTTGCTCAGGGCCAAATAAAACGTATAAAAACCCACAGCACAGAGACACCGGTGTGAACAGAGGGGGAATCTGACACTGTCAGACCACTGTTTCACCCAGAGCCAGATCCCTGGGCCTGCTCTGTTTCCTTTATTGTGACAGTTTACGACCGAGTTGCAGTTGTGGAGTTTCAGACTCTAAATTTTTGTTGGTGATCGCACAATAAATTCTTGTTATTAATTATGAAATTGGCTTTGCCAAAGCTTTATCTATAACACCTCCTGTGCAGTGGAAGCCGGAGCCGTGCCTGGGATGGCGCACACAGCGACTCTTCCCGTCCCGGGCTCAGAGTTTTGCCTGCAGAGCCAAGGCTGGGTCTGTCACACTTCAAACACTATACTTGTTGTTATAAATGCCAATATAGTTGTTGGCTTTCACATTTATGTATTGGTTTTTGTGAGTTATTATTAATCACAACAATTTTGAAAACACTTGCTGAGGGGACATGGCCGGTTTCAGGGAGAGTCGCACCTTTATTTTTTCTTTAATACCCCAAGGAAATCTCTCCCCAAAACGCACTCTAAGCAGTTCAAAAACATGCTGTGTTTTTGTTCACGAGCATCCCACTGCTGCTACGAATTTAAAATTTAAAAAAGTCATCAGGCCAGTGCCGTGCCAAGGCCATTGATAAAAACTGAATCCAGATTTGGAAAACTATCAGGATCGACCCCCTGATAATGACTTCTTCTTCATTCTTTTCTGTCTTTTCCAGCTCTCTTTCTTCTGGGAAGCTCCTTTTTCTTTTCCTTTCCATTACCAGTAAACAGCTTTCAGACGCAATGTTTGCCTCGTTTGGCTCAGTTTCGCTCCTGACTATCCTTTCTAAAAGGTCCTCGCTGTTTCCTGCAGTGGAATGTGACAGCTGGAATGGGAATTCTCCTGGCAATTCTCCCAGAATTCTCCCGGGAAAACAGCTTTGGAGTGACTTCTGCCTCTTCCCAATCTTCCCTCTGCCCATTCCCGGGGATCTGAAGCTGGGTGTGAGGCTGTCGTAGGAAAAATCCCAATCCAGGGGGGGTTTTCTGGCCCTCTGCTTCCTCAGCATGGTACAGACAGAGGAATATGGGAAACCAGAAGAGGAAAAAGGCGGGAAAAGGAGAAAGAGAGGAAAAAGTGAAAATCTCTTCTGGATTAAGAACTCCTGGAAAGACTGAGTTTTAGCTGGGAATAACCTGGAAGCACCTGGTGACATTGGGATTTTGGGGTTGTCCTGAGAGATAACACAAATCTCAAGGAATTCTCAACTGGTGGTTGGGGAATTACAATAATGGGAAACTCTGGAAGTCCTTAACTTGGATTATCCAGCAGTAATTTCATGCAAATCCCACAAAAACCCTTCTCTCCATTTCTTTTCCCATCGAATTTCCCTTTCCTGCAAGGCTAGGATAAAATCAATCCCAATTTCCCCAAATCCAGGAGATTTATAAATGGTTAGAACTGTTGCCAGGAAATTCCCAGTTTTGGAGGAAATTCCAGATTTCCTCATTCCTTAGGGAGAAGGAGATTCCATGGAAAGGACCAATTCCCAGATCCCAAAATTATTAAAAACAAAGCTTTAAAATATGAAATTATCAAAAATTAATAAATTCTTAAAATATTAAAAATTAATAAATTGTTATTAATCATGGAGAGCTCTGGAATTCCCACTGGGATTGGTCCCGACAGTCCCAGAAAGGGAATTTTAGCCCCTATCTAGATGCAACTTTTAATAAAATTTAAAAATTAGGAATAAATTATTAATATGGCTCTTGATCTAAATTAAATTGGGGCTTATTCCTCTGACTAGTTGAAATAATTAATCAATTTAATTCANAGATCTAAATTAAATTGGGGCTTATTCCTCTGACTAGTTGAAATAATTAATTTAATCAATTTAATTCAAAACATTAAATTAGTTAAATAAATTAACTATGATAGAATTTATCCATTATTTTATCTATATTGTAAAATAATAAATATCAAATATTCTAATAAAATATGCCCAATTAATATTCAAATGCAATAAAATGAGATTAAAAAATAAATTGAAAATGTAATTTGAATTTATTTTTATTTTAATCTAGATTCAATTGAATTTATTGAAAATTAATTTCAAATGTAATTTTGATTTAATGTCAATTCAATTTAAAATTATTTCTTTTTAATTTACATTGTGTTTGAATTTAATTTAAAATTATTTCAAATTGAATGCAAAGTTAATTTAATTTTAATTTATTCCAATTTAGAATCATCAATATCTCTTAAAATCAAATTCCTTATTAATTATTTATTTTAAATTAATATTTCCTTATTTTATTCCATTTCCCCATGTTTTAAATGAATTTCAATATTAAATCCCTAATTAATTATTTTAAATTAATTTTCCTTTTCTTATTCCATTTTTTCCATGTTTTAAAGCAATTATAAATCAAATCCTGTATAAATTATTTTGTCAGATAAATATTTTCTTCTCCTGATTTTTAAAGGGCTTTTGAGGGAAAATCCTTCAAATTCCAACTCTTTCCTGATTTTCCTTAGTTTTTTCCCTCTCCCTGCCCATCTTCCCAGTGATTCCAAACCCTGGGATTCCTCTCCCTCAGTAATTCCAAGCCTAGGGTTCCCTCTCTCTTTTCTACTCTCCCAAAGAAATCTTTTCTCTGGACCTGCTGCATCCTAAAGAAAAAAAGAATGGAAAATATAAGTAAAATCCTCTGCACTTTCCTCTTTTCCTGTCAAATAAAAGCAAAGATGACCTTGGAATTGTGCACCGGAATTATTGGAATATTCCTTCTTTTACAAGAGCCTTTAAAATCCATCTTGAGGGTCGGGAGATTGGAACCAGTGCTCAGAAATTGTTTTGGGGGGAATTATTGGAATTTTTATTACAAGAAATCAAATCCAGGTGGGTCCCTCGTCAGCTGCATTCTGGATTTTAATAAAAAGGAAAAGTTCTGGCACATCCTGGACTTTTTTTTGGGATATTTTTTCATTTCTAGCCTCTCTTTGGTCAAGGATAGGACACAACTTTATGGGGTTGTGCCAGGAATAGGATTGGGAGCGTACTTCCCTATGGATTTGGGAGTGTGGAGTTCACCATCCTGGGATTTTTGAGCTGGATGTCCAAAGGTAGTTTTGGAATCACCTGAAATTCCATAGGAAAAGGCTATTCCAGGCTGGGAAAGAATATTCTCCTCAGGGAAAGGATATTCCAGGCCTAGAGGGAATATTCTCATCAGGGAAAGGGTATTTCAGTCCTACAAGGAATATTCTCCTCAGGGAATGGCTATTTGAGTGCTACAAGGAATATTTTCCTCAGGGAATGGATATTCCATCTTGAGAAGAAATATTTACCTCAGGGAATGGATATTCCAGCCCTACAAGGAATATTCTCCTTGGGGAATGGATATTCCAGCCCTACAAGGAATATTCTCCTCAGGGAACGGATTTTCCAGGCCTAGAAGGAGCTGCCCTTCCCAAATCCCCTTTCAGCGTCGGGGACATCCTGCCTGACATCCACAAAGACACTGGGAACATCTGGAGGGAATCAAACCTCCACAAAATCCCTGCAAACCATGGGAAAATTTGGGAGAAAAATATCCTCCCTTTTCCCTTCCAATCCTGTCTGTTCTATGGGATGCAAACCTGCAAGGAATTCCGTGTTCCTGAGAAACACCCTTCCCTCTGGAAAAAAATTCCTATTAAAAAACAAAAAAACCCAAAAAAACCCAAACCAAACCAAACCAA
>VXBC01010071.1:1663499-1675284 GCA_013399945.1 Ploceus nigricollis | reverse complement strand
TCGCATCCTTCACCCCCCCCCAAAAAAAAAAAAAAAAGGGGGGGTCCTTTATTTACCTTGGGGTCCTGAAATTCCCGAAGTGCTCTTGGAGCACTTGGAGCTCCACTGCCTGGAGCTTCCAGCACCGCAGGAGGGGCTGCAGCAGGGATGAGATTCCCAGAAGGGCTGAACTTCCCAGGAGGAGGGCTGAGATCCCTGGGAGCAGAGGTGACACAATCCCAGAGCCATCCCAGCCATCCTGGCATTCCATAGTGAATGGATTCATGCCATCAGGGACTATGATGGAGGTGGGAATGACAAGGATTGTCCCAGGCATTCCTATGATCCCATCGCCTTCTCCCATGGGATGAGATTCCTCCTCTCAACCTGGTGGTGGGTCCAGCCAGATTTTTGGGAAGGGATTACCTCTTCCTGTGGCTTCCTCCACAAAGTACATCCCAGTCTGGACTAACATTGAAGGGAGAATGGAAATGCCACATCCATGAATCCAGGAGCTCCATCTCCTCCTGGAAACCTCCCCATTATCCCACAAGAGCAAACACCCAACACACACCAACCAAAACTCATCCGGACATTCCTCCTGGATCCAGGAAGAGATGGAAGGACTGGGGGTGCATTTATGATGCCTGATCCCATTCCAGGCTGTGGATGTGCCCTGGATAATGCCAAAGGTCCTGAATGGGATTTCTCCTGGATCCAGCACCCAGCCCAGTGCTGAGGCGACTCCAAAACTCATCCAGGTTTTCCCCACCACATCCTGGGGCAGTTTCTGCTATCCCAGGTTGCTCCAAGCCCTACCCAAGCTCTCCTTGGGATGGGAAATCCACTCCCCTCCTGGGATCAAGGCAGTCCAACCTTCCTGGGAATGACCCTGAAGCTCCTTTTTCCCTTTAATATTCCATATTTAACTGCCATCATTCCCCATTTTTGCCCCTTTTCCTCAGCTCCTCCACCTCGGGAAGCTTTGGGAATGACAGAGGTTGTTCCCTCGCAACCCTGGTGCATTCCAGGATTTGGAAATCCCCGGCCACAGAGCCGCTGACGGGTTTTGTTCCCTTGCTGCTCGGGCTCATCTTCCTTTCAAGTCGGGCTCTTTTTTTCCAAATTACAAAAGGGAAAAAAAAAAAAAGAAAAAGAAAAAAGTGGGAAGGAGCTTTTCCCTGTCATTTGTCTTGCTGGGTATAAAAGCAGGAATAAAAGAGGGAGAGGAGAGGAAAGTTTTCCTTTGTTTCAGGAATGTCTCATTTCAATTTGAAACCAAAATCAACCTGTGTGTGCTGCTTTATAAATTCCAGCTGGGAAAAGGCCTTGGAATTGTGTCAGGGTTGAGGTGTTTTTCAAGCATGGATTGCTGTGTTTTACCCCAGAATGGTGAAGTCCAGGGAATCCTGGAATTCTGCTGTTCCAGTAAAATTTAATGCTCAAACACCATCTCTTTGGAAAACTGGGTATTAAAAAATTCTGGAATGGTTTGGGTTGGAATTGAACTCATCTAAGTTTCATTCCCAGGGACACTTCCCACTATCCTAGGTTGCTCCAAGCCCCCTCCAACCCGGATTTAAGATTTCCAGGGATGTGGCAGCCACAGCTTTTCTGAGAAAACTCAATGTCTGCCCAGTCTGCCAGGGAAGGATCCCTTCCCAACATCCCTGTGGCAGTGGGAAGCCATTCCTGCTTATCCCATCACTCCCTGCCCTTGTCAAAAGTCCCTCTCCAGCCTAATTGCTATCAATGGGATTCGGGATCACTGGGAGATGCCGTGTGGTCCAACAAGCCCCACAACCAAAGCCCAAATCGACTCCCAATGGAGCTCCCTCTTTTTTTTCCCATTATTATTCCCCTTCCCTTTCACCCTTCCCGCTTTCTTTCCCAAACAAAACCGCCGCCGCCGGCTCAACCGCATGCCGGACAATGCCCCCCGCACAATCCCACCCTACAATTCCAGGCCTCTCCTGGGATATTTACGACACATCCCACAGTTGTCATGTCAACACCCCAGGCGAGGGCGGCCCTAAATCAAGCTGTCAAGGGGCCAGGAGAATCCCACTATGGAAAAGGACATCTCTGAGTGACACCCGAGGAGCATCTGGCATTTTGGGATCGCTGCCACTGCTCCCTCTTTTTGGGCTTGGAAGAGGAGCAGGGCAAGGCAGGAATATCAATGGGATGGTGGGGATGGCTCCCATTTTTCCTTTTGTTGCAGTGTCAGGTGGTGATTTTCCTTCAGGAATTCTGGGGTTGGCAGGGCTGGATCTAACTGTCTTGGAGGTTTTTTCCAGCTTATAAAATCCTGGGATTCCAGGTTCATCACAACCTCTTCCCTCTTTCTACATAGGAGGCAGCTCCTCTCCATCCTCATCATGCCCTAAGGAATTTTCCTCCCTTGCACCACAATTTCCAGGATCTCCAGGATCAGAGAGAGATCCTTCATCAGGAATTGGAACAATAGGCTAAGGAGCAATGTTTCAAACAGAAAAAAGGGAAAATTAGGTGGGATATTGGGAAGAAATCCTTCCTTGAGTGAGCGGCACAGTTTTTCCAGAGAAGCTGTGGCTGCCCCATCCCTGGAATTGTTCCAGGTTGGACAGGGCTTGGAGCAACCTGGATTTATAGAAGGTGGGGGGGAGATGGATGATCTCCCAAGACAAACCATTCCATGATTAAGGAAGAGCTTGGAATTTTATTAAACACCTCAGGCCAACCAAAACCTTCTGCATTCCTGTTGTATGGGAAGGGCTGTGTTTTCCAAGCCTGAAAATCCATTTATCCTTCCAGCAAGCCAAGCCTCAAGGTTGGAAAACCAGGGTAAAAAATTCCTGAGAGACTACAGCCCAAAACCTTAGGAAAGACTTTAGGCCTGACTACTTTAGATCAGGGTTTAGCTCTTACTTAAACCCAGACTTTGCACCCCAATTGCTCCATTAATTCCGTATTTTCAGCCCCGCGGGATAACTGGGAATAGTGAGTTGTTGCTCCACCGGGGTTACAACCCCTCGGATGCTCCTCCCGGGCGGAGCAGCCTGGGTGGCACTGCCACCATCAGCGAGGTGACAACGGCGCGGGGGGCACAGACGGGGAGGTGCCAGGCAATTAGCGAGCGCAGCAGCATTCCCGGGAAAGCTTCCCGGCAGGAAATCGCTCCCCAGCCCTCGGAGGCGCGGCTTGCCCAGTGGCCAGATGGCTCCCGAGGCTATTCCAGCCGCGAGTGACAATTTTCTAGGGATGTAAATGACACCGCGGCGGTGGCAGCGCGGTTGTTCCCGGCTAATTGCCGGGCTGTCCATCATTATTATATTCCAAGCAGACATGGATTTGCGGCATTCCAGGGATCGATGATTAGGTTTAAAATAAAAAATTACGGGCGCTGCACGGGGGTGAAAAACCCCGGGATTTTTGCATCCCAGCGCGGAGTTGGCAAACAAGCTCCAAAGGGCGGGCGGGGAGCGCTTCCCTTTGTGTCCCGGCCGAGGGCACGGCAGGATCACAGAGCCCATCCCGGCGCTGTTTGCTTTGGGAACAATCGGGAATGGCGGGACAAGAATGGCACCCCCTGACCATGACTAATTGAATCCCGGCGGGAGCGGGGCCCGGACAAAGCGCAGCTCCCGCCGCTCCAGCCGGGAGCAGCCGACAGTGATTGATGCCGCCGTGATCCCGAACAAGGCTCCTGAAAGCCCCGACCCGCTGGATTTATCCAGAGGCTGCTTTTCCCCTTGGACAAGGTGCCCTTGGCTGCAGCCTCCAGCTCTGGCTGGGATTTCTGTCACCACCTCTAGGACCCCAGTTTCTCTGCCAGGATCCCTCTATTCCCACTGGAACATTCCCATCCCTGCTGAGACCCCGTTGTCCCTGCCAGACCCTCACCATCCCTTCCAGAACCTCACCATTTCCACCAGGACACCTCTATCCCTTCCAGGACCCCATCATTCCCTCCAGGATCCTTCCATCCTTTCCAGGACCCCACCATTCCCTCCAGGATCCCTCTATCCTTTCCAGGACTCCCCCATTCCTGCTGGATCCTTGCCATCCTCAAAGGCGCCGTCCTGATTCCCAATGTGATTCCAAATAAGCCTCCGTAACCACTGGCACATATGGATTTTCAGTTCCTGGATTTATCCATTCATTCCCTTAAAAGTCCTTCCAGAGGCTGCTTTGCCCCTTTGGAAAGGTTGGAGCAGCCTATGGGAGCAGCAGGATAGGAAAAGGCAGGAATTTTCCTTTAGTATCTTCTTATCTTCTGTGTCTATCACAGAGGATTTTATATTGGAAATCCAGAGGCAAAGCTGGATGGGAAAACCCATCCATGGCTTTTAGGATCAGCCAGGATACTAAACTTCCAGCTCAGCATCCTGGAGCAATGGTATTCCAAAAAAAGACACCTGGGAAAAGTGCAGGAGAGGATCTCCACATCCCTGAGCTGGGTGTGGCATTTCCCCCCTCTGCTCCAAGAAATCCTCACTTTTCCATCAGGAATTCCCACAGCAACCATAAATCCCATGTCCCAAGGGTTGGAATGGGCATCACAACAGCGGCTCCAATCCCAAGATCTTGAAAGGCTGAAAAATGAGGATTTGAGCTGTGGGCTCCCAGCCCGGGGCTTTTTCCAGCTGCCCCCAGCACATATTCCAAGTTGGCTCCTTCTCCATGCCCTCCAGGCAAACATCCAGGCTCTGGGATACTTCCCTTGGTTAAGGGAAGGCCGGGAAGTCCATTAAATCCTTTCTTTTGCGATACGATGGAGTGAAACATCAGGGATTTATTTGCTCCTCCTGGAGTCAGGATTTTGGGATCCAGGTGCCAGCAGGGCCTGCTCCAACTCTGGAGTGGGAGTCAACGAAAGTGGGATTGAGCAATGGAAAACCAAAGGGAATCCAGCCTTTGGACCTTGCTCCAGCAGGACAACGAGTTTTGTGGCAAAACCTTTTCCTGAGCTTTGCCTCAAAGCTTTTCCTGATTTTTTTCCTGCCATGCCCTTGTCCTGGAGGTGTTCCTGGAGCAGCTCTATGTCTGCTCCCACAGGGGCAAATCCTGGGAGAAAAGAGCTTCATTTCCCTCCTGGAAAAGGAAGTGACTCTAACTGGGATGCAGAAGGGAAGTTCAGGTGGTTGCTGGAGCTGCTGCACGAGCATCCCAGGGATTGAGTTTCCTAGTGGGAGCAGCCCAGTGCTGAGTCCCTGATCCCTTGGGAGAGCCAGGGATGCAGCAGAGCATCCCCATCCCATTTGAACTTAGCCAAGACTGGAATAACTGAAGTAATTCCTCTTTCACTCCACTCCCTGGGGAAGCCTCTGCATTCCAGGCTGTGGTGAGCACTCCAGGGCTGGAGCATCCAAGTCCAGGAGCATCCCAGAGCTAGAGCATCCAAATCCAGGAGCATCCCACGGCTGGAACATCCCAGTCTGGAAGCATCTAAGTCCTTGATCCCTCAGTGGAATGTCGTATGCAGCACAACATCCCTATCCCAAGCCAATCCCCGCTGTTTGCACTGGAATAACTCTATTTCCTCCACCCTTCCTGAGAAGCTGCCACATTCCAGGCTGTGATGAGAATCCCAGGGCAGGAGATCCAAGTCCAGGAGCATTCCAGGGCTGGAACATCCGAATCCAGGAGCATGCCAGTCTCTGATGCCTCAGTGAAATCAGGAAGGCAGCAGAGCACCCTCATTATCAGCTTTCTCCCCAGTCCCTGGGAAGCCTCGGCATTCCAGGCTGGGTTGAGAATGCCAGCACTGGAGCATTCAAAACCAGGAGCATCCCAGGGCTGGCACATCCCAGAGTTGGAGCATCCCTGTCCAGGAGCATCGCAGGGCTGGAACACCCCAGTCCAGGCCTATCCCAGCCCCTCAGTAAAATCCGGGATGCAGCAGAGCATCCTCCTCATCCTCAGCTTTCCCCCCTCCCTGGGAAGCCTTCGCATTCCAGGCCGTGTCAGCCGCTCCGGAGGCTCCTGGTGCCCGGCGCAGCATTCCCGGCGCACGATCCCGCAGGATCTGTACACTTGGCCAGACTGTGTAAACTCTGACATGTGCCTGTCAATCTCTGCCATATTTGCCGACGGCTTTATCCCAGCCTGATTAGTTTCCCGAACAAATTGGAGCGAAGGAAAACATCACCTCCAGTCTGGAAAAGCCAACATTCTGGGGAGTTTTCGGATCTCTCTATTTACATGGACACGGGGTGTTTTCCTAAGGCTCTGGAAGTGATGGTAATTGAACAGTGCCAGCGTGTGAGGAGAGGCTGATGAGTGGGAAAGGTTTTCCAAACAACGCCGCTGGATTTGGCCGCGGCCTTGGCGGGAATGTTTGTGGAGCGTGCGCCTGGCGCAGTGTCAATATTCCCGAATTTCGAGGTGGCGGGAGCGGGACTTTGTTTGGAAAATGGCTCCCTGATATCATCAGCAAGTTTACAAACGGCCCGTGGCCAAATAGAGCCAGAGCTTAAGGAAGCGCCCGCCCAGGACTCAGGGAATGTTTGCTGTTTGCCCAGGGATCCCAAAGAACTTCCATAAATACTGCCCTTATCCCGAATCCTGGGAGGCAGCCCCGGCATGACGTAGCAACCCCACTGCTCCCGCTTTTCCAGGGAATCCCCGGGCGCAGCAAACAAGCAAACAAGCTTCCCGATGAAGCTGTCTCAGCTGGAATCTTCCTCTGCATTCCCACTATCCAAACACTACCAGGAGAAAACGGCAGCCCAAAATTCCATCCCAAATCCCATTAACCAAATATTGCCAGGAGGAACCTGCATCCCAAAATTCCATCAAAATTCCCATTACCCAAACATTGCTGAGAGGAAACTGCATCCCAAAATTCCAGCCCAAATTCCCAATATCCAAACACTGCTGAGAGGAACGTGCACCCCAAAATTCCATCCCAAATTCCCATTATCCAAACATTGCTTAGAAGAAACTGCATCCCAAAATTCCACCCAAACATTACCATGAGGAAACTGCATCCGAAAATTCCATCCAAATATTGTCGGGAAGAAGCTGCATCCTAAAATTCCATCCCAAATTCCCATGAACCGCTAGAGGGCCCAGAAATTTTACCATAGGGTTTTCCCTCCTGAAATGAACTCAAATCCCCCCATTTTCCATGTGGGAAGGAGGAGCAAGGTGGGAAGGGAACTCTGGGGGTTAATAAACAAATCCCAGCTCCGGAATTATTGATAGAAGTGGGAATGAGGCATGGTGACATTTAAAGGAGGAATTTGTGCTCCACAAATCCGAGCGTGACTGACAGAGCTGGAGGCTCTGGAATCAATACAAATAACCCCAACCTTAATTCCTTGATCCCGGGGAAAACAGCGCATTCCAAGAGCTCCCAGAAACTCAGGATCAGCCTGCTGGATGCTATCGACTGCTTGGGAGCAAGGACAATTAGGATGTTCCTTAGGGATGGGGCTTTTCCTGATGTTTCCCTGGCGTTTCCACAGCAGCACTGTTCTTCCCATTCCCAAAATGCCAGGCTCATTATCCAATATAAAGGGAGATTTTCCAGGATCATCTCCCTTAAGGAATGAATTCCTGGTGCCTGGGGGAAATAAGGGGAAGGAGAGGTTGGATCTCCCTCTGGATGTGAGAGAATCCAGCCCCTAAACCATGGAAAACCACATCCCAAGCTGAGGTATCGCATAAATGTTGGGAGCAGGATGATATGGGATTCTGGGATAACTCCATCCTGTGTCCCCATGGATACATGGATCAAGGTGGGAGGAGGAGAATTATTCCTAAAACATCATTCCCAGCACTGGGAATGTCCACCAGCACCACAAATCCCAGGAATCTCCATCAGTGCCACCATCCCTTTAATGTGTATCCATTCGACTTTTGTTTGGAGTTCTTGGGAGAAGCATGGTCAATGTTGCCTTTGGGAATCTGAGATTGTAAGAATTTTCCAACCCCTCACTCCTGATGGTTTTCCTTCCCAGCTTTGGGCACTCATTCCCTTTAGGAACATCCAAAGAGCTGGCAGGGCCTCCCTGGCATCCCTGGGATCGTGACTTTGGAATTCCCATCCACCCAGAACCAATGGGAAACACACCTTAATTCCCTGTTCCCAAAAACCCACAGGCATCTGACATCCCCCAAACTCCCAAATCCATGTTTTCCAAGAGCGGGAGGACTTGGAGCACCTCGGGAGCTTATCCAGCTTTTTCCTGGTGTAAGTACAGTATTTCTCCGGGAATTATGGCCACTGGAATTCGCCCGGCCTTGTCCTTGCTCCCATAAAAAACCGGGAGCTGGTGGAAATTATGGGATCAAATCAAGCCTTCCTTTGATTCTGACCCTACAGCCACAAGAGTCCCAGAGGGTCCTGCTTTTTTCCTTCCCACTTTCCCTAATTTATGGCTCATTCCTTCTTTTCCAATCAAGCCGGCCGGGGGCAGCTGCTCCCTATCCCAGGAGCTGCCATAAACCATGGACAGCATTCCTGCTTCCCGGTTGCTGTGGATAGAAAGTCCTTTATGGAGCGGGATGGGGATCCGGAGGGTGTCAGGAGGAGCGGGATTGGCTCAATGGATGGAATTTCATTCCCCCTTTTTTCCCAAGGCCTCCCTGAAGGGCTCAGGCAGAGCAGGAATGGCAGTGGGGTGGGAATACCCAGAGCGTTCAATATCCCCCAAAAAAAACACTCCAGGGTTAAATCCACCTGTTTGTTCAGTGGGAAAAACACCCTTGGGAAGGTGGGAATGGTGGCAGGTGCGAGGCGGGACTGGGAAAATCCAGGAAAACAGCACCATGTCCCAAAATTCCTGGATTTCTTCCTATTCCAGGATAAAAACACCAACACTTTCCACCTTTTCCCCCTTTTCCCTCCTTTTCTGGGATGGAGGAGGATCAGAGAATCCCACAGAGCCGCCTCCCGAATTTTCTTCTGGAGAAACAGCCACCTGGCAACCCCTCTTCCCAAAATCTCCCTCCAAAAATCCTTGGGAATGAGCCTGAACTGCTCTTTGTTTCGCGAAACCCATCCCAAAAAGCCAGGGCTCTACTTGGATATTTCCAGCTGGGCCTAAATACTCAGGAACAGAATTCCTGGGGATTTGTGAGAAGCAATTTTCGGGGATATTTCCCTGTGAGCTGGCCAGGATCCAGGGAGAATTCCCAGACCTCACAGAAACTCCAGGTGCCTTTAAAATCCTGTCTCCCACTCATTTTTTGGAGTCAAATCTGGTGCCTGGAAGGATTTGGGAATTTTGGATTTTTCTTCCTGTGAAAATTTAAAAAGGGGGATTTTTTGCTTAATTTGGAGTTAATTGGGGCAGAATTTTTAATTATTTTCTGTGGATTTGGGATTTTTTTAAATGTTTTAAAAATATTTCCTAGATGCAAAATTGTGGGATTTGGAAAAACTGGGATATTGTGAATGATGTTTTGAAATAAGTCTGAAAATCAGGAGCATTCCCAATATTCTGGAACATCCCCATCTGCTCCATTTTGCCTTTCCTTTACTCCCAGACACCCAAAAATTCATCATTCCTAGGAATCTCCAAGCAGATTCCTTGTTCTCTTCCCACTGGCATGTGACTTGGAGCCCAGTATCCTGGGAGGAGGAAATTTGGGATCCAGGTATTGGAGCAGGGACACAACCCTGGCTAAAATTCCTTCCAAAATCCAAACCCAGGAGGGTCAAAAGTTCATCCAGGCCCCAGCAACTCCCGGGAGTTTTTTTCCTGCTTGGAAAAGGGTGAAGGAAAGGGAGAAAAAAGAAAAGCAAGAGAAATCCAATAAATGCCAGGGTGGGAAGGGAGAGGGGCCAGCGGTGGGAAAAGCAAACAAGACGGGAAAAAGGGAACAGGCGGCATGGAAAGACCCAGGATGGAAGGCTGGCAGCAGATGGGAGAGGGGCTGGGAAGTGGGAATGTGAGGGACTGGAAGTGGGAATATAAGGGGCTGGAAGCAGGAATATGAGGGCAGGAAGTGGGAATATGAGAGAGTGGGAGTAGGAATGTGAGGGCATGGGATGAGGTTGATATTCCATGCGCATCCCACCTCACAGGCTGGACTTCCTTATTTTTCCCCCCCTCCTCTCCTTTTTTTTAGGAAAAAATCTCCCTGGATACAGCCCACAGCCTCTGCTTTGCCAGGAGTCATCCTGGTCCTACAGAAAAAATGGGATCAAATCAACAAAACCCCTGGAATTTCCCCCTGGATATTGCTGGAGCCAGGATCCACTTCCCTTGGTGTCCACCATGGGAGGATGCCAAGGAAAACCCTTTGGAGTCACTGGGAATGCAGGGAGGGAGAGATGAAATTTAAAACTGCATCAGGAGCTGTTTCCTAATGGAATTCCAGCCTCTCATCTCCATGCCACCCAATCCAGCATTGCAAGGATAACTGGGAAAAGTTCTGTGCTTCCTCCTGGAGCCCTTTCCATGCCTCCAACACTGGCTGCCCCCCGGTTTTCTGGGAAGCATTCCCAGGATGAGCAGAGCCCTGCCCCGCTCTTGGGATTCCACAGCATCCATGTGCAATTCCAAGGCTTTATGGCTCCCCCATGGAGCCTTCCCAGCGCCCTTGGAGCTCGATTATCCTGGGAAATGGAGCCTTTATGGACTCCAGCTGGGAAGTGGGACATTAATGAGCCCTCTTTGGCACAGCTCCATATGTTTTCCGCCTTCTCCCGAGATCCCGGTTTTTTATGGTGACATTTATTTCATGGAAATGAGTCTGGGAATGAAGATCCATGGCCCTTCCTGGAGATTTGCACGAATCGCTTCCCACTGCCACGGATAAATCTGGAAGGGAGAAGGAAAACACAGCTGAATATTCCCTCTTCCCACCTTGCAAGGAATCTAATAAAATCTGGGATTTTTAAATTTTTGGGGAGTTTTTTCCAACTTTTCTCCCATTAAAACACCACAACTTTTCCAAATCGAAACTCCCGATTCCAAGAAAATTTGCTGCTCAAATGTTGACATCTCCAAATGCAAATTTCCTTGGAAATCACCTCCTTGCAGGAATTCCACCTCCAACAATAAGTTCTGAGGTGCTAATTCCTTGTTTTTATCTGAAAGGACCTTTCCTTGGATCCCATCAGGCTTGGAATACAATGGACAATCCAGGGGAAAATGTAGGTGGACAAAGGGAATTTGGAGATAAAGGGAAAAGGGAGCCAGGAATGAATGAACTCCCAGGAGGAGAAAACCTGGAGCCGATATGAATTCCCAGGCTTTTCAGACTCATTCCAGAGGTGCAGCCGGTGGGATTTTGGGAGTTTCCAAGGGGGCAAATCCATTGGGAATGGGGGGTATTGGATCTGCCTGGGTTTGGGATCCCTTTGTGGGTTCTGGGAGATATTTGGGATATTTTTGTCTCTTCCACCTAGAAAAACCTTGGAAAAAGGTAAAGGATCAACCTTGGGATGAGCCTGGCACAGCAGCTCCCTCCCAAATCCTGAATTCCCTATCCCATTTTTCTGCCAGTGACCTCAGTTAAACCAGTGCGAGTTCCTGAATTCCAAGCCTTTCCAGGCCTCTTGACTTCCCAGAAAAGCAGGAAGCAGAAAAAGCTGGGAACTGGCTGCTCCCTCTGCTGCCCAAAAGGCAGGAGAGGGGGGTGTGGGGGGGTGTGGGGGGGAATTCCATCCAGCTGTAATTTATCCTGGATTTGAGCGTATTCCAGGTCACTGATCACATACCCAGTCGGGATCTGGGAAATAAAGGAATTCTTTCCATCCCTTCATTTGCTTTCTCCCTAATAATTTTTTATCCTGATTCCAACGGGATCACTTCCCCTTTTTTTTTTTTTTTTTTTTTTTTTTTTTTTTTTTTTTTTTTTTTTT
>VXBC01010071.1:1644029-1663491 GCA_013399945.1 Ploceus nigricollis | reverse complement strand
TTTCTTCTTTTTTTTTTTTTTTTAGGAAAATTATACCTGGATACAGCCCAAACCCTCTGCTCTTCAACGCTGGGCTTGGGAATCCATCTTTGCCAGGAGTCATCCCTATCCCACAGGAAAAGTGGGATCGAACCCCCAAAACTCCTGGAATTTCCTTATGGATGGTGGGATAAAGCTCCCTTGGTGCCTTGGAGGGTCTGGAATCACTGGGAATGCAGAAAGGGAAAGGGGATATTTCCAAGCAGGAAAAGCTGGATCTGCTCCATTTTTCCCAATTCCAAGGGATGTCCCTGTCCCAGAGCAGCCCAGCATATCCTAGATCCCAGTTTTCCATCTTTTCCCTCCCTGGAAACCAAAAGCAGTGGATCAATGGGAAATATTCAGCCAAGGAGTAAATCCAGGTTGGATGGGGCTTGGGAATGGTGGAAGTTGCCCCTATCCATGGCAGGGAGTGGGAATGGGATCGTCCTTAACGTCTCTTCTCACTCAAACTATTCTGGGAATTTACATAGGAAAAAATTCCAAACTAGGAAAAAAATGGGAGACTAAAATCTTTTATTTAGAAAGGAGGCAAAGGAAGGGTTAAATTCCACCTGCTACAGATCAGTCCAGGGATTTGGCTTTTCCAAAAACAGAAACAGGGGGATATTCCAGGATGGTAATCCACATTGGATAATGGGAAGTGCTTGAGATTTCCCCCCCTGTTGTGAGACTTAAATTCATTCCCAGGAATTCTGGCCTCAATCCCAAACACTACAATCCCTAAAATGCTGAGATTCAATAGAAACAACATTCCCAAGCTGAGGAATATTTCCCTCTTCAAGAAACCCCCCCAGAAGTTTTCCCAACACATTTCTGTAATTTTTCCCCATTTTTTCACTGGAAAACAAAGTTCCAAAGACATCCCAACAGTTTTCCCACTTTTCCCAGCTTCCATCCCATTTTTCTTCATGTTTAATCTGCCTCATTTGGATGATTTGCATCCCAATTTCCTGGTTTTGTCCTTTCCTTCCTGAGTGTTTGTTCCCACTGATCCAAGGGCATCGCTTGCTTCCATCTTTCCCAATTTAATGATATTTATCCGTCATCGCCTGGGAGAGGAATTGGCTGGAGCTCAATTTGGCAAAATAAATTGGGATCACTTCCAGGATAATCCCACAGAACACATGGAATTTAATGTCCCCTTTTAATGTCCCCATCTGCAGCCGTTGTCCTTGGGATAAAGTCTGGATGCTGCTTCCCAATTCTCCTTGTGGAATTCTGCTCTCTGTCCCAACTCTCCTCTTGCTCCATTCACCAGGACAGGTTGGTTGTTTTTCCTGGATTTTGCAGCTGGATCAGAGTGATTTTTCCTTAAATCCACTTCATGCTGAAGTCACCGAGGCAATGGATCATGGAATTCCAGCATGGATTGGGATGCAAGGGAGCTTGTGGATCATTCCCCTTCAGCTATCCCAGGCTATTACAAGCTCCATCCAACCTGGATTTGAACATTTCCAGGGATGGGGCAGCCACAGCTTTTCTGGGAAAACTGTGCCGGGGCCTCCCCACCCTCACAGCGAGGAATTAATTCCCAATATCCCATCTATCCCTGGCAGTGGGAAGCCATTCCCTGTATCCCATCCCTCCATACCTTATCCCAAAACCACACCCTGTTTGCACCAAAGACTAGCCCCATCCCAAAAAAACCCTTGGATGGTGCAGACTGGAATCCTCCTCCCACTGGGGGAGTTATCCTGATTTTTGAGGTGCAAATCCACATTTTCTCCGCAGGGATAAATCTGCGGGACCCAAGCCCTTCCTGCAGCAGAATCCACAGAATTATTCCAGCCTGGATCACCCGGCACTGCAAGGCTGCAAATCCCTCCCTCGGAAAAGCGGGATGCTCCCCTCCTCCTTCCAGCCGGGAGAAGAGGCAGCATTCCCATTCCCCATCCCAGCGCTGCTGTTCATTCCCAAGGCTGCTCCCGGGATTTTTGCGCCCCTTCTCCCATCTTAAAGTTCCTTTCTGGGACTCGATCCCAATTTTCTGCTGTTTGCTCGCTACAGTGGTTGGGAGCCGGGATAAATCTTAGAACGGAGAATAAAAACCCGGCAATTCCTCACGGAAGCAAAGAAAGCCACTAGAGGGACCTTCGGGCTGAGCCACAGCGAGGTCACACCCGGATTCGGGGGGGAGACATCCCCAAATTCCTCTTTTCCCTCCCCTCCCGCTGCTCCAGGGTTATCCCACCACATCCCACGCGCGTTTGCTTGGGATTTCCCAGTAAATTCCCTAAAAAAACAGGAGTGCGTTTTATTTCCCTGTTTAATAACTTCCCTCAGCTTTTTCCACATGAGGAGCCTTTGGGTGAGTTTTCCCTTTTTTCCACTCCTTTTCTTCTCTCTCCCTGACCACTGAAAGCCTCAAATAAAAAAAAAAAAAAATTAAAAAAAAAAAAAAGCAGGGAAAATCTCCCGGCAGGAAAAACGGGAGGCAAACACAGGAGTTAATTTCGGCTGGAATAGCTGCGGCTGTTTGTGGTTGTCCCTGACTCCGGAGCACCTGTGTTTGCTCACGAGCTTTTCCCAATCTGCCACAAAATGCCCGGGATTGTCACATGGGCCTGGAGCTTCCCGGCGCCTTGGGAATGAAAAAGCCGCAGCTTTTAGCGGAGTTAATCATTAATGCGCCGGCCTTTGTCCCGTTCTCGAGGCTGACAGGCCTTTGATATCCCAGATTTGCCAGCGGCGCCTGGAGCCAGGTACTGAGGAGCAGCCTGCCTGGAGCTGGCCTTTCCCTTGGGATTCGCTTCCTGGGGTGTTCCATGCACCCCTGTGCCCATCCAGGAGTTTTCCTGCAGTGCATCCAGCCCTCTGCTCCAACCTCATTCTTCTTTTGGGATAAAAATCCTTTAGGGTATCCCCCCGAGCTTTTGGATTCCTAGGAAATGGGGGGCACTGGGACAGGAATGCAGCTGCTCCCGCTCCTCTCCTGCTTCACCATCCCTTCCCAAATTTCCGCCTCCCCAAAGCTTTTCCCAGGGCCTGGTTGTTCCAAGGGCACAGGGAGGGAAAGCTCCAAAATGGCTCCACATCTTTGGAATTCTCCCTAAAAATCATTTTGGAGCAAAATCCTCCCAAATGAAGGCCCTGTTTTTCCAGGGGTTGTGGGAAAGAGGGAGAAGGAAAGGGGAGAGGCTCTCCCTGGGCACGAACAATGGCTCAGTTTCCTTGAAATTCTCCAATAAAATCAGTTTTCCACCAGGTTGGAGCAGAATCCTCTCTGAAGGAAGGCCCTGGTTTTCCAGAGGCTGCAAGAAGGAGGGCACAGGGAGGGAAAACTCTCCCTGAGCACCGAACACAGCTCCACTTCCTTGGAATTCTCCCATAAAATCATTTTGGAGCAGAAGCCCCCCCAAAGGACAGGAGGATTCCCATAAAACTGTTGGGAATGTGATTTGTGCTCCCGGAGCTCTGAGGCACAGTCAAACTCCAAGGTTCCTGAACTTTTCCTTGACTCCATCAAATCCTGACAGCTCCTCCACGGAGCTGCCAGGACAGGGATGGAGGTGGAGCTGTGCCAGAGACTTTCCAAGGCTCTGTTCCCACATTTATGGCATCCAGAGATAGAAATGCAGCTGGATCCCCCCATTTATAGCACCCAGGGATGGAAATCCAGCTGGATTTCTCCCATATTCCCAGCTGGAGAATTTCCATCCCAACTCCCCAGTGCAGGTGGAAATCCCAAGTCCCAAATTTAAGGAGGAATTAAACAATTCCTCAATTTTTTGGCCACCCTGTTGCTGCCTCTGGAAGCTGGATGGGAAAACTCAGTGGGTCCGTGGATTGACACTGCTCCCTCTGGAATGCCGGGGCGGGGGGGGGAACTCTTGGAAAATTATCC
This sequence comes from Ploceus nigricollis, assembly GCA_013399945.1. NCBI lineage: Eukaryota > Metazoa > Chordata > Aves > Passeriformes > Ploceidae > Ploceus > Ploceus nigricollis. The sequence goes on along the minus strand of VXBC01010071.1, from coordinate 1,659,605 downwards.
AGGGGAACTCTTGGAAAATTATCCAGGGGTTGCCGCCTCTGGGAAGAGTTTTGAGGCCATTTTTGCCCAGGCAATTCTGCCCCTGGATCCCTCCTGATCCTGGCACACCCCCAAACCACAAAGGAATGTGGGGCTGCCTCCCGATTTTTCAGATCCAAGAGGAAACTCCCTTCCATGTCCAGGATTTGCCCGGGTGACTCATGGAGATAAAGCTCCCAAGGTCACTGAAGGAGCCAGGAAACCTGGAATTCTCCTCCACTGGCTCCCTGCTCAACTGGGATGTGCCTGGACAAGTTCTGAGCAATCCCTGGATCTGCAGCATCCCCCCAGGAACCTCAGGCTGGAATATCCTGGGTTGGGTGGAATTCAAGGATCAGGCCCTGAATTGGGAGCAAATCCAAAGCAGAATTCCTAAAATCCAGGGAGACATTGGAGCTCCAAGGCCACGCAGAGCTTTGATCCCCTCACCTGCAGGAACACCCAGGGAGGCTCCACTCTTTTGCAACTCCGACCAAGAATTCCACTTAAACCACTCCAGAGCCAGAGAGCCAGGATTCCAGCCCTTGGAGAACACAGATCCACCCCCAGACCAGACTTCCAAGGGCTCTCCAGGCCTAGGAAATGCCTCCGTGCTCACGTCATGGCTGAAACGCTCCGGGAGCTGAAGCTCCTGTACCTCCAGCTCCAATCCCTCAGGGTTATTGGCTCCTTGAAACCTTGGAAAAGCAGCCAGGGAAACACAGGGGTTGAGGAGCCAGGATACGGGAAGCAGAGCACAGATGCCAAAGCCCACTGCTAGTCCTTCCCACCTAGTAGCAGACCCCAGCTCCCTTGGGATTCCAGCTGGGAAAGGAGGCCAGATCTCTTTGGAGGGTGGGGCTCTCTGGGATTGGCTACCAGGAAGGTGGGAAACAGGATTTCCCCTCCTTTCTGCCAAATCCCGTCACTGTGGAGGTGGGAAGAGGCATCAGGAGGTGGGAAGGAGCCTCTGGATTTATCCCCACAGCCTCCAGCAGAATGAGGTGTGAAGCCCTTGCTTCACTCAGTCCTTATGGAATTACGGGAATATTCCAGCTGGAAAAGACCTCAGACATCATCAAATCCAACCTTTGTCCATTTCCTACCTTATCTGAGCACTGAGTGACAATTCCAGCTGTTCCTTGGACACTTGCAGGGATGGGGACTCCACCAGTGTCCCACTCCAAGCCTTTCCATAAAGAAATTCCTGATATCCAGCTGAACTTCCCCTGAGGCCATTCCCTCTTATCATTTGTTTCCTGAGGAAATACCCTGATTCCCACCTGCCTGCACCCTCCTTCCAGGTAAAGGGTGCAGCTTCCCAGTTATAATTCCAAAAGGGAAGATTTTCATTGCTTTCCACAGGCTTTAGCTGGGAGCTGGATGTATCTCTGCCCTGGGGGATATCCATTAATTTAACACACTGAACCTGAAGCTGGAGTGTGCTGGAAGCAGGAACAGGGCTGCCCGGGATCATGGATAAATGAGCATGGGATCAGCTTCCTGGGGGGAAAACTCCAGGGTGCTAAAAGGCTCTTTGATCCAGCTGGGAGAAGATAAATGGGATAAATGGGATAAATAAACAGGGCCTGCTGGAAGCACATCCACACTGGGAACACAAATGACTAATTATGGCCTTTTCCAGCCGCAAAACTCCAATCCTAGTCCTTAAAAAACTCCAGAGGCTCCAAGGGAAAAGCACATTTTAACACCGGCCTCGGAAACTGCTCTCGGAGTGAGCGATCCAAACTCATTCCCAAATCCTTGTTTAAATATTTTCCCTGCTCCTTCCCGTCCACAGCCCGTTTGCGGTGAGCATCCCACGCTGGAGCCAGGGAGGAAGCGTTCCTGGAAAAATCACAAAGCCACTTTCAGCCGCAGAAATCCCCATCCCAAATCCAAACAGGGAAGCCTCTGTCCCTTGCCAGCCTAGGCTGGGTTTCCGCCCCGAATTAGGCAGGGAAAGGGAAGGGGCCGCTTTTCCAGCTGTGGGGTGGAAATTCTGCTTTTTCCGAGGGGCTCTTTCCAAGCTCTGCACTGACGGGACAGTCAGGACTCCCTGGATGGATGACCACGGAAGGGAATGCTCCAGGGAGAGGGCTGTGGGCATGGAAAACAGGTTTCCACGGAAAAGCCTGGTCACTCCTATAACAGCTCCATCTGGGAGGGCTGGAAAAGCTCATTCCTGGAGCTAGAATCAGACAGATATTTGCTGGAATACGGGGTTATTCCAGGCCAGTTATTCCAGGGAAGGGGGGTGAATATCTTCAATTTGGCCCTTGGATCACATCCAACCTGCCGGGAATGTCCTGGGAAGCCCCCTCAGGATAACCCCTCGGCAGCAGGGGATCAATCAGCCCCTTCCTGGTGACATTCATGGTGACCCGGAGCCACTGCGATGTTAATGGGATAATGAGTCTTCTGTGGGGAATATGGAATTCCAGGGGATGCCCCGGAGGGCTGGGATGGCCGGGATGTGGCTGCACATCCCATCCCGCACATTCTAGGCATCTCCATTCCCTTAATGTGATGGAAAAACACCCTTGTCCCATGGAGGAGAGGATGGAAGGAGCCACCGGCAGCTCTAGGATTATTTTCTATTATTAGTCAGGAGCTGGACGTTCCCAAGGTTCTCCGTACAACTAGGAGGGAGCAGAGGGTGAGTGGCACAGAACCTGATTTTTCCCAAATAAAGCTCCGTCCTGCTCTCATCCTGGCAACTCCAGTGGCAGCTGTCCCTGCATCCCACAGATCCAGAGCTCATTCCCACTCTTCTTGTGTCCCCTCACCATCATCCCACCGGATCCCAGAAGGACAGGCTGGGCTCACTCCCAGGAAACCAAGGAAGTCATGGATCATCCTGATGTGTAGCACCAACATATTCACGACAGATCCCTTCCAGATGGGATATCCCAGAAGCTCAGAAGATGCGGAGCTGGTGCAACCTGGAGGTGACCCTTGGAACCAGGGTCTGGATGTGACCAAAGCATGGATGGGACCAAAACATGGATGTGACCAAGGCATGGATGGGACCAAGGCATGGATGTGGTTGGATTATGAATGTGACCAAGGCATGGATGTGACCAAAGCATGAATGGGACCAAGGCATGGACGTGGTTGGATTATGGATGGGACCAAGACATGGATGTGACCACAGTATGGATCTGGTTGGCTTATGGATGTGACCAAGGTGTGGATGTGACCAAAGCTGTGGATGTAGTTGGATTATGGATGTGACCAAGGCATGGATGTGGCTGGATTATGGATGTGACCAAGACATGGATATGGTTAGAGTCATGGAGAGCCAGTCCATCCAAGGTGTTTAAGCACCAGGAGACTCCAAGATTTTGTTCAAAAGCCAAGGGAACAGCTCAGAGTCTCTCCGTGGTGGAAAGCCGGGTGCTGGGGACTTCGGCTTTGCTCCCTTCCCACAGGATCAGCCGGCTCCCTGTTCCTGCTGGGCAAACACGGCCGGATGAGATAAGGGCTGTGTGCACAGCTCTCCACCAGCAATTCTGAGCCCGACCTCCCTTCCCGACATCCACCTGTCCCTGGCTCCCTCGCTGTGTCTCAGCCGCGCTGGCCTCAGCCCCTTCACCCTTCCTGTTCCCACTGGGAATATTCCATGCTGCTCCTGCTTCCACATTGTGCTGGAGAGATGGTGCTGGGCATGCAGCATCCCAAAAAAAACTGGTGGGATACCACCCCCAAACAAAACTTTGGGAAGATGAGCTGGAGGTAGTCAGGATTTTGGGGTTTGGACGATGGGATGAGTCCCACCAATGTGGATCCAGCAGACTGGGAATGGTAAAACCAGGTTTAACATTAATACTGGGATTCCTGGGAGATTAATCCTGGAGATAAACACGACAACTGCAAGACTGGAGGGCTCCATGGCTCAAACAAAGGGATCTGGGAGCGGGAGCAGGGAAAGACGGATGGGTTGTTAAACATTGCCAGCATACCTGGCTGGAGCTATTCCCGGGTCACCAGAAACAGCAGCCAGGATTTGGGGTGGTGCATCCAACCAATTCCAGCCAACTTCTACCCTGTTCCTTATCTCTGGCTCACACAGTGGTGATCTAGGGATTCCAAAGGCACTCCAGGACATGGAAAACATTCCTGGCTGTCTCAAGGTGCCCAAACCCACCCTACCCAGTGGGGGCTGCCATGCCAGGGGCTCCCAGTTTTCCCAGCAGAAGGAATTTGGGAGAGCAGCAGAGTCTCCGTGTGGGTTTCCCCTTCCAAATATTTTCCACAGGATCTGCGGAGTGCCCAGTTGGGCAATTTGGAATTTGCTCCAGCCTCTAAATCAGGGGATTTTTACCCTCCCCAGGTGCTGCATGGGATCATGGGATTCATCCAGCCTGCAGGATCAATTCTCCCTAAAAACCGGGAAAACCATGGAATTAAAATTGGCTCAGCCAACAATATCCCCAGGCAACCTCTTCCCTGTTTTACCGTCAGGTGAGAGCTATGCCTGGGGAGAAAATCAGGATAGATCCCATCAACTTCTCCACCTCTCTATCAGCTTCTCTACTCTCCATCAAATCCCTTCGTTGCTCTCCATCCCTTCCCTGCTCCTCCATCAAATCCCTTCCTGGCGTCTCCCATCGGAGACGAGCCACTAAAGAATGGGATGTCAGGGCCACTCAGCTGCTCCCCTCCATCCATTATCCCACTCCAAAGGTCTCACCTATCTAAGAGCCCCATCCATCCCCATTTTCAGGCGGCCAGGGCGGCCCCTCCCCTCCCAGCCCTTGGAGCCCCTTGCTTTCCATCAGATTTTCTAAGACAATGGGTGTCTGGAAGCTCCTTAACTCCTGGGGAAGGGGGGGTTTGTGGACACAGCCTCGGTGCTGGGGGATGGCTCCCGGGAAAGTCTTGCTCCTGGGACACCCCTTCCTTCCCAGAAAAATGGGATCACCTCACCCCAGGATTTTATCTGCACTTTTGAGGGAGTTTTCCCAGCGTTTTCCCCTGAATTGGACACTCCTAAAATCCCAGGCATATCCAGGGGAGTACTTAATGGGATGCATGAGACGGTTTGACATCCCAAGCCATAATTTGGGATTAGGAATATGAAATCCTCTGCCAGGGCAGCAGGTGGAATTCTGGTATGAGGCCAGGAGTGGGAGATACCTTGTGGGAATGAATCATCTCTTCTGTGTGGGACCTTCCTGGGCTAACACCAATCCCATCACCTCTTGTGTTTGGCAATTCCCCACAGGAATTGCCTCTGCACCCCCTGTACCTCAGGCTGGATCCAGGGAGCCCCAATTGTCCAAGAAACGTGGGATACCAGGAATTCCATGCAAGCTGTCCAAAAATTCCAAGGAAAGGATTTATTATATTTGTAAATATTTTTATTAATATTTGTGTTGATATTCCACTGATATTTTTGTTATTTTTATTATTATTCCCACCATTCCCAAAATTATTTTGGAGTTGGAGATGAATATTTTCAACACAAACAAAACATGGATTTGGGCTGGATTTTATCCCACCTCAGGTGGGATTTGACTCCCAAAACAACCATGGATTTTGGAAGTGCAAAGAGGGGATGAGGGGTCCCGAGTCCATTCAGCTGGACCTGGAAAATTTTGGGATGGTGCTGGAATGGTGCCGAAATGATCCCTTATTCCAAGGCCTTATCTCGTGGCAGAGAACTGGTGCTGGCACCACTGCCAAGGGCACTTTATTCCCTTGGAAAGGAAGGCAGCAGAATTCCAGTGCCAAATCCATTGTTCCTGGAACAGGAATGACTCCGGGTCCTGCCAGGTTACAGAGCTCCCATTGTTATTCCAGAGCTCAGGATCACCTGGCTTTGAAGTAGCTGAGGCGGGAACGCGCCTTCCTCTCCACTTTGCTGCTTTTATTCCCTGATATTTTCCCCCAGTCCCATGATTTAACTTTGATGGGGATTGGAAAAAGAGGAGCTTTAGGGTCACTTCCAACGTGAATCATTCCATGATTCAGGCTGGAAGCAGTGTGGTGGGAAGCTGGGAGAACCCCCCAGGACCAGGAATGTTGTCTCTGGCTCTGGGATTTGGATGTTGGGATGAGCTGGACACAGGTGGGAAGAACCAAATGCCAGTGGGTTCTAGAGGATCCGAGTGCTGTTGGATCCAGAGCAGCAGGATCAGAGGGCTGGGAATCTCCATAGGACATGGGAATGTTGGATCATCTCCAGGTGCTTCCTGGCCACCTCTCCCTACATTATCCCACCCCTTGAGCCTGTGCATCCTGCGGGAAGGAGCCGCTCCCTCCGGCAGCTCCTTCTCCTGGCTTTGTATCCAATTTAACCGCTGGATTTGAAATGCCAGCGGAGTTAAGAGGAGCTGATTAAAAAGCGGGAGCCTCATCCCAGTTTTTAAACACGGAGTTGCTTGGCCGTATTTACATTAGTGTCAACTTTAATTTAAATCCCGCATAACGATATTTGCTTCCCTAAATTTATTCCCCAGGAACGCCGCGCAAATTACCCGGCACCACCGGCACCTTCTCTTTGTCTCCGGCAGAGTGGCTCAGGAATGAGCTCCTGGAAGTGTCATTCCGCCTCTTTAATGTCTCATTAATTAACCCATCCTGCTTTTGGGATGAGGTTGGAGCTGGTGGAGCACGGAAAAGGAATTCCAGCTGGATCTGCCTTCAAAATGGGAATAGGGATAGTCTTGGTGAGTCTCATTCCTTCCAGCTTGGGGTATTCCTTGGGAAATCATGGAATTAAGGAGCCCAACCATGGTAACGACATAAAACCCCTTTCCTGAGGGATTTTGGGATGAACAATCCCAGGAATGGAAATCCAGTTGGATCCGGCTTTAAAATGGGAATTGGGATAGGCTTGGTGAGCCTCATCCCTTCCAACTTGGGATATTCCATGGGAATTCATACACTCAAGGAGCCCAGCCCTCTTCCTGAGGGGTTCTGGGATGGGCCATCCCAGGAATGCAGTGTCAGAGTATCAGGGAATATCTAGGTGATCTGGGATTTCAGAGGTATGTGGGATGAGCTGTGGGCAGCCCAGGAACAACAGCAGCCTCGTGCTTTCCAGTCTGACCACCCTGCAGGAAAAAGTGGGAGAAGGGGGAAAAAACCACAAAAAATCCAGTGATTCCATGGATTTTTGGGACAGTAACGGAGTTCTGGGATTTCCGAATCCACAACCTTTTCCCTTTTCACTCCTAAAATCCTTTCAGGATTCTTTCCAACAGCTCCCAGAACCAAAAGGACAAAAAGTGGGAATGGCAAAGGATGGATCATCCCTGCTGGCCTTGCTCCCGATTCATTTAGAATTCCAGCATTTCCTTGCCCCGACCAAGACAAGAGGTGGCCTGGACTAGAAGAGGGAGAAATTTCCCTGGATTTTCAGGGAATGATGGCCTGGATGCAGTGGTACCCAGCAAGGATATTCCCAGTATTTCACATCTGGCTCATGGATAGATCTCCCAGGAAGGACGATGCATATTTAGGATTTTCACATTCCAGTCTCATTGTGCCCTAAATAATTACGGAATTCTGCATTTGGCAGGTCTGCATCTCCAGCCCAGGCTGGAAATATCCCTTGGAATGTGGCATTCCTGCAGCTTGCTTGGAATCAGGACAGAATTCCTTGCCCAAAAGGGCTTCCTTGCCCCAAGAGGTTTTCCTTTATCCAAGAGGATTTTCCCTTCATCCAAGAGGTTTTTCTTGCCCAAAAGTGCTTCCTTTCCCTAAAATGTTTCCTTGCCCCAAGAGGTTTCCCTTTTTCCAAGAGTGTTTTCCCCTTATCCAAGAGGGTTTCTTTTCCCTTGCTCCAAGAGTTTTCCTTGCCCCCAAAGGGTTTCCCTGCCCCTAAAACCTTTCCTTGTCCCAGAAAGGTTTCCTGGCCATTCCCAAAGATGCCAACTGAAGGGTGTGAAAATGCCAGCAGGGGCAGCTTTTGCTGGATCCATGGAATCAGGGAAGGGCTGTGCTTTTACCTGGCTGGAGGAAGGGGCTCCACAACAAAAGGGATTCAGGATCCATGGAAAAGCCATGGGCCAGAGCCCGGATCTTGGCTCGGGAATGCCAGCGGAGGCAGCTTTTCCTGGATCAGAGGGATAAGGGAATCAGAGAATCAGGGAAGGGCTGCAGCTGTGCCCTTATCTGGCCGGAGGCCGGGGCTCCACAACAAAAGGGATTGGGTAGCCGGGTGATCCATGGAAAATCCATGGGCCCGGCATTGTGGACGCCCTTCTGCTGAGCAAATAGTTCAAACTGTTCATTCCCATCTCCCATTCTCTCCCTGGAACGTTGTTTGTGTCCTTGCATTTCATTCCGCAGGAAGATTGCTCCCTGGGCCTGTGAGCAAACAGTCCGGAAAAGAGCCAACTATCCTGGCTTTTCCCTGGAGAACTGGCATTTTTATTCCAGCTCCAAGCTGTCAAAGAGCTGGAGAGTTTATGTCCGGATCCTGAATTAATTGCTTTAAGCTGGAGCAGCCTCCAAATGGCCAAGAGATGTTTATTAATAACGGTTCTCCCAGTTTTTTCCGGATTTTTTTTTGTTCCAAGCTGTGCTCTCCCATCCCATGCCCTCCATTAAGTGCCTGGCCCAAGGAAAAGCCACTTGCAGGGAATTAGGGAACGGGTCGGGAGGTTTTGGCAGCACAGGAAGCTCCCGGTAGGACTTTGAGCACGCCAGGAAGGAGACGGAGATGGATCAGCGGGAGAAGGAGCGGGATCGTGTTTAATCCAAATATCCTCAGTAATTAAAGAGGAAATTAACACTGGAAAAAATTCCAGGTGGGAATTAAACGGATTTGTGTTAAACATAAAATGTTTGAAAGCTTTGAAATCCCGCTTTAAGGAATGAAGGAATAAAGCAATTCCAATGCCGCTGGAAAAGCAGGAGCCGGGAGCGCCTTTGTGTAAATTTTCCACTTGACTTTTCATTATCTACCTGCCCCAAATCCATCTGTATGGATGGGATCAACATGGAATGGGAGAGATAAAAGCCAGAATAAATGTGCTTTGCATATCCCACCGATAAAGCCCCCTCCCCTTTCCCCGGAGCTGCTTTTCCAGGCAGCTGCATTTTCGGGAATAAATCATTTTGCAGAGGAAAGGAGAGGGAAGCGGAGTGGGGCTGCTCAAGTGTTTGCTTGGAATATTGATCCTGTCAAAGGAACTGCAGTTAATGAGTAACTGGGAAAAAATATGCCAGATCTGCCTGGGCTCCCTGCCGGAGCAGGAATATGGCTCCTGGCCCCCTTTGGATCCGGGAGCAGAGCCTGGGACAGGGCCCTGCGTCCCACAGGGAGACCCCAAATTCTAGGGTGTTTGGAGTCTCAGGACTTTCTGTATCCCAAATCCTGCCATATCCCAAATCTTGCTGAATCCCAAACTCTGATGAATCTCAAACCTGCAGCATCCCAAATCCCGCCTTGTCCCAAACCCTGCCACATCCCCATCCCTGCCATATCCCAAACCTCACTCTATCCCAAATCCTGCTGCTTCCCAAATCTGCTGTATCCCAAACCCTATGACACCCTAAACCCTGCTACATCCTAAATCCTGCCCCATCCCAAATGTTGGTGCATTCCTAACCCTTCCCAAACCCCACTGATTCCCAAACCTTTCCTTGTTCCAGCCTCCTTGCTCGTTCCTGCATATGATCCCATGGGATCAGCCTCTTGCACATCCAGGTGGTTCTCCCGCTCCTCATCCCAGCAGGAGCTATTCCTGATCCCAAATATGCCCAGTTTCAGCTGGATGAAGAGTATTCCTGCCTTAAAACCAGCTGAAATTCCTGCCTTTTCCATGGAATGACCTGGAGCTTGGAGCAAGTTCCCTGTCCTGTCCAGTTCTCCCTTCTCCCACATCTCCTCCTTTTCCATGAATCCCAGCACCTTGGACAGCTGGATAATGCTCATTTCTTTTTTTCCCCCTTGTGAGGAGAACTCCTGGTGGGATTTATTTTCCCATCAGGAACTGGATAGGGAAAAGGTTAAGAGGCACTTCAGGAGATCCACCCCATTCTGAGGCTTTTATTCCTGCGGAAAGCCCGATCCCATTTCAGCAGCTCCCGTCATCCCAAGTGATGAATTCCTTCTCCTCCTCCTCCTGCTCCTCCTTTTCCTACTCCTCACATCCTTGTGCCGGGAAAAGCAGCCCTGCTCCAGCACCTGCTTCCAGCTGGATTTATTCCTTGGAGGATCTTTCCTCATGGGAATTTCTCCTGGTCACGCAGTGGATTTTTGCCTTTCCTTATGGAAAAGGCCCTTTCCGGTCTTTTTCCTTCTCCCCCTAAAAATCCACATTGGGAATTTATGGGGAAGAGGGTGTGGGAGCAGAGGAAACAAAGGGAAAAGCAAGGATGAACCAGTGACTTCCCAAACTGGAGATTTCCTCTGGATGCTCCCAAAGAAATGACTCTGCCATCAGCTCGACATCTGCAGGGATTTTATGGGTTTGGGAATGATGGCTCCGATCGTACCCAAGGGGACAGAAACTCCTGGAAAAGCCCCTTTGGAAGCAATTCCCACCTTCTGTCTCCTTTTTCCATCCAGGGCTGCTGGATTTTTTCCCCTCCATTCCCAGGAGTGATTCCAAAATGGATTTGTGCATGCAAACTTCAATCCCTTCCCTGTTTTCCTCCCACTGTGGAACCTGGAGCTCCAAGGTGGGGCATTTCAGGAAAGCTTTGGAAGGGGTTTAATCCCCACTCACTTTTATGGGATTTTTTCCTGCCAGAATTTTTCCCCCCCTCCAAAACCTTTCCTGTGCTCAACCTCAGGAAACCCCCCCATGCATCCCTCAAATTTCTGGGAAACTCAGCATTCCCGAGGTGCTATTGTGATTTTACCGCTGTTTCCATGAGGGCCAGCAGGATCCACATCCCAGCCGGGATCCATATCCAGGCCATGTCCCCATTCCTGTCGGGAATTACTGGAGCGTGACCCAGGTATCGCTGCCGAGGACAGACACAAAGAGGCAATCGGAGATGGGAATCTTGGCCTTTAATAAGGATGAGGACATGGATGAATCCTGATTTATCCCAACTCCCGCTGCCACCGACTCCGTATCCATTAGCTGAATAAATAAAGGAGAGGGCAGGGAGAGCGGGAGCAAGGAGCACAGAGCAGGGATAAGCAAAGCATTCCAAGGGCTCCCAAATCCCTCAGTATCGCTGCCTTGGGAAGCAGGGCAGGAATCAAATCCCCACCTTTCCATTCCAGCTGTTTTCCAACAGAGCTAAGAGCATTCCTTGTAATGTTGTTGGGAGGAAAACCCTGTGGAAAAGTGCTCCTTCCCAAGGAAGAGCTCCTTGCCCGGCCTTCCCTGGGATCTGGATGCAGGAATCAGTGGAGTGTCAGGAATTCCAGTTTGGTGGGAGCCAAAGCACAGCCTCATCCCAGATGATCCCTGCCTTTCCCACATTTTCCTTGGAAAGGGCTCCATGGTCCGGGGGAAGCGGAGAGGGTGGAGTGGGAATGAGATGGGATGTGAGGAGGGGGAGCTGCTGGAATGGGGTGGGAAAAGGAGAGANAAGGAAAGGAAAGGAAAGGAAAGGAAAGGAAAGGGTTTTAAACACTTTTCCTCTTTTTTCCTTTTTCTTCCCCCTAGTTTTTTTTCTTTCTTTTCCCTGGAATTCCACTTCTAGTTGTCCCCGCAAATATAACAGCCTAGAGGGAGCTTCCATCCCTCCATCCATCCCTGCTTCCCTCCCCGCATCCCTCCATCCATCTTTTCCCAGAGAAATCCCGGTCCCGGGCTCGGGGCAGCTTTTCCCGTTCTCCAGTTCCCTCTTCCCGGTTCTATCCCTCTGGGATCCATCCCTGCGGGGGACAGAAAAACCCTGTCCCCGCCATCTGGAGCCGATTCTGGGATTTCCCCAGTGTTACACAGCCTCTGGACACCCNAAGGGAAAGGAAAAAAGAAAGAGAAAAGGTGAATGGAAAAAAGAGGGGAAAGGGAAAAGTAAGGAAAGGAAATGGGAAAGAAAAAAAGGAAAGGGGAAATAATTGAAAGGGAAGGAAAGGAAAAGGGGGAAAGAAAGGAAGAGTAAGGATAAAGGAATGAGGAAAGGAAAGGAAAGGAAAGGAAAGGAAAGGAAAGGAAAGGAAAGGAAAGGAAAGGAAAGGAAAGGAAAGGAAAGGAAAGGAAAGGAAAGGAAAGGAAAGGAAAGGAAAGGAAAGGAAAGGAAAGGAAAGGAAAGGAAAGGAAAGGAAAGGAAAGGAAAGGAAAGGAAAGGAAAGGAAAGGAAAGGAAAGGAAAGGAAAGGAAAGGAAAGGAAAGGAAAGGAAAGGAAAGGAAAGGAAAGGAAAGGAAAGGAAAGGAAAGGAAAGGAAAGGAAAGGAAAGGAAAGGAAAGGAAAGGAAAGGAAAGGAAAGGAAAGGAAAGGAAAGGAAAGGAAAGGAAAGGAAAGGAAAGGAAAGGAAAGGAAAGGAAAGGAAAGGAAAGGAAAGGAAAGGAAAGGAAAGGAAAGGAAAGGAAAGGAAAGGAAAGGAAAGGAAAGGAAAGGAAAGGAAAGGAAAGGAAAGGAAAGGAAAGGAAAGGAAAGGAAAGGAAAGGAAAGGAAAGGAAAGGAAAGGAAAGGAAAGGAAAGGAAAGGAAAGGAAAGGAAAGGAAAGGAAAGGAAAGGAAAGGAAAGGAAAGGAAAGGAAAGGAAAGGAAAGGAAAGGAAAGGAAAGGAAAGGAAAGGAAAGGAAAGGAAAGGAAAGGAAAGGAAAGGAAAGGAAAGGAAAGGAAAGGAAAGGAAAGGAAAGGAAAGGAAAGGAAAGGAAAGGAAAGGAAAGGAAAGGAAAGGAAAGGAAAGGAAAGGGTTTTAAACACTTTTCCTCTTTTTTCCTTTTTCTTCCCCCTAGTTTTTTTTCTTTCTTTTCCCTGGAATTCCACTTCTAGTTGTCCCCGCAAATATAACAGCCTAGAGGGAGCTTCCATCCCTCCATCCATCCCTGCATCCCTCCCCGCATCCCTCCATCCATCTTTTCCCAGAGAAATCCCGGTCCCGGGCTCGGGGCAGCTTTTCCCGTTCTCCAGTTCCCTCTTCCCGGTTCTATCCCTCTGGGATCCATCCCTGCGGGGGACAGAAAAACCCTGTCCCCGCCATCTGGAGCCGATTCTGGGATTTCCCCAGTGTTACACAGCCTCTGGACACCCTGGGACGGGAGTGCTCCTTTCAGAATATTTAGGGGAAAAATAACCAATTGCGGGGATATTTTGTTCTACTTTTCCCCCTTTTTTTCCTATTTTTTTCTGTGTATATTTTTGCTGCCTTTGATTTTTCTTCTTTTTTTCTTTTTTGAATTTTCTTTTGTTTTTCTCTCTCTTTTTTAATCCTTTCCCCCCTTATTTTCCTTATGTCTCTTTTTCCTATTTTTCTTTTCCTTTTCTTTTTTTCCTTTTCTTTTTTTCCTTTTCTTTTCCTTTTCCTTTTGTTCTTATCTTTTTTTTTCCATTTTTGGATTTTTTTTGTTTTATTTTATTCCCTTTTATTGCCTTTTGTTCCCTTTTGTTTATTTTAATTAATTTATTTTCTTTTATTCCAAGAAACCAAACCGCTCCTAAATCCACCTCTCCCACCTTTCCTCGGCTCCAGTGGGGTCGATATGGAAACAACACCAAAAAAAAAAAATTTAAAAAAAAAATCCCCGCCAGCTCCTTTTGCTCTCCCCGCATCCAGCGGCTCCGCAATCCCGGGTTTAACATTCCCAGAAATCCGGAGCTGGCGGATTCCCCTTCAGCCTTTAATATTTCCTCTCCTATTCCCGGGCACTGGGAATAAACTTCCAACCTTTTTTTCCCCCTCCTTTCCTTTTCCAGCCTCTTCCCTACCTGGGTTTTGTGGGGTTTTGGATTAACCGAAGCAGATTTTCCAAAAATAATCTAGGATTAGGACAATTTCTGGGAGAAATAGTGGGAATTGCCTTGAGCCTGAGCGGAATTACAGCTCGGAAAAGAAGGCTCCATCAGTTTCCCGGGAGACGGGATAAGCCCTACTTGGGTGTTCCAGTTCTTTTTAGCCCCATTAATAATTAGACCCATCCTCAACCCCGAGTTTTCCTGGGTTTGGGTTTGGTTTTTTCTTTTTTTTCCTTGGGATCATCCAGAAATGCGCTGGATGCTGCGGGCAGGGAAGGCAGGGCCGGCTCTTCCAGCGTTATCCTGGGGGAAAGGGTTGGGGGAGAATTTGGGATCCCACCGGGGCTTCCCCGTCCTCTTTGTGCTTTGATGTCCTTGGAGCCATCCCTGAATGTCATTAAGGGCTGGGATAATTAAAAGGGAAAAAAAAAAAAAAGGAAAATTCGCTTTTCCTGGAGAGAGAAGTCATGGAAAAATAAAAGAAAACTATGGATAACGGAGGGAAGAGAAGAGGCTGGAGCGGGGCTGATTTGGGAGCTCAGGCCCTGCCCGGTCCCGCTCGGCATTCCCCAACCGCATCCCAAAAGTAAACCCGAACCAGGGATTTGACGGGAATTGATGGGAAAACGGAGCAGGGACACAGCGATCCCGGCGATTGCGGGGAGCTGGGAATGCTCGGGGAAAGAGGGAAAAGCAGCCAGGAGTGGCAGGGCAGGAGCGAGAATGCGGCGGGATGGGCGCTGCCCCCCGCGGGGGGGACAGGCGGGCACGGAGCGCTAATTGGAGCTGTCAGCGTTAATTAGCGAGAGCTCATTAGCGATGTCACCTGTCGTGGTGAGGGGACACGGACGGGGACAGAGACACGGGGACACGGAGAGGGACATGGGGACACGGCCACCCCCTCCGAGCTGTGAGCCCCCCCCCCAAGTGTCCCCGAACTTCGGGAAGGGCCACTGAAATTCCCGGTTTTCCCAGCAAACACACCCGCGGGAATCTTTGGATCCCGTTTTTTTTGGCCCACGCGGATGCAGGAAAGCGGGAGCCGCGGGAATGTCACCGGGAGCGGCGCTTGCTGCGAGAAACCCCCTCCCGGAACAAAAGACTGAGAGGAAAAATGGGGGGAAAGGGAGAAAATCCGCCAAAATTAAAACGGAACTCGCAAATTTCAGGGAAGCTCGGGAATTTGGGAAGGAGCTGGAAGAGGGAGGGAGCCGGGCCCGCACGTCCTGTCCCTGTCCCACGGTCTGGGGCTAAACCGGGCAGAATCGGAGCCTCGAGGTGGCTCCCACGCCCCAAAACTCCTCCTGTGCTCCAAGACTGGGAGATGGGATCCCAAAAAACGCGCGGGCTCGGCGTATCCCTGAAACCACCCTGAATCCATCCCCCACCGCTGCCTCCGCGGGGCTTCCCTCGGCCCCGGCGGCTCTGCGGCGAGCTGAGGGGGAGAAGGCTGAGGAAGAAGGGCTGGGAATGAAGCGGGAAGCGGGGAGGAAGGGGAAGGGCAGGAAAAGCAGGAGAAGGAGCGGCGGGTGTCCCCTACCTGCGCCCCGGCCGCCGGCCCGGCTGTGCGGGAGCTGGGAGCATCCCGGCATTTATTGGAGCTCCAACTGTGCCACTGTTGACTTTAGCACAAAGCAAAGATTTCGCCGGGCGCCCGTTTAAAAATGAATATTTTACCAAGATATCGATCAGCTTTATAAAATTCACTTCCAGCGCCGCGGCTCCGAACGGC
>VXBC01010071.1:1622034-1638699 GCA_013399945.1 Ploceus nigricollis | reverse complement strand
AAACCAGCCGCAAAACCGATTTATTTGGGTTTTTTTATTATTTATTTATTTATTTATTTATTGGGCTTGTGCTCCCCAGGGGGGCTCCTCTGCCCCACATCGCCGAGAGTTTTTAACCCCCCTCCCCAAACCCCTTCAGGATTCTTTCCCTGGGCTCCCAAATCCCTCAGGATCCACGGCCAAAGGAAAACAACCCCGTTCGCCCGTTTCCATCGCGATAGCCGCGGCGATAGTCGCAGCCCACGTCCCTCCCAGCCACCCGCCACCCCTTCCAGGCGTTTTCTGCTGGGATTTGGGGGATTTGGGGGAACGACTCCAAGGGAGATGCCCCCCCCAAGAGGGAGGACACCCCAAAAAGAGGGAGGGGCCGCCCCGAGCACGGTGGCGGGGCGCCCTCTGTCGCCTGCTGTGGGTGCGGGGGGGGACGGGGAAGGACACCCCGGAGTGGGGGGACACCCAGGGACCCCCTGTGGGGTCACTCCCGGGTGTCACCCCCTTGCACCCCCTCCCGCACCCCCAGACCGCCCGTCCTGGCTGGGAGGAGGTGCTGGTGCACCCCAAGTGCTGAATCTCCACTTCCTGCGTTCTGCTTTCTGCTCACCCAAAGGCTCAGGAAGGGGGAATCCTGGGAGGATGGGATGAAATTTGGGATGTGGCTGCTGGGCAAACTCAAGAATCCTGCTCTCCGCTCCTGGCTGAATACAGATGTTTTGGATGAGATCCCACTGGTTTTCCACCCCTTTTCCCTCGGACCTCGAGGTTTGTTCTGATGGATTCCAGAGAGGCCGGGATGAGCCTTTCCCTAGGCAATTCCCACCCTCAGGCCTGGAGCCTGCAGATGTTGGGGCAGATGTCGGCACAGATGTGAGCACGTCTGGCACCTCCATGTGAGGGGTGGCCAGAGGTGACACCATCCCAAGCTCAGCGGCTCCCACCTTTCCCAATTTCCTGCTTTTTCCTCTTTACCACGTGCCACTTCCCTGCTTTGGCTCCACAGGACTTGGAATTTTGTCCCCACCAAAGGTGAGGATTTTCATCCAGTTGTGGACTGGGACCTGCCCTGATTCCTTGGATTTTTGATCCTTCAGGATATTCCTACCATCCGGGACACTTAAATCCCATTTTCCCTTTGTCTGTCCCACAATTCTCCCATCCTGCTCCATCCATGGAACACATCCCACCGGGAATGGTGATGCCCATCCCATTCCATGTGCCCACAGGCACAACCACAGCCACCACATCCCACTCCTGCTCCTCAGACAAAGCCTTTGTCTCGGGAACACGAGGACACGGAGCAATTCCAACGTTTGTATTCAGCAATGCAGGCCTGGAAAAGCAGCTGGATGTGGGATTGAATCTGGAGGTTCTGCTCCCACATCCAACCACCTCCCACTCCCTTCTCGCCTTCCACATGGATAAAATTAATCTTTCCTAAGGAAAAGAAGCAGAAATTTTTATATTTTTCCCATAAAAAGAACATTTTTAGGAATACCAGGACGGCTAAAAAAGAAAAATTTTCTGTGGTGTCTTATTTAAACATTCCCAGTTGGAAAGAGTGAGTTCCCAGCCATCTCCACCTGATTTCTTCTCTTTAATATTTAACTAATATTTATTTTAAATTTAATTTTGAAATGATGCTCTTATTTGCATTGGGAGCCAAGGCTTGGGAGGCGGCTCCCACTTCCCGAGGGATGGCTGGAGTCTGGATGGGCTTTTTCTGCATCCATCCCTTGCGGCAACGCCGGTGCCTTCCCTCCAAGCTGGATAATTATCCCTCTTCTCCTGATAATTATCATCATTAATCCAGGATAATGAACTCTCCCAGTTGTGCTGCTCGTCCGAAAGAAAGGCAGGATTGGGTTTTTCCCTTGAAATCAGGAAATTGGGAGACGGTGGCTCCTGAAGAGCAGCCCTTCAGGAGGATTGTTGGAGACAAAAGGCAACTTGTCGGATTTATTGAGGCCTTTCCCTGATAAGAGATGGAAATTATGGATGAATCAGTGCCTGGAAGTACTTCAGGAAGAGGTGGGAGATGAGATTGAGGCAGGAAGAGGAAAGGGTGAAGGTGGAGTGGGATAGGAAAGCTCCCATTGCTCCTGTGCTGCCTCTCGGTGGGTTTATTCCCAATTTTTCCTGTAGGATCCATCTTTGTAAGGTCAAGAGCTCTGCTGTGTTGAGAGCATTCCTAGGAGCTTCCATTCCAACAAGCAGAACAAACCACGGGAAGATGATGAGGATGAGGATGAGGATGAGGATGAGGATGAGGATGATGATGATTCACATTCCTGAAGCTGGGAATTAAGCTGAGCATTCCCACCAAAGCTCTCCAGGAAGAGCCAACAGCACATCCCAAAGTCACATCCAGCACCAATTTGGGAACACACACCAGGATCCTGCTCCCGAGTTCCCACAAATTCCATACATTGGGGGAAGCTACTTGAAGGATTCGGATGGGGACAACTGAAATTCCCTCTTTGTCCCCACGCACAGAGCCTCAGCTCTGGAACAGGTGCCAGAATTCCACTGGGAATTCCCACAATTACACTGGCCAATATTGACTCAACTATTTGAGGAACTCTTCAACCAAGTCCCTCCTAATTAGATTCCACATTAAATGGGGCTGCTTAATTCCAGGAACGATTTTCCAAGGCCTTAGCAAGGCTAACAAAGGAAAAGCCAGGAGTGTGCAAAAATTTTGTCTCTTTAATATCCCAAGGATATCCATCCTTTTAACTCTGGAATGATAGCCTTCAATCCCAGGGGCAGGCAACTTGGCTTCGTCCACAAGGATTCCTGAGGATCCAGACAGTCGGGATACATCCCTATTTCTGGCATTTTCACTCCCTGTTTTAATGTTCCTTCCTGCTCTGTAATTATCCGATGTGTCGATGAAGGGAAGGAGCTGCTGGAATAAAATAAAACTGTGGAAAAGCCCAATGGGAATAAAGCCCCATTATTAGGAATGGAGCACAGGCAGTTATCCTGATGGGAATAACAACTTCCTGGGACAGCATTCCTAATGCTCCCTGGGGACAATGCTGGCATGAGGTGGGGATCCTGGGATGGTGGGATGGGATCACAGCCGGAATGGGCAAAACCCCCTTGGAAGAGCACAGCAGCCTCTGGAAAAGCTCCGGAGCAAAATCAACAGAGGGCATCTGCCGGCTGTTTGCCGTGGGCCACGTGATGCCCATTCCCGGCTTTCCAGCAGCACGTTTTGCTGGATAAACAAGATGCGCCGGCATCTGGAATGACGGCCGGAGGAGCTGGCTGGCTGCGGAAAACCGGGAGTTAACGGATTCATCCCCAGCTCCGACAGCACAGGGAGAAGGATGAGCGAAGGGAGATGCCCAGATCAAGAAAGAAAGGAAAGAAAGTCTCCCTCACATCCCAGGAAAATCCTGCCATGGACATTTTCTCCCAGCAGGCAGGGGAATTTTCACCTGACTGAAATATCCAGGGCTTGGGTTCATCCCGGGAAATATTTTTTATGCTTAATGATCAGTTGCTGAAAACTGAAATGTCCTTGGGTTCCCAAGAAGAAAACAAACAGGAAGAAAATGGAACCTGGAGCCTCCTCCCAAAACCCTGGGATTTAATAGCTCCCTGTTATTTCCTAACAAAACCCCTGCACTGCTGGAGAGCTTCCAGCCTGGCTGAGGTGCTGCGATTCCCACTGGGAATATGCTGCTCAGGGCAGGGGGATGAATGACCCCAAGGACGGTCCAGCACATCATCCAAGGAGCAGAATTAAGGGACCCAATTCCCAAATTCCTTACACATCCCATAAAAGCAGAGATGTGCCCAGTCCAACCAGTCCCAGCCATTCGCAATTGACGGGATTTGGAATGAGTGCCGGAGCAGGGAGACAGGAGCATGTCCCAGCTTTCTCAGCGCTCCAGGAGGCTGCTTTTCCAAGGAGATCCATCAGAGACAGCCTCTCCGAGGATTCTGACGGACATTTATAGCCCTGTGAGTCATTCCCGGCCTTGTTTAAACCAGTTAGACCTGGCCAAGACCTTGAAAATAGCTCCATTTATCCCGAGCAGCTCCATTCCCGCGTTCCAGGTATAAATAGCCGACGGAGCTGCTCCGAGCTCGGTGATGCAGGCACTGCTCATTCCATGTCACCCATCATGTCCCTTCCTGGCAGTCTGCTGCCAGGGTACCCCGTTTTCCTGGGAATGAGGTGTCCCTGGCAGAGTCCGCAGCAAAACAGCCGGAGTGGAGATTTCTGCTTCCAAAAAAACCACGGGAGTTTGGGATTGGGCCCTGTCTGGGAGTCTGCAGTTCCATGACCACTAATAGCAGGCCAGGATCACCCCATAAATCTGTTCGGGGTCGGCACAATCGCGGTTCTGTGCCTTGGGATGAGGCACCGGCGGCGCCACGGTGACAGCAGGACACTCAGATCCCCCCGCCCTCAGCCTGGCCTGGCTGGATCACGGTGGGAATTTCGGAGCCACCCCATCCCAGCACCACCCTGCAGGTCGCTGCCACCTGCAAGGATATTTTCATTTAGTTCCACTCTTTTCCAGGGAAAAAATATTCCATTTCAACTCAGGCTTTAAAATCCAGGGAAGCTTTGAGTGTGGGATCAGCTTAATTTTGCCAGACAAATGGAAATCCTTTGTTTCTGCTAAAAAAAAAAAAAATTTCGGATGGAAAAACCACCTCAGGTTGAGGAGGAGCCTTTGACACCTGCTCCCAGCCCTGGTAAAGGTGGAAAATAGGGGATTTCAGGTTGCCTGTCCTGAGTGGGATGACAGCACAGCTCATCCCATCCAGGCTGCCTCCCACAGCCAGAATCCAGAATATTTCCAAGATTTTCCCCCCTAAAAACCTTTTTCCCCCTAGACACAGTGATTCCCTCCCAGTAAAACTCAGAATTCCTGTGTCCTTGGGACCTCATCCCCTGTGCTGGCGGCCCGTGGCAGGCAGATGAATCCAGAGCCTTTGGATGCTAAATCCAGTGGGTTTGGGCTACTAAATCCAGGGATTTTGGCCTTTGAAATCCAGTAGTTTTGGTTACTAAATCCAGTGCCTTTGGATTGGTAAATCCATTGCTTTTGGACTGCTAAATCCAGTGATTTTGGACTGTTAAATCCAGTGGGTTTGGCTACTAAATCTAGCATTTCTGGGGCTACTAGATCCAATGCTTTTGGCCTGCTAAATTCAATGTTTTTGGGGCTACTAAATCCAGCACCCTTGGGCTGCTAAATCCAATGCATTTCCAGGGAAGAGCTGCTCTGCAGAGGGATGGAAAAGCTCTGTGATGGCGGCAGCTCCAGCTCTCTCCAAACATTTCTCCCCCCTCACTCTGATTTTTTTTCCCCCTCAGAGGAAACAGTGCCCAAATCAACACCCGCCCCAGGAACGGTTTTCCGCGGATCGGACGGCACTTTCTGTCGGAAAAACTTCCAATCAGCTGCATTCCCGAGCTGGGCTTATTTTTCACAGTTTTCTGAGTGCGTTTTGTTTTGGTGCCAGAGTAAAGAGCTGCAGGGACAGACTCCAGCCCAACCTGCAGCAGCAGCATCCTCACTGGATTTTGGGAAGGAGAGTGGGCTCTGACCTACATTCTCAACTTGGAAAAAGACAGGTTATCCCTTAACATCCCAAAATGCTTCTCCTGGGATATGAAGCTGTGATTTGGAGGCTGAAGGGAAACCGCCCTCTCCCCCAAAAGCAGCCTCCGGCTGTTTTGCAGCTCCGGCTGTTTTGCAGCTTCCCAATCCCTTTTCCAGAGGGTGGAACAACCTTAACCAGAGCTTTTTAAAGCTCTCCCACCTTTGCGTCCTCTCTTCCTCCAGCTCGGTGTCCCGGCGGCGGCAGAACAAGACGGCTACAGAGGCCGCTGGAAGCTGGTGGCGCGGAATACACTGGGAGGCCTTTTTTTTTTCCTTGGAAAATATTTCCCTGCCGCAGGCTGCGGTGACAGCAAACATTCCTGCCGGGGCTGGCGCGGGGAGGCATCACCCTGCGGGATGGCTGGGGCTCCCGGGGCGGCTCCAGCCTTTCCCTTCCCAGGGTGCGATCCCGCTGCTGCTCCCGAGGGATCCGGGCCCGGCCACACAAAGGCTTTTTATGCTTCGGGCACCGGGGGTTGTTTTTCCAAGGGAGAAGAGAGGAGCTGCCGTGGCCCCCCGGGAATATCCAGGGGAGCCCTGGCCGCTCCGTGTGCCCTCGGCTCACCGGGAAGAAGGGAGGATTGTTAAAAAAAACACCTCGGATCCGGAGCAGGGAAGTCAGGGCTGTGGTCATGAATCAACAGAGCTGCTGCTATTTCCAGCTTTTTGGGAGCAGGGATAGAGCCCCCCCTCCCCGGGCCAGGTGTGTGCCGAGGGATTTCGGGAGCCGCCGGAATGGTGGCACGTGGCACACACATGGATTTGTTCCTTCCATGAACTTCCATGAGCAATTCCAGTCCTGTGGAAGAGAAGTCATGGGGCAGGACACTCTGGAATATCCATAAGATTTTAATTTTATTTTTGCCATGGATCATGGAATTCCAGAATGTTTTGGGTTGGAAGGGAACTTAAAGCTCATCCCATTCCATCCTGCCATGGGCCGGGACGCCTTCCACTATCCCAGGTTGTTCCAACCTGGCCTTGGACATTTCCGGGGATAGGGCAGCCACAGCTCCTCTGGGAAAACTGTTCCAGGGCCTCATCACCCTCCCAGGGAATGATTTTTCCCTCATATCCAACCTGAATCCACCCTTCTCCAGCTTTTCCCCTTGCCCTCTCATTCCATGCCCAAAGCCCCAAATGATCATGGAAAGGAGATATCTGAAAATCCCAGGAACTCTGCTGGTACCTAGACAAGGGGCTCAGCTGGACCACAGCAGGAGCTCCTGGTTTTCCTTCTCTTTTACAGCAAGGAAAAGCCATTCCCTGGGGCCATGCAATGGTTCCAGTCCCACCCAGCCCTCATCCCACCGGGAAGCAGTGAGGGCTGAGGGCTCCACTTATCTGCAGGAGCAGCCTCCCTGTCTCCATTCCCAACCTTTCCAGCCCCATTTTTCAGCTGATTCAATCTTCGCCGAGGAGACAGGGCTTCCCGAGGTCTCCCACCAGGAATGAAATCCACTCTGGAGAGGACCCAGGAGCACTACACAGCTCATCAATCCCGGCTCCACCGGGGAATGGCGGGGCTGCTCCTTATCTCCAAAGATAGCGGCTGGGGATGTGCTGGGAGTGTCCTCATCCACCGGGACTCACCTGATGGAGCACCGGGATTCTGATTTAAATGTTAAGGTCTACCCCAGCTTTCAATGGGAGGGTGCCAGAGTATCCCAATTCCCACAGCGAGCATCCCAATTTCTGCAATGAGCATCCCAACTTTCACTGGAGCACACAACTTTCACTCCTGCCCCTTTTCTCCCTCCACTTCCATCACAAAAGACCCCCTAACAGGATAACATTCCCAATCCACAGGCACCACCCCTGGCCCCTGAGGTATCTCTGCATCCCGAACTTCCACTCCACTCCTTGCCCTTTTAGGCTTGGGGCGGGGGGGGGTTTCCCACTGTTTTTCCCAGCTGGCTGGGAAACCGAGATGCAGCCGTGCCCCCCTGAGTGCCAATCCCAATCCCTGCTCCCATTAACACCTCATCAGCTCCCGGGGATCCCGACAAACACCGCTCAGCTATCCAAGGAAATACCGCGGGCCTTGTGATGCAGAGCCCCCGGAGCGGGAAGAGGATGAGGAGCGGGATATTTCCTGGCCCTTGGATGCGCAGCTGCTCCCAAGGCCAGCACCTCGGTGGGCAAACAGCACCTGGGAGCGCAGGGAAGCCAGGATGTGGATTCAGGAAGCATCCCTGCATCCCGCTGCTCCATGGAGATGCTAATGGGCTCCCCATTATCCCGGCTTCCCGCTGCTCCCTCCGCGGGATGCTCCCGCTGCTGGATTAGGAGCAGCGCGGGGGGCTCGGCTGGCACCCGGCCGCTGGCCTTGGGAAGGGAGGGAGGAAGGGATCCAGGATTTATTCCCGCAGTCAGGAACAAGGCGCTGACAAACAGCCGCCGCTGGCACCTCCTTTGTTGGGAATGCTGCAAGGAGCATCCGGAGGCTGCGGCGGAGATAAAGCACCCTGGCAGCCCCAGGGAGGTCAGGGCTGGGAATTCAGGATGCTCATCTATCCCTGCTCACCGGGAATGGGACAAAATTTAGGGGGAAACATCCGCTGGAGCAGCGGGAATGGGGAAAGGCATCCCCAGCTCATCCCGCTGCTGCTGGATCCATCCTGAAAGATTCAATCCCTGCAATCTGCTCCCACTTTCCTGTGCCATCACCTGCAGGGTCTCCCAGAAAATTTTGATCCACAGCGATCCTCGACTCCCACTCCTGGACACCCCAGAATCCCACCCTGTTCCTGAAGGCATTTTCCAAGCATTTCTTAACACGATTTGCCCATGGAAAACCTTTGGTAACCCAAAAAGGGGATTTTTGGCAAGGAAAGTCCATGCTAAGGGCATGGAGCATAGGACATACTTCCCATGCCAAGCTCCAAAACATCCCTATGGAATTTCATACCTCACTGTGCCAGAGCCTGTTCTATTTGGAAAACTTTGAGAAAGGGGAATCAAACCTCAGGCTGGCCAAAGTGGGATGCTTAGAATCCCTCAGGACTGATCCCTGATGGAGCTTGGGATGGGAGCCAGTGGCATTATTCCCATTGCTCCCATAATTCCCTAGGGATGTGGGTATTGCTCCCTGGAAAGGCAAAAGTCTGGCTCGCACACGGGGTTTAGCCAGAGGGAGACATGGAAACTCTCAAGGGAAAATCAACCCATTTGGAAGCAAACTGGGAGCAATCCCGGTTATCTCCCAGTGTGCTCCATCTGAGTGATGAAATCAGGGATAATCCCGAGCTCTGGGCAGATAACGCCTTCCCAATCCCTCAGAATCAGCTCCCACTGCTGAATTCTCCATGCTGGAATTTCAACAAAACTCCCAGAACTGTCTTGTCCAAGACAGTGGTGGTTTTTTGAGAAGAGCCAGTTTGGGAGCTCGGTATATTCCATGGGGTGGCAGCGATGGGAATATCGCCAGGATCAGCCCCATCCCCTCCCTCCTCCCAGAAGAAATTGTGTCATTCCAGGTGCTGACGTCATCAGGGAGCTCTGCCGTGCAGCTCCCGGGACAAGGCAAATCCCGAGGCACATCCCAAGGGCTTTCCTGCCATCCCATTCTATCCCAGCCTCCTTCTGCAGCACTTCCACATGGGAAGAGCAGCTCTGCCGGTGGGCCAGAGCCTCCAGGGTTGGAAAACCCACATTCCATCCATCCCAAATCCTTTGGGATTCTAAGTCATGGATGAGCAGAGCCCAAACTCTGTCTCAAGCTGGGCCCTTCTGTAGCGATCATTTTTCAAGAGCTTCCCAGGTTTCAGTTTAAAATATCCAGAAATATTCTCCAGCCACGGAATCTGATGTTTCGGGAATAAACGAATGTGAAGCATCATTTTTTAAGGAAAATCATGGAATCCCAGCACAGTAAAGGCTGGAAACATCCAACCATTCCCTCACCTCTAAACCATATTCCCAAGTTTTAAATCCCTCCAGGAACTGGGATACCTGGGCAGCTCTGCCAGGGTTTTCCAACCTTTTCCATGAGGAATTTTTCCCTAAAATCCATGGAAAAGAGAAGGTTGTGCCCCATCCCTTCGTTAGACATGGCCACACTTCCAGCACTCCCCCACTGCCCCCAGTTTTGCCTCCCAAGGATTTAGCCCAGAAAAAGAGATTCTTTCCTTTTCCAGCATTCCCATTATCCCAGAATTCCGCAGACACCTCAGTAGGCGGGAGCTGCCGGCAGCCGTGTTTGACTGAAATAATTTTATTTGAACACAATTCCCTGTTTCAACATTTTTAAGGAGCAGGGGGTTATTTAAGATGGATTCAGTTTTAATCAGTTTAATGGGATTTTCTGGTTTTTCATGGAAGCGCTTCCAAATGGTCCTGATTAACTTTTCCGAATCAATACGCTTAAGGGCAAAGCATACAATTATCCCGGCAAATGAGCTCCTCCGTGGATCCTGCCGGAACTCCGCCTTGGATCTGGCCCTGGACTCCCTTCCCCAACTCGTATTCCATGAGGAAAAGGGGCAGCACCCCATGGATCCTCTTTCCCAGCTCATACTCCATGAGGAAAAGGGAGGTTCAGCCCCAATTCCCCTTTCCCAGCTCACATTCCCTAAGGAAAAGGGGCAGCACCGGTGAGGCTCAGACCCTGGATGCCCTTCCCCACATTCCCTGAGGAAAAGGAGCACCACAAGCGCTGGAATTCCAGAGGAAAACTTCCTGCTCTTGCCTTACCTTTCACATCCCAGTTTTTCATTCCAGCACATTAAACACCCCAAAAATGCCCAAACCCCTGAAAAAGCTGGGTTGGGATCAGCACTGGTGCTGGCACTGGGATAACCTCAAACTATCCCATGGGATCCCATATTCCTGCTATCCCAATCCAACCACAGATGTGGGATCACATCCGGCTCCCACCCATCCACAGGCCAAGGATCACATCCTGCTTCCCATTTATTCCTGTGGGATCCAATATCCCCTGGTGTCTGGCAAGGTGCAACGTTTTTCCGAACTTCCCGAGGTGCAGAATTCTTTGGGAAATGTCAGAGTTCCTGGCGGATTAAGCAGGAGCCGGAGCAAACAGGAATGACATTACTGTAATTCCTGCTGTGCCAGGTCATTTTCCTGCAATATCACGGTTCCCATCCCAAATCCCGTTCCTTGCATCATCCTCCCCATTCCCTGCTCCTAGGTTTTTATTTATTCAACCCACGGATAAAAACAAAGAAGAGGAAAAGAGAATTTTCTTCCTTTTTCCTTCCTTTTCCCTTCCTTTTTCCTTCCTTTCTTCCTTGCATTTGGGCGAATTCAAACGCCACTGAAATTCCAGGGTTTTTTAAATCTCTTTTTAGGGAGGCATTCTCAAATTTCCCCAGCAGATCCTGCATTGTTATAAGAATCCACAGCAGAATTCCCAGCACATTTCCAGCCATGGGATACAAAGATCTGAACATGAAATCGATACATGGAAAAGTCAGGCCCCTTGGCAGAGCTGGGATCATGCAATCCCTAAAATCCAGCCCTTACCACTGCTCCAGGAACAGGGAACACCCCCTACCAGGAAAATATGGATTCACTGCTCTTTTTGGGACTTCTGGCTTCTTCCAGGATATTCCCAGCTTCCCTTTGAGGTTTATCCCTCTCCTTGTCTCACCAGCTGCTCCAATCCCCAAAACCAGCAGCAAATCTACCTTTTCCCGGTTTTTCTGTGGGATCAACCAGCTCACAGTGGACTCCACAGGGATGGGACCCATCCCTCACTTTCCCTCTTCCCACTGGGATCAGGTTTGGGGCTTGCAGGAACCACATTCTGGGTAATCAAAAGCTTGGGAATTGCTGCCCTTCCTGAGCCTCTGGCAGAGGATAAGCACAGGGATACAGGAGGAAAGCATTCCTGGGCTGAATTCCATGGGATATCCAACAGGAGGGCGCTTCCTGAGGGACATAGGGATTCTGGGAAGGGATTGGGAGCGCCGGGACATTCCCTTGGGAATGCTGCTCCAGCCCAGTTTGCACCAGGGAATTCTTTCCCACCCTGCTGGTGCAGGGGCAGAGCCAAGCGGGAAAAGTTGGATTTAAGGGAAAATCACTCCTGGAAAAGTGGGAAAACCGTGGAAGGAGACAATTGGGAGCTGCTGCCAGGAAAAAGAATTGATTTTCCATGTTTTCCAGCGGTTTTTCCAGCTGTTTGCAGATCGGTTTGACGTGGCCGCGGTGCCAGACCTTGGAAGCGCAGCAGGGATTTCCTCCTGGGATGAGCAGCTGGAATTCCCAGGAAAAGCCTCTCCTCCGCTCGGGAGTGATCCAGGCTGCGAGAATGGCTGGAAAAGGGAAGAATCCATGGATTTGAGCAGGAAAATAAATCAATGCCTGAATTAAAAGAAGGAGCAGGTTCCCAGTGAGGGCGTATCCAAGATTTCCAGGTGTTCCAGCCCATCCCAGTGTCCCCATCCCAACTCTGGGAGCACAGGAAGCTTCCCGGCTCCCTGATTTCCTCCCTCTGGAGCTGCTCCAGCTTTTCTATTTCTGGACTCCATTCATCCCCAGCCGGCTTTCCATAAAAATTCCTGGTGCCTCCAGCCTGGAAGCCGGGAAAACCTCCAGGAGACCATAGGAAGCAGCAAAGCCTCCGGATCCAGCGCTCCGAAATTATTATGGAATGAGGGAGTGGGGAGGTGATGTCAGCCTGGATTTAGGGTGGATAATGCATCCCTCTGTCCCGACTCCATCCTGCTCTTCCCAAAAATTCACCACAACCACAGAGGGAGAAACTTGGGAATATTCAGGGATTTCATATGGAGCTGTCGCTGCTTTCCCTCTATTCTGTATTCCCAGTTCTTTCCCTTTTCATTGGTTTTGGAATATAGAGCTCCCAGCAAGGAGAACCACACTTTATACCCAGCCCAAATTCCCACAGAATTTGCTTCCCAGTGCTCCTTTGGTGTTTCCAAGTTGGAAATCCAAGCTTATCCATTGCTGTCAAATCCAGCAGGATTCAGGGAAATTCCAGGTGCCGTTTCAATATTAATCAGGATTTCTCATCCCTCCGAACCTAGGAGGAATTTTTTCAGCAGATTTATGGAAAAGAGCTAGAGGGAATTGCCTCATCATCCCCAAATTCCTTGGGAGTTGATGATCCTTGAGGTTGGGATCAGATTGGAGAAGGGACAAGGATAATTCATGGAATGGGAAGAGCCACTGGAGCTTCCCTGCACTCCTTGGTCACGGCCCCATCTCAAAGTGGGGCTGGATCAACTCCTTATTCCTCTCCACAATCCTGGGATCCCCGAGCTTTGGGACACCACCACGGTTGTCTCCCATCCCTGCATCCCGATCCCCCATCCCAGTGGGAATTTTTTTGAGGAGCAGACATAGGAGCATTGAGCTGGGCCTGGAATGTGGCAGCGGCTGCCAGAGCCCAGGAGCTCCCGGGAAAAGTGCCAGGCTGGGAATAAGGAACTCCAGTGTGGATCCCAGACTGGATAAACACACCCCAGCTCCCACCTGGCATCGGGAATGAGACTCTGACCTCCGGCTCCACTTCCCGCCGGGATAACACTACCTCCTCTCCCACCAGGAAAGGGAAACGGAGGCCTTTACACATTTTCCAGGTTTTCCATGGAGAAAACAGCAGGAAAACACCCTGAGGACCAGCCATGGATCCACAGAAGTGACATCCAGGATCCAAACATCATCAAAATTCTAGGCTTCCCGCATTTTTGGGGGATATTCACTTTATAAATTCCCAAAGTGGATAAATCCTTTCTTTTTCCCTTATCATTTATCCCAGGATTCTCCCAAAATTTTTCTCCAATATAGTCATAAACTACATAGGAATTTTTGGGAATTCCGAAAAACAAATTCTGATTTTTTTTTTTCCCCCAGGACGGAGCAGAAAGCTCCGAGTTAATAGGGGGAAAAGCTTGGGAAGTTTCAAGGTTTTTTCCCAGAAGACAAGGTCAGATTTTGGCCAAGAACCTGTTCCCAATTGAAATTTTCCCACAATTCCCAAAAAAAATTGGGGGTTAAGGAGGGAAAAAATATTAAAAATTGTTTTTTCTGGAATTTGGGAAGGATCCTATTGCCACAGTTCTTGTCATTCCTGGGAATGCGTTGGAGATTTTAATCAGCTTTTAAAAATTCCAAAGCATAAAGCTCGAACATTTCCAAGCATCCCAAATCCCAGGATTTGGCGGCTCCCAGGAGAGGGCAGCAAATCTCCACGTTTCGGGCTTTCCTCGGGAAAATCGGGAAGGAGCGGGGGGAGGAGGCGGGGAAATTTGGGAACACCCCATGGAAGTGGGGCTGGAACATCGTGTGTTTTAGGATCCCTTCCAAATATTCTGGGATTGTGTGGAATTCATGGATTCCCAATTGTTGGAGGCTCAGGGAAGATCCAAGGGGTGGAAAAGGGATTCCATAAGGGATTTACCTGGATAAGGGGAGCAGGACCCTTTAAATGGGAATTCCTCCAGGAAAATTCCACCCCATTCAGGGATTCATTAATTCCCAGCATCCACAGGCTCCTCCCCACTTTTCCCACGTTTTCCAAGCCCTTGGCATGGATTTGGGATCCAGCCCCGGTGAGGGAGCAGGACAGGAATCCCTGGACAGGGATAATGGGAATAAAGAGGAAAATTAACTGGATTCTAGGATAAGGATAGCTGACCAATTCCCATGGACACCGGGAAAAACACATTCCACTAAATCCCAGGATGGTTTCCCTGGAATTCCTTGACTTAGAGGCTCCCTACAAATCCCAGATCTTAAAATCCCAGAACTGCTGATCCCAAGATCCACACGTTCCTTAGGATGCACCGAGTAAATTCCGCTTTTCCCTCGGCATCAGAGCAGGCTCCAAGGTTGGGATCTGGGGCAACTCCTGAGGGTGGGATTGAGGAGAATCCCAGGATTTTTAGGAGCTGGGCTCTTTGTGGGTCCCTTCCTACTGTGGATATCCCAGGATTTTATGGATGCTCCTGAAATGGGAAGAAAGCTGAGACTTCCTAATCAGGGCATCCTTATCCCACAGTGAGGCTCCAATCACCTGGAATTGCCCCCCTGGAGCCAAGGTTATTCCTGCCTCTCCCAACCCAGAGTTTTCCATGGAATTCTGGGACCATCATGTGGCTCAAATCCATGGCGGAGTTTCCTCCTTTACAGTAAAGGAGCATTTAAAGGTTTCCTGTTGCTCCGGAGGGTGGAGGGGGCCCATGGAATCTGCGGCCACTTCCATTGTTTAATCCCATGTTTTCCGGTCTCCGGCTGCAATGGGAACGCCCAGAGCTCCTGGGCTGGCACCCGGGAATTTCTGTGGCAGCACAGTGGGATTCCATTGCCCTTTATCCCACTGGAACACCCCATGGAATTGGGAGTGGAGATGGGGTGCCAGCATCCCCTGGATATGGGATGTTCCCAGTGGGATCAGTGCCAGCTGCACCATTAACCACGGTCATAGATTTAAGCAGCGAGGAGAAAATCCACCTGTTTTCCCAGGATTTCCAAGCCCATTCCCAGGAGTATCAAATAGATGTTTATCCCTATTCCCATCCTGGCAGTAGGGCCCCAGATGGGCTCATTCAGCCAGCTCCAAATTCCCAAAAATTCCCAATGCTGTGATTTTGGGATGACTGAGGCAAGTTTGCTCCATCACTTCCTGGCCAAGGTTGGGATAAATCAGATAAGGAGGAGCTGAGGGAGAAAGGAATGATGGAAAAAAGGACGATCTGGGGGAATTTCATTCCCTACAAGTCTGTGACAGGAATTAGGTGGGAACTGGGCTCTCCTCGCAGGGAACAAAAGACAGGATAAAAGGGAATGGCCTCAGGGGAGGTTTAGGTTGGATATCAGGAAAATTTCTCTCCCAGGGCAGTGGTGGACTCCTTATTCCAGGAGGGATTTAAATTCATGCGGATGTGACACTGGGGGACCTGGATCAGTGCTGGATTAACATTGGATTCCATGATTTTAGAAGGCTTTTCCAACTTCAGTGATTCCTTTATTCCATGACGCTATTACTCTTTGATTCCACGATTCTGTGATTCCATGATTCTATGATTCCATGACCTAAGCTGAGCTGCTGCCAGGGATAAGATTCCCTGGATCACTCTCATCCAAAAAAAACCCCAAACCCAGCAACTGATTAAAAAGAAAAAAAAAAACAAAACAAAAATACGGAATTTCCTCTCATTTTTACTTCTTGCACCCTCAGTTCCAGCACGGACTGCAAAATGGGGTGGAGTTCCCGGTGGGTTTCGATGTGGGGCCAGGCTGGGCTGGTCCTCACCTCTCCACACCCGGAATCCTGGGATGCGGTGCCGCAGGGAAGGGGCTCTAGTGGGAAGGATCTGAGGGCCCTGCAGCGCTGGGAACCAGCGCAGGGAAGGCGGGAATGCGCGGCAGGAATGCGGGATGAGGGATGCGTTGCCAAGGCAACCATTCCTTCTCCATCTCCTGCCTCTCCCTGGAGCCACGGGGGGATGCGAGGGTGGGGTGCGGGATTCGGGATTCGGGATTTGGGATGCGGGGGGGGGGGATCGGGCTGCGGATCCCGCCCTCCGCAGCGCCGGGAAGGAGCCGCTGGGGACGGGAATGCTCCGGTCGGGAGCCGCAGGACAGCGCAGCCCGGCGGGAGAAGGGCGGAGGGCACTGCGCCGTTTTCCAGAGGAAATCCTGGAGCAGAAAGTTGCGCCGCGTTTATTTTTTCACGGAAAGCCGATGCCTGCGGCATAGGGATGCGGGAGAGGGGGAAGATCCTGCGTGTCCATCCCTGCTTTGTCTTTCGCTTTAAAAGGTCCGGATCTTCCCGGTCATCTGATCCAGGTCAAGCAGGACTTTCCGTTGGCGACAGATCCAACCGGAGCATCTTCCCACAACGGCTTCTTCCCCCTGGCAGGAAGTAGTGAGGCTCCTTCAATCCCTGGAATACTGAAAGGTAAAATATTCCCGGCTGGCTTTCTCCTTGGCAGGGTGAATGAAATCCTCGAGATTTGCGGGGGCTCCTTAAGGTGGATGGTGTTGATTCCCAGGCCGAGTTGGGATTGATTCCCAGGCCAGGTTGGGATTAATTCCTGGG